>CM075499.1:5972500-6572500 GCA_037950675.1 Hypophthalmichthys molitrix | reverse complement strand
TATTTTCTGCTTTCTTTTTGTTGATACATCTGTACATTTCATGTAAACATAACATTTTTGTTGCTTGTGTCACTCCAGGGCAGCAGTAGCACAAAATGCTCGCTTTTCTTTGTAAGGTTAAAGAGAAACATCGCATTTTGTTGCATACTTTTTTTCTATGCGCATTGCATTTTAGCCTATATGGAGGCGGCGTGCCTCATTAATGTATATAGTTTTTTTATGGGCTTTTCAGAAAAAAAGAGATTTTCTTTTTTTTCGTACAGTGTGTATTTCCCGTGCTGAGGTCTGCAGAAGAAGAAATGCAAGCTCCGATTGTACATTGAGGTGCTGCTTTTAGACAGAGCAAAGATGACGACACACTTTAACCCCTCTGGAAACGCTCTGTGCTCACAATCACAACCAACGCTGTGGATAGAAATGTCCTCATACTGCTTGCTGTTCACGTGGCCAGTATTAGACTCCGTATCCAACATCATACCTACAGTACAATCAGTGTCTGCCCCCCTGCGATGTCTTTCTTCCACTCTATGCACTTTCTATAGCATTAGAATGGACCCTTTAACCAAAACCTGCTTCTGTGGACTTGTTATAAAGGCTATTCAGAGCAGCAAGTACAAAGCATATAGCATTCAGCACTTCTACTGGATGACAGAGGTTTGAGATGATGTGTGAAGGGTACGTGGCTGTTTTTTTACTTAAAGGTTGCGATGTTTCCTGCTCTTCAAATGCAGTTTGCATCAAACAAGCTGGGATTCGGTGCAGCACGGCAATAGTTGCGTCAACCTTGCAGACCCTGAGAGTTTGCGCCGGTATCAGACGAGCCTGTTTCAGCTTCACTGAACTTTATTCAAATCAGGTTCACGGAGTTGGAGTTTTAAGACTGTCAGTGTTTCTTTATGTATAATTATTCATATCAGTTTGTTTGGGACAATAATTTTGGAAAAACTGCAAGGGCAAACCACTTTGTGTATAAATCTCTTATCGAACATCTCCATTTTTTTTGAATTCTGAAGTATCACTACATTTTTTTATTTATCATACAGGTTTGAGAGGAACTATGCTCTGTTTAATTGTTGTTTGGAATTGATTTTTAATTTATATTTTAAATTATGTTCAGCTAATTTATTTATTCAACTATATTTGTTGTTACCACCCCAAAATTAAGAGTACTTGTTGAAGTTTGAGGGCTGGATGTGTCTAACGTTAAAAAGCTACGTTAAAGTCGACATGAAATGGAAGTCGCGATTATCTTTTCTTCCCTATTGTGATGTATATCCGAGCTTCTCGAATGAGAAAAAATGTTGGGCGGGACTTGATTTTGTCCATCAGGAATTGGATCGATTTGCTAATTGCTGTGATGTCATGTGAGTGACAGGTCCCGCCCTCACGTTAGTAAACACGTCATCAGAGATGTAGTTGCAAAAGGGAGGGAAAGTTATTTTGATTTAAGAATACGAGGGCGCACGATTTAAAAAATAATAATTATAATTAATAATACTGCAATATTCCATAAACAATTAAGAACTGACCATTTTGATTTCATGGTGACTTTAAATTTCTTTGAAGTTCAAGTGTGTAATTTTTTGAATGTTAAATATTCAACCAATGGCGTGAGGTTGGGGGCGGGACTGTCTTTTTATTCGACCAGTGGGGTTCGAGAACATTCATTATTTTTGCAATTGCAGTTGGTGAGGCTAGTGATGCAGAAATTACACACACACATTTAAGGTGAGGTCACATTTTTCATTGTTCGGCAAATTTTGGCTGGCAAAATTCATTAATTTCAATAGGAATCTATTCAGTCAGGAATTACACGTGCGGGTGAACAATTTCCCCTCACAGGATTCGCAACAATTCAGGTTGGCCATGTGAATTTGCTGCTTTGATCAACAGAAATTTACTTGGTTTGAAAGTGATTTCTGTTTGAGCTGTGCTTCATACATCGCTACACTTTTGACAATAAACAGTCCACAAATTTTTGCCGGAATTTCACTAATGTGACCACACCTTTATAGTAACTTAATTACAGAGAAATTGAAAACAAGCTAATAAAACATTTCACATGAACTTTTGAAGGCAATAGTATGGCACATTAAAAGAAAATATTTTTTTCATCCCTTAATACATTATGTGAAAGTCAAAGGGCTGCTGTTTAGTGTCACTTGGTTTAAAGGAAGACAACCTTTAACTTTTTCCTGTTCGACAAGATTATATATATATCCACATTGATTTCTGCTTTAGTTCTCCATCTTTTTTATGTTTCAGAGCTACGCTGACCATTTTACCACATGTACATACATGAACAGAAGACATACCAATATATGAAGTCATTTGTGTTGGAAAAAAATGTTCTGTGCAATTCATGTACAATTGCCTCTAGAATTATTAAAGTTTTATTTAGCTATTTCAAGGTTCTGACTTTGTTAGTTTACTGTACAGTCCAAGAAAAATACTGTTGTTGAGAAAAAGATATATTGTTTCACCTGTGTAAAATTAAGTAAATGCTATGGACAGAATGTATATATCCATGTAGAATGCCATTGTCAAGATGGGTGCACTTCAATGAGTGCCATTCAAAATAAAAGCTAAATATTTGTCCATGAGTGTTATCACTAAGGTCTTTCTTAAAGAAATACTTTCAAGCTTTTGATTTGTTTCATTGTTCCTTAATCAAATGAAGTGTGTGTAATACAACAGCTAAAGTTTCACTGTTGATTTGTGTATATATATTTTATATATTTTAATGAAAGAATACAAAAATTTAATACAGTGACATCAAAGGCACATCACATACTGTCTAGACAGGGAGAATTGTTAATTTGTACAGTTTATGAGCTGTCAAAAAATTGGGCAATAGTAAAACATAAATATTATAATGAAATATAACGGAATAAAAAGTAATATTTGTGATGTATTATTTAAGAGAAAAACATTTTATTTCATCAGAATACAAGGATACTTTTGAATGGACGTCAAAAGAGAAAGATGTTTTTGCTCCCATAAGGTGTAATTACAGCATCTACCAGCAGGGGGCTAACTGGACCGTGCTGATCAGCCAAACCAGCAAAACCTTGACCTCTTCATATTCGTAAAGTCCATCTTAAATGTGATGTTGAGATCATACTGCCATCTAGTTGTTTTTAAGTGCAAGTGCACGTATTTTAATGACGTTGATCAACACATCATGCATTTTCTGAAGGAAATAGCAGTACCTGAAGGTAGCAAATAGTAGTGTTAGGTAAGTTATGGGTTGTTTACAACAAACTCATGTTTGATACATTTCTTCATTTCTTTAATTTCAAATATTTTTGGTCACACTGATGCTTGAGACATGGAACAATTTACTGACTGTCTCGCAATTTACTGACATTAGTTTCAGCAACCCTTTCCACTCTTCATAAGTTACTAGTCAATTTTTTTCTCTCTTTATCAAAAATGTGACATGATATCACTCACTCCTCCTTAAAACTGATCAAAATCAGTTTGCAGGCTCATACTAAATCTGTGAAGTATATCATAACTTTTGCATGTAATTATAAACTATATATTTTGTTTTATGTAGCATGGAAACAGACTTTACCAGCATTTATGTTTTTCTTGTCTTTCTAAATGCCCGGTAACTTCAACTAAATTCATTCTCATGATGCCTTATTTCCAGGTCTGTTGCCTGATGCACTCTATATTGACTGCATACATGAGTATATACTTAAAGTACATGGCTAATTATAGGCTTGTGTGTTTTAAAGTTGTTGACAATTATGAATTTAGGCAATTTTAAGTATACTGAAAACAGACTAGTAATAAAGGGACAAATGAGGCATACAAAAAAAAAAAAAGATTTATAATCATGCAGCATGAATGTGTGTAAAGAAATGGAAAATATACATTTACTGAAATTATATTGTTTCTAAATAGCATTCAGTTCTGGAGACTCACCACATAAGAACACACCAATATGAATATGACACTAATAAAGGATTACACATTTTTTATTTCCAGTAGTACAAAAGAAATTTCACAGTTTAAATTCAAATCTAATTTCGCACTGAGTTTTGGCTCAGCATTAATTCATGTTAAAAACCCTGTTTTTGGCCGACATCTAAAAAAACAGTACAGGTACAAGATCTCCTCTATTAAACAATACAACATTAGATAATGATAATTACTGCCAGTGACTGATATGATCTGTCTCAGTAGTTTTTCCACATATCTTGAAAATTAAATAATATCTCCAGTAACTTTATGAATGTTTAACAGTGACATAATGAGCATTTTGAGGTATTTATTTTCCATTCCCCCTCAGTAATCACTGTAAACTCATCACGGCCCTGCAGTAATGGCTTTCAGACCACTGGTCCTCTTCATGATGTTTGGTACGAACAGCAGTCCGGACGCTCTCTCGATGCTCTCAATGGGGACCAGGAAGCGTTCCAGTGGAATCTTTTCATCAACTGGCATATTAGGCATCACGTAGGACCGCAGCTCCACGTCTCCTCTCGGCTTTTCCAGAATCACAATCTTAAAGAAGTGAGTCGGCACGGCTACATGGTTCTTTCCCAAAACCTGATACTTCACATACATTTTCCCGTCAGGTTCCTGTCTGTAGGTGCAGGGGGAAAATATTAAGTTCAGTTTTCATTGATTAAACATTTTTCAAATATCTTAAAACATCTTGCATTTTAGACACGTGGCTAATTTTAGAGCAGTGGTTTTGTCCCAGGACCATGATTTTACATTTGATTTAAAGGAATAGTTCACCCAAAACCTTTCTTTGTTTCTGTCTTTGTTCTGTTGAACACAAAATAAGATATTTTGAAGAATGTGGGTAACCAAACAGTTGCTGGTCCCCATTGACTCACATGGTGTGAAAAAAAAAAAAAAAAAAAAAGCAGAAAAGTTTTGGTTACCAACATTCTTCAAAATATCTTCTTTTGTGTTAGACAGAAGAAAGAAAGGTTTAAAACAACTTGAGGGTGAGTAAATGATAGAATTTTTATTTTTTGGTGAACTATCCCTTTAAGCAGTGAGCCTTGCTATGGCATAGTCTGGTTTGTTTCCAATATAATTATTGGTTGATTAGTATCGGCATATACAGGCAGTGCAGATTTCGGAGCATAATGACAGACTTTTACCGGGGCAAGTAGAGTGGTCCTGTGCACACAAAGACATTCTGGTAATGCTTGGTGAGAGAGCGACAATATTTCTCCAAGTTATTCCATGCGTTTTGGTTTAAATGAGGATTCTGTGGGGAAAGATATCCGCAAAATTACTAGCCATAATTACCCATGAAAAAAAAAAAAAAAAAAGCAAACTCTTTAAAGTCCCCCTGTAGTCAATAATTGTATCCCTTAAAACTCATCTTTGATCACCAAAATGACATATTTAAACTTTTCCTGTGAACATTTTTTTTTGTGCCTTAAAATAGCTTGAATGTAACTCTACACCCTTGCTTCATTTAGTATACACAGATCTATGAATATGCTAATTAGCCCCGCCTCCACTCACTCACACGAGCTCAGAGATCCACTCGGTCAACTTACTGAAGTAAACTCTGCACAATGGTATCGCTTTTTACAACGGTTATTAATATGATTAGCCTTTTGCTTGACTACGTCAAAGAGTATAGAACCCAAGAGGCGAAACTCTGATGCTTTTTGGGTAACAGCCACTAGGTGGCGCTTCGGTAGCACGGCAGCCATTTTTGGGGTGAAAATGCCAACTGGACAATAGAATCCATCACATCTTAAGGCAGGAACACACCAAGCCGACGCAGACGAATTAGTGGCGACGAAAGCAGACTGCGGGGTTGGCTCAAGTCGGCAGCGTCTGGGTCCAAAGTTGCCCTGACGCACCAAACCGACTCTCGACAGCCGATGGCCAAGTAGCACGTCCGTTCTGCGCCTGCGTAAGATGAAATGCCTTTCTGTACCAGCAGGTGGCAGTAGCTGATCAGTCAATCAGAATGATCAGATGGACTGACGGACCGACGAGCTCCGACGCCGATACAACATGTCGAATCAGCTGAAAAAAAAGCCGACGAGGACCAACTTCAGCCGACGGTGCGGAACTCACTGAGAAAACTTAGTCGGCCGACGAACAAAAACTGCCCAACGGCCGACCGTCGGCTTGGTGTGTTCCTGCCTTTACGCACCCAAAATCTTACAGCCAAATCAGAAACGCAATAGAACATTTCTCAAATTCAGTAAATTTTATGACACCAACAGTAAATGTTTTGTTATCAGTTGTGGAATCCAACCATTAACGTACACATCTGAGGTAACGTAGTTAGCCTACTTTATTGTGGTTTTGGAACTTTATATATATTTACTGTTAATAGTAAATTAATAAATGAATAATTAATAAAGTTAAGATCATCAAGTTTGTAACGTGATCCAGGGGATTAAAATGTACAATATTTCAGATTTACTATTACTATTACTCCACTAGGTCTGAAATAGCTATATACGTTTTAACCCCCTGGATAACGCTACAAACATAATGACCTTATAGAACACGATGCATTGCTGTGTCTGTTATCCCATAATTCCCACTTTTGGATACAGTGGTTGTGTTTTTTTGTTTACATATTCTTGCTTTAACGGACATTAATATAAGACAACACTGCAAAAACAGTTTACTGTTATATTCTGTTATTTAAATTCTGATGCATGTCCTTAATTTAATTTCATATGTTGGTATTAATTCAGTGTTTATAATGCTAATACTTGAACTTCAAAGAATTTTAACCCAAACTGACTGGGTTTCTAGAGAGCAAAGGTTTTGTGAAAAAAGTGGAAGTCCGTAAAATAAACTGTTAAAAGGATTTGATGATCACTAGTGATTGTATTTTATTCTGTGTTGTCATCATTCAGGTTGGATTTCAGCTTTAATGTACGAACTGTCTTTAGAGCACTGCAGTTTTAAAGAGAAAATACTCAGCAATGGTGTTGACTTATGAATTTGCACATGGTTTGTCTTAAAGCACATTAAAAACACCACATAGACATATAAACAACATTAAAAACTTGATTTTCAGCACAGGGGGACTTTAAATGACTGGTGGTTTTATGGACTGTATAAAGCAAGGTGCTCCTGTAAAGCAGCTTTACTGCAGAGTTCAGTTCCTACCAACAAAAACACCAGGTTGAAACTGGTGAAAAACTCTGCAAAATTCAGAATTTATGAATCACTTCTGTTTCAATTACGAGTAAGAATATGAATTAAGAATTTTAAAAGAATTTAAAGTTCATGTGCTCTTGTAATCTTTAAATAAGTTCCCCTCCCTCTCGCAACGACATCTCTTTTTTCCGATCATTCCCGATGGACAAAATCAGGTTCCGTCCTACATTTTTACTTGTTCGAGAAGCTGTTTCACTCGGATAAACATCACAATAGGGAATAAAAGACTATCGCAACTTCTGTTTAAATAATGCTGTTTAAATTGGTCTCACTGATGTTGAAATTCAAGAGGAATGATAACAAGTTGAACAATCAGACAAATAAATTCAGGAAAGATCTCATTATTAATAATTAAGTAATAACTGATAAATAGATATTAAAAAAAATATTAAATAATATTATGTAATAAATATGTATTTTCTGGTATATTTATAAAACTTCATTGATTAGACGTTATATAAATTCATTAAAAATTTAATTATTAATGAATCAATTTATTAATAAATACTCAAAAATTAGCTAGGTTGCATTTTAAATATTGGTTATTAATACCATATATTATTTATTTTCTGATATATCCACTTCAATTTTTTTTTCTTAATTGATTAGACATTTATATAAATTCAGTAAATGTTTAATAATTAATAATAAACAAATTATTGGTAAGTAAAAATAAAATAAGTGAAATACATTTTTATAGTCGGCATTTTAAACCTTGACTATTAATATAGTCCAAGGATCGAAATGTATTCCATTTTAATTCTACTTCTAGATCTTCATCACCGCTGTTATAAAGAATTTGTCTGAAGGAACCCGTTGAGTTCCAGCTCACCTGTGGCGACACATTGCTCAGGTAGAAGGTGTCATCCATGGCTTTCTGGCTCCACTTGTGATTGGCTGCTGCAGCCAGATGTCCCCTGTCAAAACCACTACCCTTGTAATCAGCATTGCTCGATCTGTGGTAAACATGGACCGAGTCGTCCTCTTTAAAATCGCAGAACTTTCTGTCCGATGTCCCGGTTATCGTCTCGGCGTTGAGCTGCTCTATGACCCACGCTGCAGTCCTGTTTCTGGGGTCGTAAGAGGTTACGTAAGACTCTCTGCTCTTGATGTTGGACAGGGAAGGGAAGCCGTACTTCATCACAGCTGTAGATTTGCTTACAGCGACCTGTCCCGGTTGGTACGCGTTGATCTCTGACGCTGCATTGACGCTCGGTATCGGGATGACCGGCACGCGGTCCAGCAGTCCACCGCTGTGGCTCGTGTCCCGGCTTTTATTAGGACGATCACTGGCTGCTGTCAAGGTGGCGCCGATGCCTATGCCAGCTGTCAGTGACAGCCCGGATGAAACCCACCGCGAGCAGAAAACACGATGCATCGTTTACGTTTAATAGATAGAGTTAATTAATTTATCTAAATAAATTGGGCGTGCTGTTATTTTGCCCTCGGTATACACATAACCCATGTGAATCAGTCCTACCGGCTTTGGGCTAAACAAGTGCAAAGGACATTTAGTCGCATGTTTATGACGTCTCTCATTTCTTTAAAAGGCAGTACGCGGTTTCAAAATTAAAGACACAGTGTCATTCTTACTATATTGTATATTTTCATCCCAAACGCTTCTAAATGTAGTGGATAGTATTTGTTTAAATTATTAGGGTTTTTTTTTTTTTTTATAGTTTTTTTATTATTATTATTTAAATCACTGTCACAATTGAGTGAACTTTTTTTTCTTTAATTAAATGTAACTTCAAATGGAAAGTTTTTTCCGTTCTTCTAATTGGTTTATATTTATATTTAAATAGGTTTAATCACTTTCAATCCTGTTAGTGTGAGATACTATTATAGTTTATTAAAAAAAAAATGTATTTTAATATTTTCATTTTAGTATATAATAATATATTATATTCAAGTTTAATATAATATATTCAAGTTTTACTAATTTTGTTGTGTTTTAGTAAATTTGTTGTTTGTAATTTTTATTAGTTTCTTTTAAATATGTCTATATATATTTATTTTTTTTATTTCAGTTTTAGTTATTATAGTACATCAAGTTAAACTAATATTTTATTTCAGTTAATAATTTTTTTTTTTTCATTTCAGATAACGATTTTTTTATTATTATTATTTTAGTTTTAGTTAACTATAATAAATAAGGATGGTTGACCACAGCTCACATCCTTGTGGTAGCAGTGGTCCTTATAGCAACCTTTTAGAAACTTAAATGAAACACACACGGCAGTATCAAAATTCACGTATGAGGTATTACTTCCCATAGGAAAGTCTTGAGGGAACCTGTGACCCAAATGCTAATTCTTTTCTGGGTTTTAATTGGTAATCGATCCATTTAACAAAAGCTAATAACTCCTGTCATCACTGTACAAACAGCACCTCAAACATCAGTAAAAATTTAGCAATGTATTTAATTAATCCATCCTGTTATGGTTTATATATATTATCAACATTCTATTCTGGATATAATGGATGATTATATAGAAATATCAACATTACAAAATATGGTTAAAAATATTTAAAAATTAACTTCAAATTGACACCTCATGGTCAAACTGTCAATCTCTCACACTAGCAGTGGCTAAATTTAGCTCATTATTTTTGTCATATTAATTCTTTGACCAGAGCATATTTCTGAAAGACTGTTACTGTATAGAAATGCATATTCAAATTAGAAAGCTATTGAGTAGTATTGCAACAAAATTGTAAGAAATGGTATTGCATAGCATAAATGTATATACTACCTGTAGTGGAATTTCCAGTGCTAATTGCATAACACATTGTATATAGTAGCCTGTATTTAACTCATGCCTGGATAGATCCTTATTTGTTTCCAGAAAGCAAAAGTCTCCACCTGGCATAAGCTCTGCTGACTCAAGATGTGTGTTATTAAGGGTTTATAAATGTATTTCAGTGCAGGTGGTTAGAGTAATGCAAACGGCTCAGCACATTTGAATCTGGGTCTGTAGACACACTGTAATTAATATCAGGCCATTTTTATTCCTTAGAATGTTTCACAAGGTGAATCAGCTGTATATACAGTTATTAGCTGTGGTGACTGTTGTGTCGGTGTAATGCTGCGTCAGGCACTAAATATATGCTGTTAAAGCTCTGATATGAATACAGAAGGACAGAGTCTAAAGAAAGACAATTCACTCATATCACTTTGTGCTTTCTGATTGTCAGGTTTTATTCATTTATAATATTTATTCATAGTATTTTATTTACCCTGGCTCATCATGAATGTAAAGCATTTGTAAATATGAAATACATCAAAAAGCCCATGAGCCACATTTCTTTGAGACTCGCTGACGGAAAAATAATTATTCGAAAAATAACCTGTTTGCATGATATATGATGTGCTGACTTTCATTATGTATATTTAAATGTTCATCTGAATGGCCATCCTAATTGCATTTATTGGCGATGCATTTTTCTGTGCTTCATAATTATTTCGTGTTTATTTGGGGTTTGTGAGACTTTGTGCTTTAGGAATGTGCTTATATTACTGTATCATCATAGGAGTGTGTTAATAATGGTCATATCTGCACAGATGAATACATGCCAGTATCAAGATGAAGTGCGGGTTACGTTGAGCTAAAGCTGTGCATGTAATGAATCGTTTTATGCTTTATTTAAATGTAACGATATGAATGAAGAAATATTCCAAATATATTAGAGATGTACTCTGCTGTATCATCAAATATAGTTTTACCATGGTGTGAATACCATATGCACTGCAATAAAGGCTGCAATGTCTTTACAATGTAACATTTACTCAGAACAAAAATAACCATTTCTACAAAAAATAGTGAAATAATAGTCATCATAATATACAATAGTTCATATTTCCTTTCAGATAGATTGATATATATTTGTTCATTGTGACAATTTAAAACTTCTTTCTACATTCCAGAAACGTAATCTCAAACACAAGCTATAGAGACATTCGTTCTTCGTACTAGCAAGACGGCGATTAAACATCTTTTCCATCGGTTTCATCTACTTGTTACAACCTCAATGGCAAGAAAAAGAAAAATGCAGCAATGAAAGGAAATGTAAAAACAAGTCTTCAAGAGAAGAAGAATAACTTGGCATAAGTAGGCTTCCGTGATATCGACCGTCTGTTGTTCGTTTAAAACAAGCTGGCTAAGTGTATCTCAGTGAGCGTCGAAACTACAGAGAAAGTAGAAATGCAAAGGAAATGAAACCTCATCTATGTATTCCTCCACTTGAGTTTTGTGCAGAGTGACCTGAAACAGAACATAACTTCTTTTTTCTGTTTTTGGTATAAAGTTCAGGCGATCAGTGATGCTAAGAGACAAGCAATAAGCTGCTCTTCTCATGAAGGCGTTTTGACCTCAGCGTAGCCGCCGCCCTTTCCAAAAACGGTTCCAGCACCGTACGGGTTCAGGCCACTGTCTCTCCATCCACAGGGTTCAGCCCTTTGGCCTGCTTAGACTAGGATCGATATCAGAACTAAGAAGGGTTTCTAGGCGCTGGCTTTAAGCAGGCTGTTGGCTAGAAGGCAGAGCAGCAGCGTCAGAGTGCTGAGGTAGCAGGCCGATGCGCCGTCGCACCCTTTCTCGCCCTGGCAGCGCGGCTGCTCACACAAAACTCCCCTAAAGCTGGGCGGACACACGCACTTCTGGTTCTGGATGCAGGAGCCGCCGTTCTGACACAGGAGGAGCTCGTCATCGCACACGTTTGCTGAAAGTAGAGGGACAGAAGGGATTCTCATTAATCAACTTATATTATATCTCTTCAACACAATCTATCTAAGGGTGCTTTCACATTTGGTTTGATTGCCTGGTCCAAACCAGAGGTGGATTGCTCCTCCCTGCCCTTGCCCTCTGCTGGATTGTGTTCACATTTATATTATTTGGCTCTTACGTCATTATTACGCTTGCGTCATCAAAGTAGCAGCTGTTTACCCGTGTTACTTGGTAACGATGAAATACAAAATGCATGATGCTGCTCACCTTTTATATTTTGTTTTTTGAATTTTTGGTTCTGTCTTCAAAGCATCAGCACATAACAGCACTTGCGTCAATCTGCCTTGAATGTACTGCAAATGTCCTAAAGAATGTGGGTGTCAGTTTCTGCTGAAGGCGAGCAGAAATTAGATATACATTCTCTCTGCTTACAGTGCGTCAGTCACACTTGTTAGGAAAGTGAGTGAGATGCACACAAATACACAGTTTTATCGAATCATACGTCACATCATCGTTCAGCGTTCACATCATCCAAAGAAACTGAACTCTGACTTCAACTGAATCTGGGTGAGCACCAAAAGAGCTAGTGTGAAAGCACTCTTAGGCTGTCTTAATAAACGGTGCTTTTTAGCTAAGACAGTTATATGAATTTCAATTCTATTCATTCTCAGGTCAGTTCTGAATGGTCCACGTGCTT
Source organism: Hypophthalmichthys molitrix (assembly GCA_037950675.1). Lineage (NCBI taxonomy): Eukaryota > Metazoa > Chordata > Actinopteri > Cypriniformes > Xenocyprididae > Hypophthalmichthys > Hypophthalmichthys molitrix. The sequence goes on along the minus strand of CM075499.1, from coordinate 6,559,897 downwards.
AATTCTGTCAGGACCACTATCATCAAAGATGACTGACAATTAGGGTTGGGTATTGTTTTAATTTTAACGATTCCAATTCTGCTTATCAAATCCGATTCTTATCGATTCTCAATTCCGATTCCAATATTTTTTTTTTTTTATAGAGAGAAAAAAAGAGCAAATACTTAAGGAATAATGTTTTTACCTTTTATTCTTGCCACATTTAGGCTATAACCAGTAGTCTGTAACTGTTTTTGTACCTGAGTGTGAGACGCTGCTATTGCTAATATTAGCTGTATCTGGTGTTTTAGGACTCGCTGGGTTAGAGTTCACATATCGCGTCTTTTGCACGCGCAAGTTCGTTATTTCAAATGTAAGCGCGTTATCCACCTTATTCCTACGCGAATTATGGGTGTAACTTCCGTTAAGCTGTAAACAGTCAGTGAAAGGCTAGCTCTATGAACGCAATAACACGTTTTATTTTTAAACTGGGTACAATGAGATGACATTATTCTACTCACCCTTCAACCAACGAACATTAAAAGGACATTTAAAAGTGTAAAAGCATCAACAGGCCACGAAAAAGCGCGATTCTTTCCACAGCAATAACGGACGGGTTAAACAGAACTATAGTGACATATATCTGTATTATGTAATATACGTTGCCGTAATAAAAAATGTTCATTAACTTGAGCATTGCGTGATACTGTTTCAAAGTGATTTCCATCATTTTTACAGATAATAAATTGTCTTTACCTGTGAAAACAAACCTGAAAAGACGTGAGGCTTTGAGGAGAAAAACGAGAGATTCTTCGTGCATTCCAGTGAATTATTAATGGGATATATCGTAAATTATATCGGGAGAACAGACCACAAATGTGCAGTATATGTTGTTCTTTTTCATACTATTACAGCGGTATGCAGAGGGACAAAAGAAAATAATCACGAAGATAGAAAGCAGCGACTGAAAAGAGCTATTGCCATAGATATTCTTGTTATAACATGTTACGTTAAAATACTAAGCGTTACGTTATTCTCATGATGTCTGAAAATAAAACATAAAAGAAAAATTGACAGCTCATTCAGTCAAACTGACAGATAAGCTTTATTTGTATTTATGATTTGAAACGATTAGTTTCAGTCTTTTAAAATGGAAGTTCCCCAAACCGGAAGTGGAACCCATAATTCGAAACGCAGTAGGCTAGTCAGGAATAAGGTGGATTTCAAATGTTCGTTATTTCAAATGTTTCCAGGCGAGCCTATATGTTTTTCAGAATTTTTCTTTGAAATTTGGAACCGGTTCTAAAATGGAACCGGTTCTTGATACCCAACTCTACTGACAATTAGCATACAGTTTGGATTGGCGGTATGGTTCTGTTCTGGGCAAGAACTCCCTGCTAAGATAAGATAAGAGCAGGGAGAGCATCGATAAACCCCCTTAGGGTAAACAGAACAGAACCAACATAAATGTATTGCAGATATCATTAATGTTCAATAATTTAATGCACAACATAATTCAATAAAAATGAGTGATTCGAAGAGGAATATTGGAAGGCCAAGTCCTGACTGGTTGAGAGGAGGAGCTGGGGATGGAGGAGGGTAATTAGCTCCTGAGCAACACGATAAAGCTGCTGATAATACTGAAGGACCTTATATACAGTATAGGGATGCTGTGATAGGCATCATATTCCTAAAGGTAGACATGGATCAGCTGATGTGAAATTGATTGACGTGACTTGCCAGAACTAACGTTACGCCGTTATCTTACGTCGGTTGTCTTCACTCCCCCGCATGAGGAGAAGCACGTTATCTGTTCAATTTGACAACATTTTCGACATCTGAGTGAAAGGCAGAGATGATAAAACAGAACGCATTTTTGCTCTTATAAACATGAGACACGCATAATAGGGGAGCGCAGGGCACAAACTAACAAAGGGTTAGTTGTAACACACGTGGTTTAAATACTTCCACACACGCTAGCATAAAGAAACTTAGTGTATTTACTAGTTGCCATATCGACAATATATAGAGAAAAAATTGTGCCAAAATTCAAATATCTTTGGAAGATATCACTGAATATTTATTCAACAATAGCAAAAGTAAATTTCAGTAATTTTTCATCTATATTTTTTGTTTTTATTTAAAATTAGACAAATCTAATATTATTTTAATCTCAAATCTCTTGTTTAGCAGTTTGGGTAGTTCTTTAATGCTTCACTAACTAGCAGAAGACACTAACCAGGATTAAATTCCAGTTGCGCAGATAACACTGCGTTACAATGTGCCCCGCTATTAGAACTATGCAATTCTATACAGTTACGATTTAACTGTCATAATCAACTGTTTGGGTGTATTGTTTTGACCAGTGCTGTATAGCTGTGTTTTGCAGAGTGTTCATTGTCAAACTACAAAATTATTTAAATTTGAATTTCTAAAAAAATGCTATTATTTTATATGAAAAAAATAATTATTGTCTTTTATTGACAAAATATTTTAGTTTATCATGTATATTTTTTAATTAAGTGAGATAAAATTTTTAGCTGTCATATGGTCATGTTACAACGTGCCCCATCACGCTACAATGTGACCCACATATGGGGCATGTTGTCACATTTCACTTCCCTTCTTTTGGGGTAAATAAAGAAAAAAGTATACACTGTATTAATGAAACAAAGCCACATATTTGTACCAGACATGTGTGAAATTAATGTGGAACAAAAGAAATTCCCTGAACCCTAAGTAGATTTACACAATATGAGAAAGTCAAAAAGCGTTGTGCCCCACTCTCCCCCTAGTATCCAACTGCAGAGCCACAGCGCTGATGAATGGAAAAGAAGGCTGGGTCTCGAGCACGACACATTAAAAAGGCTGCGAGACATAGAGCAATGGTCAAAGATGACCATCTAGTCAAAACTATTAAAAAGCTTACTGTAAACAGCATGGAGTAATCACACCATATCCACAAGAACTTTATGATTGGTCCAAAGCAGACTTCTTACGTCAGCGCGTTCAGACTTCGTACGTGATCATCTTAATTCTGCATTTGCACAGTGCACATTATCGGTAATTTACTGGTAATGTTAAAACTTCCCTTTTTTGAAAGGGTCCTGTTCACACATTACTTCTTACCAATAGTTTTCCAGTAAAGACTGTATGTGTGAAAGGGGCTAGAGTTTCATTATGCTATTTATTATAGGGCTCACAGCCAATTCCCTGCAAGGCTCGAACCAGCAACCTTCTTGCCCAATCTCACTGCTTTACCCACTGTGTCACACAAGTATCTAATCCACAACTGCTGTAACAAGAAAGCTGTTATTGGTAGTACAACAGCAAAGACCTCGGTGAGTAACAACAATGTTGCCCATATGTTTGACAGAAATGACACCCATATGTTGTTCGTTCACAACACTTTTATTTGTTGTACGAGTGGTATCATCCATCACAGAACGTGTCTTTAATGACTAAGCCTGTTTAATGCCTTTGTGTAGTGACAGTACAAGAAGTGTGACTTACGCACGCAGCCTTGCTTCCAGGTATATCCAGGGAGACAGTCCTCACACTTCTGGCCTGTGGTGCCCTCGCGACACTGGCAGAAGCCGGTGTCATTGCAACGGGCGTGAAAGGAGCCCAGCTGATTACAGTTACACTCTGTGTATAGAAAATATACTCATTATTCACCAATTGTAGATTATTTGTGCTGAAACCCTGAAAAGGAAGGCTACTCTAACTTACAGAACTTACAACTCAAAAATGCCTTGTTTCATACTTACTAACATTATTATTTTTAACAATGTTCCTGGTGGGGCAGTAAAATTATATTGGACTCGACAGCAAACCTACAGCTTTTTAAGCTCTCATTGCACATGCGAGAGAGTGTTTACATTAAAGTTTTACAAGTGCAGCAGCAAAAATGGCTTGTTTAATTCTAAGGGTCACAAAAGTATGTGGTAAATAGTCATAAATAGCTAATTTATTCACATTATTACTGGACCTATGAGAAAAAAAAATGTATGACCCTTTAATATAAAATATTTCTCTATGTGCAGTGCTTCAAAGGTTACAACATTTTGCCTAAAGGAAATATAGCACAGCCTGAAGGCATATATTCATATGTGTTTGCAGGAGAAATGTACTTCTATGTTTGTGAGTTCTGATGTCTGTTTTATGTGATCAGTGGTTCTTCATCAGTCATGTAAGCAGGGTTTGCTCTATGCATTCACAGGGGTATCATTTGTCCCTCTGGGCACCTGTCAGTCATAGCGCAGTGATTTATGTGTCTGTATATTTCCAGTAGAGGTCACTGTATCATTATCAGAGTGTTCTGACAGATTGCTTGAGCAGCTCTTGGAGCCGTTTTAATAAAAAAAACAAAAGGAAAAAAAGATTTCTGATTGTATTCCTCCTTTCCCCCATTTAAAGTCAACATGAAATTCATTGTATTTACTTTTTAATATACATTCCTTGTCTTATAGTGAATGAAAAACTGTTTTTTTTTTCTTTTTTCAAAATGTTATAACTTTTTGATGCCTGTGAAATGTATTTACTTCTCATCTGACATCTCAAATCACTCTTTTCAGTTTTTACCATGTAAGACCCACTTTTCAAAATCCAATCAATTCCCATCTTTTTTTCTTGTTAAACATCCAGTCTTACTTGGAAATTTTGCATTACTGAAGTAAAATTGGTTGCAAACGGTATTTCGTGTTGACTTTTAAAACAGATTCTGCACAAAAGCATAAGTCTACAGATAATGATATAGATTTGAGCTGAAAGGTTGAAAATGCAAGTTGTTTAGCTTCCTAGATCCTCAGTAAAATTAAGACAGCAGTCTGGGAAAAGATTTCTTGTGTGTCTATAGTAAAGGTTGTAAGATGAATGAGAGGGGTGGTCTGCATGATATTACAGTTTTTAAATCTATACTTCCATTGGACTTCAGTAGATCAGAAATTGTCACATGTATGGCAAGGTGGTGGCAGACCAAATGTTGGACCGTATGGACATGAGGAAAGATTTCTCAACCTTTCCATAATATCATTTGGCCAGAAAGGACAATTTCTGTTCAGAGTGGTGTGAGGGCATCAGGGGAACAGTGAAACGGGTTGGCGTGGAGTGATATCTGACTGACCTATGCAAACATTCTCATCGTCCAGCTCGGCGGAAGCATTCCGGAAGTATCCGAGGCGGCAGTGCTGACAGTTCTGCCCTCTAGTGTTGTGTTTGCAGCTCACACAAGTCACAATGTTGATGAAATCAATGTAACTGCAGCGATTTGAGTGACCATTGCACTCGCAGTCTGATGGAGAAAGAGTAGATAGGTGTTAGTCCGTGGATCAGGGAACGAGGGAGAGGAAAAGACACCAGAAACTCATGGATGAGAGGACATTGGCATGAGTGATGTGTAGATGCTAAGGGGACTATAAACTAGGTCTATTCAGCTAGCCACTTATTTAACGCAACCTCAAAAATAATGTTAATTAGATTACAGACCTATTAACTAGTTGACCCTTCTCAAAGCCCTACTTAAAACATTACAGACTAATCCTACCTTAACAACTGTTGCTATATAATCAGAGAACCTATTGCTCTTATGTAATATAAGTCTATGGAAGATGTTTGGATAGTTGTGTACACAACACAATTTAATTGATATTTACTGAAGTACGGGCTGATTAAACTGTCACTCTAATTCCCAACGGAACATGTATGTTGCATTTGCTTGAAGGTATTTCATTGACATTGATAAACTAAAAAGTTGACATTTTCACAATACATTGTAGAAATGTTAGAAACAGTTGTGTTCACTTACAATAATCTTACCACTTGTAATCACTCCTAAATAAGGCTTTTCTCTTTTTATTTGACTGTTACAAGCATTTGCCTCAATTCTGATTCACTCTTTTCAGCTTTTCATCATGTTACTGTGTATTTTAACAACTTATTTAAAGAAAATGGCAAATAAAAATGTTTTGCTGTGCCATAATTCATTCCAGCCCACCTAGGAATAATCGTTTTTTTACCACTTTGTGAACTAATTATACTGAAAATTACACTGCTCATGGAAATCTCCAGTTCATTCCTATGAGACGTACTGTAAAGCTTGTCTGAGTCAGCAACAGTAAACCACCAAGTTGGGCGGAGCTTAGCGAAGGTTCAACTGTGGATCAAAAACGGGCAGTACTCACTGCAGCCTAAACTGCTTTCCTTATAGTCTCATTTTTATTTTTCATTTCTGTTTATGTATTGCTATTTGCTATAAGACTATTTTTCTAAACTATTTTATTTAAATTTATTTATAAGTATTTTAAAATATAGTGTGGCACCTTTCATCATGTAATTTTAAGTTATCAAATAGTTCTTCTTTGGATCTAATAAGTGTAACTAGTAGTAATCTAGTTTAACTAGTCACCTGTTACCTGTTGGTGAGGCTGAATATTCAGATATTTAGTGAAATCACTTTTTTTTTTAGTGCTGAATTTGTTTCTCAGTAGATTAAATTTTAAAGATTTTTGGGATGTTTTTACATAAAACAGTAGTTTAGTATGAAAACTTGTTGGAAACAATTCTGACTTATTCTCTCAGAATTACAAGATATATTGTGAGATATGAAGTCGCAATTCTGAATTTTTTTCTCACAATTCCGACTTTTTATCATGCAATTCTTACATTATAACTGGCAATTCTGACTTTTTCACAATTGCAACTAAAAAAGTCAGAATTACACTTGCAATTGCGTCTTATAAAGTCACAATTGCGTGATATAAACTCGCAACTGCATCTTGCGAGATATAAACTCGCAATTCTGACTTTTTTTCTCAGAAATGTTTTTATTCTGACTTTACAACATGCAAAATTGCGAGATATAAACTCACAACAGCTAGTTATAAAGTCAGAACTGTGATATAAACTCAATTGCGAGTTATAAAGTCAGAAAGTCAGAAAGTTATAAAGTTTTCTCGCAATTCCTACTTTATAACTAGCAATTCTAACTTTATATCACGCAATTTTGACTTTATAACTAGCAATTCTGACTTTAAAACTAGCAATTTTTACTTTATATCACGCAATTCTGACTTTATAACTCGCAATTGAGTTTATATCACAGTTCTGACTTTATAACTAGCTATTGTGAGTTTATATCTCGCAATTTTGAGAAAAAAGTCAGAATTGTGAGATAAAAAGCCGCAATATTTCATGGCGGAAATAAGCTTCCATAGTTTAGACATATCCACACAGACTGTAGGAAGTTATAGTTATTAGTCTGAGTAAATAAATCCACCTGTAGGGCTTAATTAACATTTTAAGTGGACACTGATAAACACTGATAATGAGCTACAGTTACAGTTGCGTTTGAGAAGCTGTTCTTTTTCGATTCTTTGCTGTTTAAACACTTGGGTCTTTGAATAATTGATATGATGTTTTAAAGATGCTGGCGACGTGGGGTCCTGCTGTCTCACAGTCAGCTAAGCAGTGGGATGGGGGGCAAGAGCAGCTAATTAAATATAAATGCTCAATTACTCCCCAGATTGGTGAAGGGATGGAGCGATGTTTCACAAACGATCTTGCATCTTCAGCAGACAGCTGTCTAACACTCGAAGAGTGAAAATGCAAAGTAACCAGTTTCTAGAAGAGGACGCTTTTGATTATACAGCCTGGGGGAGATCCTTCTGTTTTCTAGCAAACACAATACATCATGAGCGGCTTACCTTATGAGACAAAGCAAAAAACAAAACATGTGAGCACAAAGAAAGGAGAGAGACAAGAAAGAGCGACATGGAAGAGAGGAAATGAATAACATTTAGGCAGCAATTTTTCCACAGTTTCCATATTAGTGTCTGTCCACATTCTGGAAAACAGAAATCAAAACTGAATCATCCTTTGATAAGCATTGCCTACAGGAGTGCTAATGCATATAAATACATCATTCACGTAAAATGTCATTGAAACCCTGAAAATAACGTCTTGATTTAAAGCATTGCCTTACCTTGAAATCTGATGTACGCTATCCTTGACAACTGCGTTTTTGGCCCCCCAGGGATTAAAATCCTTGCAACAACTTTGGAATAAAACCAATATTAAGCTTTGTTGGCTAATACTACTGCACTATTGGCACAAATCACTCAACAATGTGGAAAGGTTCACCGTAAGGGCCGAAAATGTGAAACCAGATACACTGAAATGATGCTACTGTTATTTAAGAAAACTGATCATGTAAACAAAACAGCCTAAAACTAGAGAGAACAAGGATTTAGAGTTTCTTTCTGTGGATCTAATGGCTGCTAAACCAATCAATACACTACAAGCTGCAAATGTTCTTCACTAACAGATACTCCATCTCATCCACAGCAGCATTACTGGAAGGTACCATGCAGTCAAGCAGAAATGCATTTTCAGACCGCAGTCATAGTTACACTTTGTGTCAGATGAGTGCAATATCTGTTTGTTTCATTTCTATAGTCAAGCTACACACAATACACACACTCAACTACAAACGCTGTATACCTTTTTTCTCATAGTCTTTCTTTTCATAATCTTTTTCTTTCTTTTTTTCCTTCTCTTTCTTTTCCTCTTTGGCTTCCCTGCTCTTTTCGGTTTTCCCAGCCTCGTTGTTCCTCTCAATGTCTGCAGATACTGTTTACACCGGAGAAATCATAAGTATTTGAAGAAGAAGAGTCGTCACATGTCATTATTTTCCAGTTCATTTTATTCATTGTTTAAATCTGATAACCATACATGATTTGTTTTATGTAGACATAGTGTTTGAATATTTATAGTAGATTTTGATTTTGCTTCAGACTAAAGGTTGTGAGGTGTCTTTAAAAGTACATTTTTTTTTTTTTTTTTTTTTTTTTATTCAGCAGGTAAGTAAACACTTTTACAAAAGATTTTAAATCCATCATTTAAAATATAAAAAAAATGAATATTTTGCCATCACAGGAATAAAATACATTTTAAAATACAGAAAAATATAAATTTATTTTAAATTGTAATAATATTTCAAAATATTACTTTTTTTTTTTTTTTTTAATAAACACAGCCTTGGTGACCTTGAGAACAAAAAGCTTTTAAAAAACAAAAAATTCTTACCGACACCAAACTTTAGTGTATGCTAAACTGTTCAAACGTTTCAGAAACCAAAAGTTTGACAGAGCTTGACGCCAAAAAGGGAAGTTAAATTACCATAGCAACAATAGCCTGCCTGAGCGCTTTCTGTCAGGATCAGTAACGACAAAACAAATACTGTCATTATTTATTACTCTAGATATATAAAACTTTAGTCTTTTGTTTAAAAAGTCTTTTGAGGAATACAGTAGTTCACCTGAAATGACAATTCTATCATCATTTACTCATCCTCCTGTCATTCCGGACTTATATGGCTTCCTTTCTTCTCAGGAAAAGGATATTTTTTCTTCTATATAGAATATTCCAAAATAACAAAAATCTCTTTTTTTTCATACAATGAAAGAGAATGGTGAGTGAAGCTGTCATTTTGCCTAACATCACCTTTTGTGCTCCACAGAAGTTTTGAACAACATGAAGGTGAGTAAATGATGACAGAATTTTCATTTATTATTCTTTTAAGAGAGTTAGGCCTTTGGCTTATTGTTCTGAAGACAATTTGGGTTGTGTGACACAGACTTAAACAGATTGCGCCTCAAAAATGACCTTTTGAAGTATCATTGTGTAATTTGCAGGAATTGTGTACTTCAGATGTCAATTGCTGTGGGTACCTGGGGCTTCTGCATCTTTATCTTTCTTCTCTAGGTTTGTTGCTCTTTTCTCCTCCTTGTTCTCAGTGAGAGCAACCTCACTGTTTTCTCTTACTTCAGATGGAGGTTTACTGTCAGGAGCATCTTTATCTTTCTTCTCCAACTTTGTTTCTGTTTTTTCCTCCTTGGTCTTACTAAGAGGAACCTCACTGTTTTCTCCTACTTTAGATGGTGGTTTACTCTCAGGAGCATCTTTATCTTTCTTCCCCAGGTTTGTTGCTGTTTTTTCCTCATTGGTCTCAGTGAGAGGAGCTTCACTGTTCTTTGCATCTTTGGATGGAGGTTTACTGTCAGGTTGAGGAGTATCATCAGGGACTGGAGCTTGCAAAGGGTCACTTGTCAGAAGAGGTTTGGCAGTTGTAGGTGGGACTTCTGCAACTGTCATGACAACTTCAATACCATCACCTGGACCTTCAGGAGCTGGCTTGATTTCATCTGACACATCGGTAGATTCTGCAAACTTGTCAGATGCAGGAGCCACCTCAACAGTCGCAGGAGCGTCTTTGTCAGTTGCAGGGCCAATGGAACCAGTCTCTGGTTCAACCATAACTATTGATGAAGCATCCATATCAGGAGATGAAGCAATAACATCAGTGGCAGGAGCATCAACATCAGTTGCAGGAGTTGTTGGGACGATCAAATCAATGCCTGGAGGGAGTGCATCAGCTGTCTTCATTGCTGTATCTGTTGAGGACACAACAGCACTTTTATCCAAGGTATTTGCTGTAACCACTACACTCGTTTCCACTGAAGATACATCAGAATCAGGTGCAAGAGAGGTTGGCAGCTGAATGGTGGTATCTGATGCTGAAGATGTTGTTTCAAAAGTTGCCATGGTTGCAGAAGATGTTGTTGCCATGGTTGCAGAAGATATTGCTTGGGTGACCATATAAAGTGTTGTTGCAATGCCATCAGAGGATGAGGCAAATGCATCAGTAACCTCAGGAAGAACAGAAAGTGGATTGCTTGTAACAAAGCCAGCTGTTGCAGTGACGGTGTCGGTTGCTGTGGCCGCATCGGGTATCACATCTGGTGCTGCGGAAACTGTAATTGTGTACAGAGCATAAAGAGTCAGATATCTAAACTGTTCTGTCAAAAGCAGAAAAGATGCCTATGGATGCCATTGCTGCCCTTTGGGCTTACATACTGTACATAATAGATGTTATTGCAGCGATTCAACCTTTCGCCATTTCCAGTTCAGAAGAAACGAGATACACAAGCCCTGATAGAATCACTTCCCCCTGCTCGTGCCCCCATCCAACTCTTCAAGGACAGGACTCGTTGCGCTTTCCTGTTATGGTTTCATGTATCTATCTCTCTCTCCATAAGTTCAATAAATTGGTCCCTTTTTGGTCTTCCTTACCATGACCTGGTCTCTTTTCTCTTATGAAATATTTAGCAGCTGTTCATTCAATCGCTATTCAAAAATAGATCTGAAAGAATTGAGCTCCGGCCTTCAGCTGAGCCTCGACCGCCACGCCATGTGCTCTCGAAAGTGATTGTGTTTCACAATAACAGAGTATTTAATGATTTATCTCCTGGGCTTGCCATTTTCATAGATACAGCTTCAGCGGGCATTAGGTTCGAAAGGCGGATGCTACACACACCTGGTGCGAGAGGCAGAAATGGTGGGATAGGTGAGGTGGTGGCATTTTGTTTTGATTACACAAAGAAAGCAAAAAAAAAAAAAAAAAAAAGTCTCAAATTTTTCGCAGTCAACAAAACTGAACACCTGCTGTTTAGCACATCCGATTGGAAAATCAATCTGCTTGGTAAGCGGAGCTTACTGCTTTAAATAAGCATATACACATTGCAATAAATATATTAATTTTCACAGAAAATAATTGTTAATAAATAAGGTAACTCTTTATTTTAAGGTGATGAAGTTACATGTTACTTCATGTACTTACTATAGTAATAACAGTAAATTATGCATAATTACAAGTAACTAACCCTAAACCAAATCCTAACCCTAACCATAACTCTATAGTAAGTACATGTTGTTAATTAATATTACTCAGTACTAATTTGAGTAAGTACAATGTAACTATGTAACCTTAAGATCAAGGGTTACACTTTATTTTAAGGTGTCTGTGTTACAGTGTAATTACACATTTAAGTACTGTGTAATAATAATTAACTACATACTTACTACAGGGTTAAGGTTAGGATTGTGGTTTGCTTTAGGGTTAGTTGGATGTAATTATGCATAATTTATAGTTATTACTACAGTTCCTACATGTAACGTGTAACAAGGACACTAAAATAAAGTGTCACAAATAAAGTGTAACCAAAAATAAACTTTTTTTAAAGAAATATGAGGCTCATATAAAGTACCAAATCTTCCTTTTTAGGTATTGAGTATTCTGGCTTTTAAAATTGTGTATTTTAATATGTATTTCTTTGTATTGTATCGAATCAGTGACTCGGATCTCCTATCAAACGGCTAAACTGCTGAAATCACGTGACTTTGGCGCTTCGAGTCACTGATTTGATTCGCAAAGCTCCAAAGCAGTGTTTTGAAATCGGCCCATCACTATTTTGTTGAAAAGTCGTTATTTTGTTTTTTCGCCGCACAAAAATATTCTTGTCGCTTTATAATATTAAGGTAGAACTACTGAACTCACATTAACTGTTTTAAATATGTTTTTACCTTTATGGATCTTGAGAGAGTAAGTGTCATTGCTGTGAATGCAGGCCTCAGCCATCGGATTTAATCAAAAATATCTTAATTTGTGTTCCGAAGATGAATGAAGGCCTTACAGGTGTGGAATGACATGAGGGTGAGTAATAAATGACATTATTTTCATTTTTAGGTGAACTAACCCTTTAAGGCTGTAAGACTTCATTGTCAGTTTTTTTTTTTTTTTACAGCTTAAAGCCAGTTTAAATTGGTAACAACTTGTACGCTACAAGTAAGCAAGCCTTCACCTGCCCTGCTGACTTCAACGCTCGATTTGAGAAGACGCATAGCCGCCACATGGTATGTTACATGGCACCTTGGCCCATATATATTAATGAATGATTTAGTAATCACAGTAGTAATCACATTTAATCTCCACGCTCTGCTCTACCTCAGATCAGAATATAGTGCACCATTACAGCCATCAGTCAGACTGAAATTACATTGCAGTGCTCCCTGCATGCACTGCTTTCCTCAAGGTCCCCTGTGAGGTAAAGGAGAGCCACACAAACTGTGGGGAATTAACTAAGACTGAAGGTCACTTGCTATTGGCATTGTTTATTTGCCTACACTGTCTGTGTTATTGTAGTACCCCTTTTAGTATTTAAAAGTTTTTACAGTGCAATTCTCCTTAAATATGCTGCACTATTTTTCTGTTGCTTATAGTGAATGATATGCAGGTTTAGAGCTGAAACCGTTTAGTGAATTGTTTTAAATCTCAAATCTTAGATTACATTTTGACTCATATAAACTACTAAAGGTGTTTCAAACAAGAATTTAGAGATTTGCTTTGTGTACAGGAGTGTTTTTGTTGTTGTTGTTTGTTTGATTTATCAGGTGCCAAATTTTAATCATCCTACCCATGAAGTACCTATAGCATAAAATGATGTCACACAATTTTAAATGTTCTAGGCTCTTTGAAAGCGTGTAAAGATTCAAAGCGCCTTTTAATAGAATAACTGTAATGTATGCATTCTCACAACCAGGAGGGCAAAAGAACAAAACTGAAAGTATGGCTTTAAACATGCTCCCTGTTGAATATTTCACCTCTCAATTATTAACACAAGTGAGACAGAATAAATGAAGAATGTCTAACCTAAATAGATAGACACATGCTTGCATATATTATAGCTCATTTCAAGGTTAAAATGTCTTTGCGAACAGAGTTCTGATGGATTTACTCTTTAAAAATCAAACTACTGGAAGACATTTAGAGAAAAAAGTTTCTTTATGTATTATTGTCTTGTGCAAACTTGTCAACAAATTGTGATTGTGACACGATGTTCTCTTACCTGGCTGGTCAGGTGCCGTGGGTACGACTGTGAGTGTTGGACTAGACGGAGATGGCATCGTAGTTAAAGACGAGGTGTCTGTCTGGCTCGAGATGGTAGCAGCTGGCATTGTGGGCAGAAAGCTTGTCACAAGTAGCACTTGGGACAGTAAAATTACAGTGTTGAGTTGAGAGCCGAGAGAGTAAGTGAAGAGGGCCAGATACCTCCTACTGTTAACACCTCTATTTTTAATTTTGGCTATGGAAAACATACTTGTACTTATGCAAAAGAATACAAAGCCTATAAAAAATACAAGTGGGTGATGCAGTGTACATCTAGCTACATTTGGTTGTTTAATTTTAAAGTTTAATCACTCAGTTTTTAGTTCAGAACTGTTTTTTTTTTTTTTTTAGTTTTATTGTATTAGAATAAACGTTTGATGATGATGACAATGATTATTGTTTAGATGTTATTACTGATTTTATTATCATACATTATTATACATTTTTCAATGACTAGTATAAATTCAACCACAATGCTAAATCTGTCTAAGGGTGTGTTCACACTTGGCAGGTTTGGTTCAATTAAAATGAACTCAGGTGAGTTTGCTCTGTTAGTGTGCTTCATTAGAATAAGTGTGAACGCTACAGGTATCAGAACCACCACCTCCTTGCGGTAGATCTTCGTTTGCATGTGACAGAGGAATTCCTGCCGCTATTTTGACTCCTTTGCACATTTTATAAGCTCTTCACAAGTTCTCAGCTGGTAAAAATACCATCATATCTCTGCGCATACAATTAACGCATTTAGTCCAGCACACAGCATTGTTTTGGATGTTCGCTAAATTTTGTCGCTAGATATTCATCATAAAAGCTGTTTTTGTTTTGTTTTGTATCTTTAGGTTAGGTCTTAAAAATGACATTGTGAACACTACTAGGACTAAATGTATCATTTTAAGTGTTGGGGAACATTACTTTTACAATATTGATACAATATTGCATTACTCCCTAATAACTAAATGCGTTACTTTTTATGAAAAATAATGCGGTACATTACTTTTGCTTTACTCTTTCCCACCTGGGCTCGGCTTGCTTGTTATTAAAGAAGAATAGGATACAGGAGAAGGAAGTTCAACGCTTTTATTTCTAAATACAATCTAAAGTAATTTTTGCTTATTAGTATGGTTGAATTAGATCATTGAAGGTCAGCAGCAAAGACATTGGTTAATAAAGTGAGATTAAATACATAAAGTATGTTTGTGTAATTTAATATAATTAATTGTTACAGGCTTGCGTAAAATTCTGTGATTGCATTTCACTCTGTTTTTATTCATTTTGAGGAATAATGGAAGTTTTCTTGCAAGTGAGATGAGTAAAGGCATGTTCACATTTAGTCTAGACCTACAATAACCGTCATGTTTACACAGCGCACACAACACTTGGGGACAGGAGAGTTGTTAGTCAATGTGAAAAAGTAAATTGCGTTACTTATCTGAAAAAGTAACTTAGATATTTTGTTGTAAATTGAAAAAGTTATGTTTTACTTTACTAGTTAATTGAAAAAGTAATCTGATTACTTAACTCAAGTTACTTGTAATGTGTTACCCCAACACTGGTCATTTTCTTTTTTGTTCCGGACCAAAAGAACCAAGAGAACTGAACTACAAGTGTGAACACACCATAAAACACCACAGCCAAGCAATGCTTGATCTTAAAGACACACTATAGTCCATCTACTTTTAAACAGCAACGAAAAGGAACTTTAAAGTCAACATGAAATGAAAATCAACCCTATTTACTTTCCCAATACAAGATACAGTTCTTATTGTAAGTAATTCAAACATTTGTCTGGTCCACTTTTCACAATGCAATTAATTCCTGATCAAGCTTCATCCTACATTTTCTCTTGCATTTGAATATCCTGTTTCCTTGAGAATCGCATCATATTGTGAACTAAAATGGGTTACGAATGGCATTTCATGTTGACTTTCATGCAAAACAGGGAGCTAAGAGCACGTCCATTAAACAAGGCTTCATCTATACACCAGCAGAACTGCTCAAAGATGCTAATGTAGTCTCTGCATGTGTCACCTGGTGTATTGGTGAGGGATTCAGGGATCACTGAGCCGCCTGTTGGGGCAGGAGGAGAAGTCGATGTGTCACTGGAGGTGGCCGTGTCTAGTCAGCAGACAGAAGGATGAGCTCGCCAGTGCAGGGATCAAATACCATGACAGTATTGCCCATCAGAACCTAAATCAGCCTGATCTCAGCTATTCGCTGACCACAAATAAAGGGCACTGCTAAAGGCACTTTACTGCAGCCCACAGCACTAAAAGGGACAAGCACTAGAGAGTGACTTGCATGCTTTTGATGATGTATGGATTTACCCATGACATCAGTCGATCATGTCCATATACTGCAATGATAATGTATCATAATACAATGATGGTTTCAGATGCATATACCATGGTACTGTTTGATTGCCATTTTATATACCATGGTATTATATGGTACTTCAAAGTACCTTCAACAATACTGTGGTATTTCCATCAGTGTACACATACATCTTTATACACTAATTTATTGGTATCTGTCAATATTAGATATTTGATTGTGCATGCTCATTTGCACATTA
Organism: Hypophthalmichthys molitrix; assembly: GCA_037950675.1. Classification (NCBI taxonomy): domain Eukaryota; kingdom Metazoa; phylum Chordata; class Actinopteri; order Cypriniformes; family Xenocyprididae; genus Hypophthalmichthys; species Hypophthalmichthys molitrix. Next base: position 6,543,563 of record CM075499.1, on the reverse strand, counting down.
CCTTTTCATAATTCTTCCTTTATGAAAGTTTCAGTTTCAATCGTTTCATTCTATAAATGTTAAAAAACAATTTTAATAACACTTAAAAGTAATAAAGTATTTAGAATTTTATATAGTGATATAATGTATCACTATAAATTCTTTATTTGTTTAATATTGGCAATTATGTTAATATAACAGTTTTTAATTAAGGTTCACAGTACATTAAAATATTTTTAATAATAAATGAGTGTGTGTGTATATATATATATATATATATATATATATATATATAGTCAAACCAAAATGTATTCAGACACCTTTTTCAACATTTCATTTTTTACAGTTTATTCGCTATAGTTTAAAAAAAATGGTACTAAAATATGACAAGATCTCAGAGTTAAACTGTGTCAGAAAAAAATAATCTTAATTATGTCAGATAACGCTTAAGCAAAACATGGTCAGGTCAAAGTGTCTGAATATTTTTTGGTGCCAAATTTTTATACATTTTACTGCTAGTCCACTATATGAAGAATTTTTGGGTATAATATGTCAGTTTATTTTGCTATCCTCACTTACATAAATGAAGTATAGTGTCCTGTACCCACTAGTAAAAAAATATTTAAAAAATTATATATAGTATCTTAATAATTTTTGGTTTGACTGTATATACAACCACTTTATTTGTTTTAATTACCGGTCTATGTTAAATGCAAAAAATAAATGAGCATTCCCCTAATTAATCTCATTTATGAATTTGATGCACTGTGAGTATTCGCAACATTTCTAGACTTGTTCATACGTACAACGATTTACATTTCAGATGCTGTTAATATTACATTATATGTATCCAGACATGAAAAATGTACATGTGCTAAAATTAGACTTTAAGTTTGAATACTTTTGAGATGACATTGTCAGTAGAGTCCAAACATCACTGTTTTACCATAGTACTGTTGAATATGTGCACATACTGTACTTGAGCATGAACTCATGTGAAAGTTTTTGGTTGAAACTTACTTAAAGTCACACGCGCTCCTCAATGCCAGCACAATGCTAATCATCTCTGTCTATGCCAGTATTCACAGTACTGTACGTCAAATATGGAACGTGGCATTCGGCATCTCATGCATGTTAGCTTGTTTGCTGTCGTCTGTCTGTCTCAATAGGAGCAGGTGTCTTCCCTCTGGAAGAGGAATGACCATGTCAGCTCACACTGTGCTGGTACTGATGGGAGTTTTGGGATTCAGCGTGGGCAGCCCACAGCGAGCACCGCAGCAGGCCGATACTTCCTGCTCTCAGGCATGCTGATGTTTTATTAAGGTTGCGTCCCTCCCTAGTGTTTCATAATTAAAGCATGGCTGAAGACACTGTTCCCTAATTCCATGGGTTTATTGTATTTATATGGTTTGCTAATGAAAAATGGTCCGTATTACTGATAGATGTTTTATTTAGTGTTGTGTCTGAGTGGCGTGGATGAAAATAATTTATGTCTCAGTCTCTGGGTAATAATTCAGTGAGATTCACACAGAGTTTCATGTTCTGTGAGATCGCTGTTGCAATTTTGTATATATATTATATAAACTGTTAAAGGGAACATATTATGGAAAACTGCTGCTTAATATTTTTCTGGAAACTGTCATACATTTTTTGAGGAATCTTTGATTAACAGAAAGTTTAAAAGTAAAGAATTTATTTGAAATAGTATTTTTTTAACATTATAAATGCCACTTCACACCATAAGCTCAAACATTTAAAGTGGCAGATGACAAAACTGCAGCACATATTTATAAGAAACGCTAACATGGACACTAATATAACATTAACATTAACATAACATTAATATTAACATTAACATTATAGTTGTCTTTTTAGTTATCGTTCTTGGTGTGAACCCTTAAATGTCTTTAGTGTTACTTTTGATCAATTTAATGCATCCTTGCTGAATAATTTTGAACGATAGTAAATAGGGGTCTAGAACTGTTTCTGGATAAAAAAGTAAAAAAGTAATAGAGCTGTCAATCAAATTAACTGTATGATATCAAATGTTTCGCAATGAATCTCATACACCAGTATTTGCTGAGAAAAGCCCCAAAATGAAGAAAATTTAGACATTTCATTATTGTGGCAAATGTGTATAATCACTGAATAGACAAAAAGTGCTTTAGAAGTCTATACATGTTCTTGTGTTCCATCTGTTACTATTGGTGTACTCTATTATAAATGCACTAGATTGACTGTTTATTCAGCTTCTTTTACGACGACGACTTTAAGATGCTGTGTCCACACATGTCCATTCACAAAAAATGATCAGTAGAGGCATCCAGAGAGGTATTACCAACCAGTGCCTTTTAACAGGCTACTAATCGAATTAGCCTCTCACAGTACAGACATGCTTTCTGGACAAAGAGTGCATGTGTGCCTGTGTGTGAGAGAGTGAGCAGCTCTGAGCAGAGAACGACGGGTAACAGGAGGGCAGGCATATGGCCACGGGGGGTTAACGTGGGAGCTGGAGCACGATTTCTCGCGTTCACCCCCCCACCCGCCATCTGCCACCGAACCGGACCAGAACCAAAAAAGCAGGCATAGAGTGGCCAGATCTACTTCAGACTACTCTCCTTCTCTAACCACATTAGAACGAGAGAGAGAGAGAGACAAAGAAATACTGTTTGTTTGAGAGAGATGGAAAAAAAAACAAAAAAACAAGACAGACTTGCAATCTTGTGAATTAATGGCTCTCTTCCAAAATATAGTAAGCTGACAATTTAAGGCAGCATGCGTGCACTCCTGCTGTTCCAAAAGGTAAGCAGCATGATTATGCTGCCTTCTAAGAAAACTCTTTTGGCCAGATTCTAAGGCAGTATGTCAAAGCCAAAATGCTATTTTCTAGTTAACAGGCGTATCAACTTCAAACCTAAATCTCCAAAACTGTTTGCCAAGATTAAATTTCAATATAAGCATTTCAGTGTAATGTATCACTCTTGTCAGAATATACTGCTGATTTGAAATATGCTATTGAAGTGTAGAACATACACATATTGGGTAAATACATTTTTATTTAGTTTAATTTTATTATTTTTAGCCATACTTTTTTGTATTTAATAATATTATTTTGTATTTAATAATGGTATTTTATATTTTATAGTTTTTTTTATATTTTATAGTTATTTTTATATTTTATAGTTATTTTTATATTTTATATTATTTATTATTATATAATTTTTTATATATTTTTATTTTATAAGTATACTTAAAGTACTTAAATTATGCAACAAAAAAAAAAAAGTTAAAGGCCCACTGAAGTGCCTTGGAATGCGCAGCATTATTCAGTGTGTTGACGTAATTTCAACTGAAACAGGAAAAAAGGGCCGGACATATCAAACAGCTCCTCCCCTTTTTTTAAAATAGCCAATAGCATTTCATTTATATTACTGCTCGGCCAGAGCCATTGAACTCGATAAAGCCTCAGTTTCTTTCTAATCTCTAACGTTTCTCCTCCTAATCTTCTCCATATCGCTTTAAAATATAGCATTCTGTGCAGAATTCAAATGGGTCCGATACGTATTGTGGTCTACGCCGACTCGTGCATATGATCCGCTCTGTGCTATCACGTCTCTGGACCAGAGCAGACTGTGTGCGCTGCGGTTCGTGTGACGCTAACGTGAAACAAGACTTAATTCGCCTCAATGGAACGCATATTTACACTGTCTTAATCGTTCCCTATTCCCTATATAGTGCACTATGTGCCATATAGAAAATAGTAAATGTGTGAATAATTGATTTCGGCTGCAGCTTTAGCGTCTATTTACTGTATCATGTAGGGGGCGGGACACTTTACAGAAGATCTGATGAGAAGCTGAAGTCCGCGGTGATGTCATGAAAATCCATGATCCATTTTAGCGGAAGTGAGAGAATGTAGGTTTTGAATGCTTATATCTTCTAAATGTGAATTTTGTCATTGTTTTGGAACACAACAGCTTATTCATAACCTTAAGCCTAACATATTTATACTAAAAACTAAAAAAACTTACATTTTGATTTTTTTGGGGGGACTTTAATGTGCATGCATATTCTAGAGCAAACTATCAAAAAAGTAATAAAAGGTGGGTCTTCAATTCCTTTATGCACCATTACGACTTCTCCCATTAATTTTTCTATGAATTGTCTGTCTCTTGAGTATGTGTACTTGACTATTAAGTTTTGAGTATTGTGCACTTGTATGTGTGCTTGACTAATGGAATGCTGTTTGTATATGACCCATTAAGTTGCAGCCTATTTAGATCACTTAAGAGCTTCCATTCCAGTTAACATGCTGTCTTAGAAGACAGGCGCCTATATAGGCTGTAGACAGCAAGGAAGTTCACTTGGTTTTGGAACATGGCCAGTTCCTTGCAGTAATTATGAATAATTTCAGCTTTATTACATAGAGTTGCTCACTAAATCTTTGAGATGCTTCTCCCCATGCACTGCCTCAGACACTTGGGCATGAAGATGTGCAATAACATTGCCCTTGCTGGATAAATGCATGAGGGTTATTTTTAGTTTGATGGGAGGCCCACAAGATTAATAAACATTCATCATCCATTTCCTCCAAATTCCTGCTCTCTGTCTTTCTCTATTGCATTCTCTCTCTCTCTTGCACTCTGTTTTCCGCTCTGTCTTCTCCTTTAGGACAGTGAGAGCTTTCTATCACAGTTTCCAAACACTCTATCCAGGAAAGAGGAATGGAATAAACGGTGCTTCCATATTTTATTCCTCATCCTCTCACACAGTAAAATTGAATAAAAATAAAATAAAAAATGATACTGGATAGCAGTAGGGTTCAATCCCAGGACTGTTTGGAGATAATTTAGGTAATGATGTCTTGATTTGCCCCTGAAGCGCATATGCTGATAACCTTCCCATTCCAGCATGGCTAGTGCAGAGGTCACTGCTGCTGCAGTCCTACATGAGCAACTACATTTGAACCAAGGTTTGCTTCCACATTGTAACTTATTCTGGCCAATGTCTGCCAATATAGGCTAGAATGCCGTCTGATCATCTTGTAAAGTGACCAAACCCATTTCGTTTTTTAATATTGATGTTTATGGGTGGGTAAATCTGAAATCAATAATACATGCCACAATAACAGACTGGCGTGCAATGAAGTGTAAAGTAATACATACTGATTATTTCACAGACATACAAAGTGGATTATGCAGTTGGATATTTGGTATCTTGTTTATATGTGACTAAAAAGTTCTTTTCCATGAATTTTCCAATGAATTTATTATTACTGGATACCAATTTTTAACAATTATTTAATAGATTGCACTAATAAAAATCTAGATGGATATAATTACTTAATACGCATTACTGTTCAAAAGTTTGGTTCTGTAAGATATTTTTATTCAGCAAGGGTGCATTAAATTGATCAAAAGTGGCACTAAAGTCATTTATACTATTACAAAAGTTTCTATTTCAAATCAACACTGTTCTTTTGAACTTTCTATTAATCAAAGAATCCTGAAAAAAGTATCACAGTTTTCACAGAAATATTAAGCAGCACAACTGTTTTCAACATTGATAATAATAAGAAATGTTTCTTGAGCATAAAATCAGCAATTTACAATGATTTCTGAAAGATCATGTGACACTGAATGATGCTGAAAATTTAGCTTTGCCATCACAGGGATGAATTATTAAAATAAAATAGAAATGTGCCATTTTAAATTGTAATATTACACAATATTACTGTTGTTACTGTAATTTTGATAAAATTAATGCAGCCTTTAAGCATAAAATCCTTCTTTCAAAAACATTAAAAATCACAAACTTTTGAACTGTAGTGTAACTTAAAAAAACTGCCAATAGAAATTTCCAAAAGACATTTTGTTCATATATACTGTATGCTTTAGTTATGTTACTAAACAATTTTGAGATTTTGTACATTTACATGCCCAGAAATCACTATTTTAAATGCCTGAGATTTAACATGTGCATAGGAGCCCAGTAAAAACTGCCTCAAACAATACCTTTCAAAGATTTTGAGTTATGTACGGAGCCCCTAAAGGGACATGGTGATGAAAAAAAAAAACTGAAATGGGAGAAAATATTATGTTATTTTTATTTTTTTGCGTTCCCCAGAGAAACGTTCCATTCCCTTTCAAAACTTTTGTGTTCTAAATATTTTGTGAGTGGATGCAAAGTTTCTCGAGGGAACACAAAGCATTGACAAATAATTTTTTCTCCCAATTCATATTGTTTCCCCTCATTATGTCTCTTAAGGGGCTCTGTAGTTATATTATGTAGGTATATAGATTGTCCATGGGTGTGATTGAGGCTGAGACCAACGTTAATCCAGATGTCTTGCATGCAAAAGAAAGATCTTACTCAAGTTTCATAATCTGACTATTCAGATTTCTGCAATGTCCTACAGAGTCCTTGGATTGTTCAGCAGAATGAATGAACACAGTGACACGTCACTGTTCAATTGGTTTATGGATGATAAAATGAAATTCTTTCCAGGGTCTAAAAATATTAGAAGTGACAATGAAACTTTTAGTACAGAACAAATTCGTCCTGTAACAGCAAACACATCCCTATGTCTATTTTAGAAGGGGCATTACACCTAAATCTCGGGAGAAAATCCTCTCTCACACATCATTAAACGTACATAAAACATTACTTTTTGCCGACAAATGTTGACAGACCTTGCAAAATATGCATTGCATGCTGTGGAAGATTATTTCACCACATTCCAAACAATCCCAGTTCTCCCAGGTTATTAAATATTTTCAGCTTGGCAATTATTAAAAAAAATGGCATCACAAACTCTAAAATCAGGCCATTCTGACAGGCCCTAATAATACTGAATTATGGAGATATTTCAACATATTACTTTGAGTGAAATAATGTATTAATGTGTCTTCTGCATGTGTGTTTGATGGCAGGCAGCGGGACCCTGAGGGAGTGAGAGAGTCCACAGCCCGACACACACTGAGATAAATTGCTTTCACTTCAGTGAGTGTTATTCATTGGTCAGAGGTTGGGAAGAAAAGCTTCTCAGGACCCAAAAGCACTGAGATGGTACCACAGTACAGGTATGGTTTCAAATGGTAATAAAACCACATGCCAGTACTTGTGGGCAGTTGACATGGCATGCAATTTCTCTTATATTTTCATTTCATTTGGTTGGACATGAAACAGATTTTGTCCATAAAAAAAATAAAATAAAAAAAAAAAACTGTAATTTATTAAAAACATTTTTCTATTTTAGTATTTTTATATGCTGGCAAAGCTGAATTTTCAGCATCATTACTCCAGTCTTCAGTGTCACATGATCCTTCAGAAATCATTCTAATATGATGATTTGGTGCTCAAGAAACAATGTTGAAAACAGTTGTGCTGCTATTATATTTTTGTAAAAATGTTTTTAAGGATTCTTTCACCAATGGAAAGTTCAAAAGAACAGCATTTATTGGAAATAGAAATCTTTTGTAACGTTATAAATGTCTTTACTCTCACTTTTGATCAGTTTAATGCATCCTTACTGAATAAAACTACTTTTTTCTTTAAAAAAATAAATAAATAAATAAATTCTTACTAATTTCAAACTTCTGAATGGTTGTGTAAATTTTGTGAAAAATTATGTTCATATCCATGTTCATATACATGTACCATGGTACTGAATGATTACCGTATCCATTTACTATGGTATTTACACTACCGGTCAAAAGTTTGGAATCGATACGATTTTTAATGTTTTTAAAAGAAGTTTCGTCTGCTCAACAAGGCTGCATTTATTTAATTAAAAATACAGTAAAAATTTTACAATTTAATATTACAATTTAAAATAACTGTTTTCTGTTTGAATATATTTTATAAAGTAATTTATTCCTGTGATCAAAGCTGAATTTTCAGCATCATTACTCCAGTCTTCAGTGTCACATGATCCTTCAGAAATCATTCTAATATGCTGATCTGCTGCTCAAGAAACATTTATTGTGTACAATTGTACAAAATATTTGTGTATTTTGTACAAATTTTTTTTTCAGGATTCTTTGATGAATAGAAAGTTCAAAAGAACAGCATTTATTTAAAATATAATATTTTGTAACATTATAAATGTCTTTACTGTCACTTTTGATCAATTTAATGCATCCTTGCTGAATAAAAGTATTAATTTCTTTAATTTCTTTTCAAAAAAATAAAAATAAAAATTCTTACTGACCCCAAACTTTTGAACAGTAGTGTTTAATGTTACAAAAGCTTTGTATTTCAGATAAATGCTGTTCTTTTGAACTTTCTATTCATCAAGGAATTGATAATAATCATAAATGTTCCTTGAGCAGCAAATCAGCATATAAGAATGATTTCTGAAGGATCATGTGACACTGAAGACTGGAGTAATGATGCTGAAAATTCAGCTTTGATCACAGGAATAAATTACTTTATAAAATATATTCAAACAGAAAGCAATTATTTTAAATTGTAATAATATTTCACAATATTACTGTTTTTACTGTATTTTTAATTAAATAAATGCAGCCTTGGTGAGCAGACGAAACTTTTTTTAAAAACATAAAAAATCTTACAGATTCCAAACTTTTGACTGGTAGTGTACATGGTACACCATCATGGTGCATGTCCTAAAATGCATAATAATACCATGGTATTTTGTGGTACTTTTATACAGTTCTGTTATCTTGTAAATAATCATCTAGTTTTCCTAAAGGGCTCGTCTACTAAACTCTGCTCTACTACTACAAGACTAACCTACGTTAATCTATAGAGCAACACAAGAGCACTACTACAGACTTTAAAAAAGCTCGAACCTGTAAACGTTTCTACAGACGTTGATGGAGCCAGAGTCTGGGGTACTGTGATTGGTTGGACTGACTCTGTGCTGGTTGGTGTTGAGTCTGAGGTCAGTTGGACTGTGGGTGGTGTTATGGATGTAATTATAGACATTGGTACAGTGGCTGGGTCAAGCGTAACTGCTAGTGTTTCCACTGAGGACAAAAAAAAACCCAGCATTACAGCCTGTTGAGACCATATTCAAATGTAAGAGTTCTGGCAAATGGCTAAAGATGCACTAAGTAATGGTCTTGACACTGACATCAACTGGCAATGTTGAAATATTGAGTAAAAGCATAGTTTTTGGTTTCCGACAACATTGGCATATACCCTATTAACTCAACATTAAATAATGCCACAACCAAAAGTGTCAGAAAATAGGTTTACAGAGATGAAGTGAGTAGTATTCAGCTGGTCATGATGGTAATGATCTCATTATGGTATAATAAAACAGCTTTTATGCAGCTAATATGAGTAAATTGTCTCTTTCTAGTCTAAATCATTTGAAACATTTTCAAAATCACCATTCTTTAGATGCAAAACTTAGTAATATCTGCGTCACTAGCATCACTAAAAACGTAAAACACTTCACCTTTAAACTGACAAAAAAATATAGAGTGCACTTTTAAGAAAAATCTTGAGGAAAAAGACTCTGCATTCCTCATGAGATCAGTCATCACCTCAGATTTCCAACAAAACAGCATTAAACCACCACAAATGGGCAGAACTGCACTGAAATCTCTTATAACCTTGAGCACACCCTCATACATCACAAGCCAGCATTAGAATGCTTTGCGTCTTAGATCACATGAAACATTTATGAAGTAGAAAACTGTGGAAAAATGCATCACGCCATCAGAGTTCACAGTGACAGTTAAGGGACGGATCATAACCGACGTCTTGTTAACGACATGAAATAAAGAGGCCAAAAAGAGTGATGGCAGCAGGAGCGAAAACATGAAAACAACAGTCAGCGTATTATTAGCATGCCACTTACTGCCAGACGTTCCCGACGCCTCACCTGCAAACAGAAAGAGAGGAAGATAAAACAAATGAGAGAGTATTACTCATTTATTTTCAAAAACACTCTTGTGGGTTTATTTTATTATTTCTCTACCACTCTGGAGCACATCTAAGATTAAAAAATACAGAAGACAGCCTCGCTTTCACAGACAATGAGCGTACAGTAGCGATGAACTGTACATTTCTACTATTCAGTATGCTTATTTTCTTTTTATTGCAAAGTTGCCTTTGTGCTATTCTACTTTCCTTAGCAAGTGAAGATGCCCCAGTTTTCTACACTGTACGTAAATCATAGCTTCTTCTCAGGTGTGTACGTGTGTCTGAATACTGCAGGTGCATAATTCTTACAAATGTTCGGGGAGCCGTTCGGTGTGGGCAGGTAGGAGCCGGGCTTCCAGGACTTGGCTTTGAAACCTCTCTCGCAGGCCGAACAGTCTTGTCCAGTGGTGTTGTGCTCGCAGTCGCACTGAAGGGTCCCGTCACGGAGGGAGCACTGACCGGCGTGGAGGTTACACTTACACCTGTGAAAACAGGAAACAGTGGACAATTAGCATGCTTGTTACATCGCAGCCACAGGCAAGGGCGAAAGGATGATTCCCACCTTTTATTTGTTAGGGTCACCCGAGGTAGCTCATTAGCTCACCTACTTGGCTCAAGAAATCAGCAAGACTAATTAGTGGAGCCAGACACCATAGCGCACGGCTAAAAAGAGTACCTGTAGGGAATATTGTGGATTCTACAGATCTTTACATCATGGTTGATGTGTATATAGTTATATAGAGAGGGGTTTTGGGCCAATGAGATTTCACTTTGGGCAGGGCTATCCAGTACACCGCTGGTTCAGGCATGCTGGTTTTGTTGCTTATCATGGCTGGTGTGGACAATATCTCAGATTTAAAGGGATAGTTCACCCAAAAATGAAATTTCTGTCATCATTTACTCACCCTCAAGTACTTCCAAACCTGTATGAATTTCTTTGTTCTGCTGAACACAAAGGAAGATATTTGGAAGAATGTCAGTAACCAAACAGATCTCGCCCCCCCATTGACTACCATAGTATTTATTTTTCCTACTATGGTAGTAAATGGGGGGGCGAGATCTGATTTTTCATTTTTCGGTGAACTCTCTTTTTGTTTGTTTTCCAGTACAAATACACTTAACATTAAATCAACACTTAAATCAATATACATTTACTTGAGAAGCAATATGATATAAGATAACAAATCATAAGATGAAAATGTATCAAAATAAAGTGACTTTACTCTAAAAACAAGAAAAAATGTCTGCCAGTGAGATAAGAAATATAAACTTATATTTATAAATTTTTCTTACCCCATTGGCAGTTTTTTTTTAAGCATATAGTTTAATTTTAGTTTAATTTTGATATTTTTTCCAGAAAAGAATACTTAATATCTAAATGATTTTTTTATTACTATTATTTTGTTTTATTCAACTTTTTTATTTCTGTTCATTTATAATTTTTTTAAGTATAAGTACTAAAATTATTAAAACTAAAACTCAAATATAAAACTATTTAAAAAATTAAAAATATTAATAGATATTTTAATAGTACATACATAATACTAAAATAACACTGGTGCAGTAAGATAAGATACAATTTGAAAACAAGACTTATTGTTTCTTTTTAATGATTTTTAGATAACTTGACTGGAAAACAAATGAAAAAGAGAAAGATTAAAAAAAGAAGTCATAAAGAAGTCATAAACTCATAAAGAAGTCTTTTTTTTTTTACTGTGTGTGTGTGGTCCACTCTTCTAGATATTAGTGTGATATTAAAGTCTTTTTTTGTTATTTTGCTAGATGTTTCTAATCTTTCATCATTATCAAGTCTTCCAATGCCCCATGTTTGTAAGCACTATAGAGGCTGTTTGTGTTTGTTAGATGCGGGTGAGTTTGATTCTCTTTGTTTCTGATGTTGGAGATAAAACTCTGGGATCTGTGGGGACAGTAAACAGCATCCGTCTGCTCTACTCCAAATATAGCAGCCATCTACTGGGGGGAAGGGAATACCTCGAGAAAGATGGAATGAACAAAAGAGAGAAAGAGAGTGAGTAATGATTATCGCTAGTAATGAGAATAAATGGGGGATATTGAGATGGCCTTGCCTTGTCTCTCCTTATCGTTGGCTTTATAAGAAAAATCTGCAGTGCTCCACAAAATGTCGCTTCCCTCCTTTAAGTTTATGAGGAATGCTCTGGCTATCTGACAGCCGAGTTTAAGAATAGTTGAGATTAAAGGTCTTGGGAGGAAAGCAGGTTAGTATGGAAATGACGACTTTTGCAATTACAATCTCTCTAATCAAATAAGTGTGTAAATCCCAATGCTTCGGATTTTTTTTCATCCTCACTAGAGCGAACAGCAATCCATTTGCATGAAATATTTATGAAGCTGACCTATATATTTCCATGCGGACACCCCATAACCAAACCTTGTATTGCCGTATAATGAGGTCATACCTCGCCCTCTGAAGTTTCCCATGGAAAAAAAAGTGATTCAACATACGAAACTCCAGAATAAAATGCTGTCTTGTGCCCTGCTAGATTGCTGTAAAGCTATTTCTTGTTTGCATGTTTTAACTTTTTTTTGTCCATTTAAGCATGACATAATTTTAAATGTAAAATCCTTGGGACTTGATATGTAATCTTAATTAAACACAGTGCACTGCATCTTATTGCAGTTTTCAAATGGTACATTTTTCAACATAGAAATGAAAGTTTATTCACTATAGTTTAAAAAAATGGTAATAAAATATGACAAGATCTCAGAGTTAAACTGTGTCAGAAAAAAATAATCTTAATTATGTCAGATAACACTTAAGCAAAACATGGTCAGGTCAAAGTGTCTGAATAATTTTTGGTCCCAAATTTTTATCAATTTTACTGGTAGCCCACTGTATGAAGAACTTTTGGGTATAATATGTCACAGTTTACTGTGTGTCCTGCACCCACTAGTAAAAAAAAATAAAAAAAAATGATATCTAGTGTATACCGAATAATGTTTGGTTTGACTGTATATATCATTTTATATAGGGCAGACAAGAACGTGAACAAGAACAAGATCATGACACTGGCCAGGCTCAAACCCGCATCCCCATGTGCAACAGGTATTGTGCAGTGTGCCACACCTCCAACCTGTCTGTTTCCACACCCTCTCATTTACTACACCTCAAACAAACATGAGTGATAGTGGAGAGTGTGATTTTACTCAATTTAATTTATTTTAATTAGGTCTTCCTTCAAAAGCCTGAGGAAACAGTTAGACTTCTACCACCCTCTTGAGGCCTTTAAGCCGTAATTAAAACCCAGAGTCAATCACACACTCATTTATTTGGCTGTTTCTCCAAGACCAAGTGCCGATCAAGCTCCTATCATGACAAATTAATCAGTGGCGGACCACTTCGTTTCGGAGATCCTCGCCTTAAGGGAGACCTCTACTTCTGAGAGACAGTGCGGGATCTCAGACGAACGTTAATCAATTAAAGCACGGCACGGTCTCATATCAATTTCTGACCAAATCCAGAGTGTGGGCTTTACAATCCTCTTATGTACAGATTGAAATTAGGACCCACCCTGTGAGGAGCGATGAGAAACGGATGAGAACGAGTCTTTGTGTAATGCAGAGCACTATATAGACGTGTTCTGAAGAGCATCTTACTCCATGTGTTTATTTTGCTTGGGTTGCATATTTGGGTGTTTCATGTCTTAAGTCACATTTAAACTGCCTTGGAAACTTTCTACTATGTCATTATCATGTACACTACTCTTCAAAAGTGTGGGGTCAATAAGATTTTTTTTTTTTTTTTTTGAAAGAAATTAATACTTTTATTCAACATGGATGCATTAAATGATGAAAAGTGGCAGTAAAGAGACAGTAAATATATATAAAAAAAATTCTATTTCAAATAAATGCTGTTCTTTTGAACTTTCTTTTTGTCAAAGATGAAAAAATGTATCACGGTTTCCACAAAAATTTAAGCAGCACAACTGTTTTCAACATTGATAATAATCATAAATGTTTCTTGAGCAGCAAATCAGCATATTAGAATGATTTCTGAAGGATCATGTGACACTGAAGACTGGAGTAATGATGCTGAAAATTCAGCTTTGCATCACAGGAATAAATTATATTTTGAAACATTAAAATAGTAAATAGTTATTTTAAAATAAATATTTCACAATATTACAGTTTTATTGTATTTTTGATCAAATAAATGCAGCCTTGGTGAGAGTAAGAGGCTTCTTTCAAAAATATTTAAAAATCATACCGCATACCCCAAACTTTGAACACTTTTCACTTTTCAAATTCCTTTTATGTCTACTATAGATTTAGTTTTACTCTTGCCAGACCCAGAAAGTCCATCATAAAAATATTATTGCATTTTAAAAATTAAGATAATCCAAACAGACTGATACAATCATAAAACATTTCACTACTAAAAATTATTTAATATATATATATATATATATATTTAAGTTTTAAATAAATATATATTTATATTAAGTATTTTTTTTACAGTAATTACAACCCTCAGCTGTTACATAATTTCCACCACAACCAACTAATTTGCAATTAATTATTTTATTTTCTCTATAAAATGTCGCTTCAGAGAAAGTGTGATCAAGATTTTTATCAAGAAATGAAATATAACTATTTATTATTGTAACATTACTTTTATACTATTATATAATTTCCAATCAAGTTTTAATTTTGTCAAATTATGCAAAAGTGTGAAAATATTGTATAATTTTGTCCATTTATGTTTTTTCATATGCATTTTTGTTTACATAAAATGCTAGTTATAAAATTAACATTAGTAAAACAAAGGAGTCAGTCATTTAAAAATGTATTTCCACCACAGAAATGTGATGGCAAAGACACTGTAGTGAAAATGTTAATAATGTTTTAGAAAAATTGCAAAAATGATGGAAGTGATGATCAATATATATATATACACTGTCAGACATTGTCTGACTAATATAAAGTGTATGAAAAGTGTGTTTTAAGAAAGTTAACAGGAATGAAAGTATTCCTAGTCAAAGCAACACCCAATGAAGGTGCATTCAGCACACTTAAACATGTAGTGTTGCATCTTAAAGTTGCCAGATAAAAGCAGCACAGTCGCACCAGCGACTAATGCAGGGCAGCTGCAGGAATGTAACATCCCGAAAAAAAACAGTACTTGAAGTGTTTCAAGCCCTTGGCAAAAACAACACTAAAAAGAAATCTGTCTGGTTTGACAGCTGAATAAATGCCTGCTGGCGTTTTGTAAATGTGCATGGATAGTGAGTGTGAAAACTGCAAGCGATACGGGCACTAGTTTGCAGATTGGTATGCATTCCTCATCATCATGAATATTCTAAATTATTGACACCTCACCAAAAAAAAAGTGCCAAGTAGACAGTAAAGTCTTATGATTAAAAACCAAGGACAGAAGAAATCATCTGTGACACTGTCAAGGACAGAGAGGGCAAGGGCATTTTGCTCTTATTAAAACTCTGGCATTATAAGGTGGATGAACCAGCCCGTGTGCATTTTTAGCGCAGAATGCAGCAAATCAGGCAACCTCGCTGCAGGTTGCAGGGGAACAGCAGGAGGCTTCCTGGGCCTCGGTAGGGAGGCGAAGCAGCAGCATCTTTTTCTGGGGTGTGAGGTGAGGTTTCTCTGCCCTGCACTCTCAGAATCTGTGTCGATCCAGGGCAGCTATATCCAGACACCGCAGGGCTGGGACCCCACTGCTCGGGACAGGAACAGATCTCATGGGCACGTTTGCTGCCAGGCTCTGCTGTTGGGATAGGATCAAACCCCTATCTGGCCATCTGTGACTGGAGAATCAGGAGTGTGTGATAAACATATGGCCCTTAATGCTCCGGCAAAACAGAGGAGCTAAAAGGAGAGTGCCAGTACTAACTAGTCAGCTGTTGTGGATTCTTCTCAAAGCTTCAGAATGTGAGCTACAAGTTGTGTTTGTAAGGCCTGGGAAAATGTAGCCTTCCTCTGGTCACAGGCACAATGTGTGTGTAAACATGAAATAATTAGGGAATTTCAGTTGCAGTTCTGGGATAACTGCTGATCTAGGTTCAGTTTCTCACCCCAATCTAAACCTTAATTGGAAAGAAGGGATTAGCTGATTCGTAGTTTGCTGTTTGTATGCACATAAACATATATATATTTTTTTAAATTATACTATACCCATTCACAGCTAAACCAATATGCAGTCAAACTCAAAACTGGCCTGCTCTGGGATTTACCGAACACATCCCTTGAACTGGTACACTTTCCACTGTATCTTTATTCTAACTTAAAGTTTTTCAGGTTGGCACCAACATTGGATTTTGCTGCATTGGTCACTTAATTATCATATTGACTTGAATCTCTCTCTTTATTCCTTATATGACCTTCTAAGTCATAGGGCTGGAGCCTATCCCAGTTTCCTAGGCCAGAGGCAGGGGAAAGCACCGAGGACAGATGGCCAGTTCATCACTGGGCTCTAGCTTGAATACATCTTTGTAAATAACAATAATGACAAAAATATTTGCCTACGGTGTTTTGTATGAGTTATGAACAGTGTATAGATAGCATATGCAACTTGAAGAACTTTTGCACAGAATATGGCAGGAAATCATTTTGAATTGATTTTACAGAAAATGAGACAGAAGGGGACATATTCACCTAGAGTAGACTTCATAACTTTACTTTAGTTGGTTCACCATCCCCCAATGAATCTGCTGTAAGTGTGATTTCTGCACAACTTGTGGTGACAAAGGGAATTGCAAAAATAGTGATTGTTTCCAAAAAGGTTTCCCAAAGGTTTACTGTCAACAAGATCTTAACCTTCAGACTTCTCGCGTGTGAGTTACAAATCCTTCCCTCACGGGTCAAAATGACCCGGAGCATTAAAATTACACTAGCTATATCATTTCATATTGATAATATTTTTTGTTCGGCATTGTAAATGTGTTCAATTGTGTATGTTTCAATTTCAAGTGAGACGTAACTGACAAGGTCCTGTACGACTCTGATGAACACTCAATTTTTAAAAATTAAAAGAAAATTAATTTCTGGTCAAAATGACCCAAGGAGAGCCAGATAATTTGATTACAATTTTTAATCGAAATCAGTTCATTAATATTACATTCCGGCTGCGTTTTTTATTATTTTTTTGTCTTTCTATGTACACATGTAGAAAAGTGTCTCTGGTGCTGTCACGTCACTTTTTTTTCATGGCTTACACAATAAGCATCTCTTTTTTAAGAAGTAGTTTGCACATTTTTTAATTGATCAAACTAAATTAATACATTCAGGGCCAGATTTACTAACAGCTTGCTCCAGCGCAAGCCCTGTTTTGGTGTTAAAGTACTACTGTCAGGATTTACTAAAGACACGCATTGAAAAATTAGCATTGAAAAGGCATAGATAGTTATTTTTGCGGCTGACCTTATTGCATATGCATTTGTAGGAGTTTTGCTTTCAGACGCAAAATGTATGGGAGGAGAGTAATTAAATAAATCATGCAAGGTGATTTACTAAGGTTTGTACTAGTCAAACTTACTGGTATTTGCGCCATTATTTACCACCCAAAAAAAGCATGTCTTAAACCAGACGCTAATTTGTGTTGCTCTTGGTAGATTGCGTTGGTATTTATGAAAATGATTCAGCTGCATCTTTGTTCTTTAAAGGGGATCTAATATGCCCCTTTTCACAAGATGTAATATAAGTCTGTGGTGTCCCCAGAATGTGTCTGTGAAGTTTCAGCTCAAAATACCCCACAAATCATTTATTATAGCCCCTATTTAGGTATGAGCAAAAACAATGTTTTTGTGTGTGTCCCTTTTAAATGCAAATGAGCTGCTGCTCCCAGCCCGCTTTGCAGAAGAGTCTGGAGCTTTAACAGCTCGCGCTTCAGTTGCTCAACAACAACAAAGCTGGAGAATCTCACGCAGCCAAAATGAAGATTGTCAGTAACGGTGTTCAGCCTTACATTGTTCAAACTGGAGTCGGACACTGATGGAGAGACTCAGGAAGAAGTTACGGTTATTTCTGAATGGTTAGTGGATACATTTATGTAGTTGCTGTGGAGTTGATTCAACTCATCAACTAGCATGTGCCGTCATGTTAATCTTTTGTGCAAATCCAGCGGAATTGACCCTCGTTTGTGTAACAGTCCGCTGTAAAATGACGGCATGGCAACAACACTCTACTACAACAACTCTTCCTCTTCTCTAAAGCAGCCCAACATGGCCTCACCCCCTTTGTTGCGTGTTCCCAGGGGCATGGTTTATGTAAATGTTGGGGTTTGTGATGTCACCAACCCAGGAAGAAGCTTATTGTAGTCCCTACCAGCCATTTGTTGTAGTCCTTAAAAAGCTATTTCTGTAAATGAAAATATCTCCCTTTGCATTGAACTTTGAGCGTTGTAACTTTGCAGATGTTGTTTATGCTCAAACAGCAACATTACACACTAACTAAAGTTAAAAAAGTGAAATCATAATCAAGGACCCCTTTAATTTGCACATCGTCAGTAGATCACACGCAGAACTTTAAATTTGGAATTCTCTACTAAACTTAATTCTCTGCCTGGAGCCTTGCTTTTGACATGAGTTTAAACCTGCCATTGCTTAGGTAATGAGGTTTTGGATAAATCTGCACAACTAAAGACAAGTGTGACGTAATTCTCCCCAGGGTGTCGTTGAGGAACATTTATAGAATATCATTATGAGCATTTATGCGTTTATGGGACGCGGCGGCTAGATTTCTTTCAAGATTTGTTTAAAAGCGGCAAAGTCTGGTGCAAATAACGGGAGCACGTAGCTCTGATGAATAAATAGCAGTGGCACTGAACAAACACAGATAGACAGATAAAAGGCTGCCGCTGGAGTCCGTTGCTCAGAAGCAGCTGGAAGCTGCTGTTAATGGGAGCTTGATTTATTTTTCCCACAGTCTTCTCTCACGAGACACCCTGACTATTTATTCTCATTTGCACAGAAGCACTGCCAGGCTCATCATGAGGCACTTACGCAAACAAAAACGGATGGAGGAAATACGAGGACAATCGGTGCCCGAAGAGTCACCTCGGGCCGGCCTAGATTGGTCATTATCACCAGTACCCGACTGACTTATTACCTCCATTTTGAGGAGGACTGAGGAACAACACTGGAAGAGAATTTGGAGAAAGAGCGGCCATTAGTGAACAGTAATGTGTGAACGTCTCCAAATGGGCTGTACGGCCCATGAACTTGGGCTGTTTGAGAAAATGACCCGCTTTGTTAACAAGCTCAACATCTTGCGCCTCATACACCTTATATTAACAATGTTTTTTTCCCCATCCATTAAGGATGAGAGGTACTTATTATCTTAAAAAATAAGATTCAATTCAGTTTACACAGTGTTCAGACAGCAGATATTGATTTATAAGAATCGCTCAATAAGACTGATGTGAGTAATTGGCTTCAAATGCTCTTTTCTCTTCCTCAGTCTAATCCTTCCACAGGACCCTGAAAGCCCTGACCTCCGCTAACGATGCCCGATTCAGACTCCTCCGGTGGTGCGCCTCTCACAGAACTTCCTCGCCTCGCAAGACGCCTGTTTTCATATTCCTTATTATCGGCTTTGCAGCCCCTTCCCACATTTTTTGAAGTATAGCAGCTGAAAAAAAGGTCAGCCCCACAATAGCGGATCTGTGTGTTAAAAGGCAGTCACAGGGAGTTCGGTTCTGAATGTCGTCTTTTATTTTTCCCTGCCTTTTTATTTTTTTACTAGCTTGTGCCAGGGGAGCGGCTAATGAAAAATGCCCCGCTGTTTCCTCCCAATGCCTGAGAGAGCTGCCCATACAATAGTATTGCTGAAGGGAGGTGGCAGACCATAGACCTCGCCTGTACAACCCCGTTCCCCATCCTCCTCGTGGAGGATTTGCAGTTAAAAGGTTGGAGAGACATGGGAGAGAGAGAGCGCTCCCCATGAGGCAAAAGGCCCTTCCTGTACCACAGCTACTGAAACGCAGACGACCTTGAAAGCTTTGGCACCGGCAGCTCCTGTAAATTATTCACACAGGATGCAGAAATGGGCTTCTTTTGCACTCCCGCACGAAAGGGCGGAAGCCAAAAGCAAGCACCGCTGCCTCTCACGTGGAAGACGTGGATTAACGGCACGGAGACTGTGAGGAAAGGAGACGTGTGCGCAAACGGAGAGAGAGACAGAGAGCGGTCTTGCCGTTGCCTGTGCACATCAAAAAAAGTTGAAGGAGAGAAAGAATAAGGGAGGTCCCTCCATAATTAATTTCTCCCCCCCACGGAAACATCGCGATGGGGCCAATTATTGCCAGAATGTGACTCCATCGCCTGCTGCGTCACTGTCCACAGAGCTCTATCCTTTAGACATTCACATGATGCTGAATACAGTGAGATGGGCACACACTTATCTTCAGAGCACAAATCACGCTGCTTGATATTTCAAAACTAATTTCAAACTAATTCTGTGCAATTGCTCCGTTCATAAGATTGCATTTCTGTGGAGATTAACCAATACTTAAACTATCAAAACAGCAACACCTAATCAGTCAATTAAATAATTTAAATTAATAATTTAATTTACATTTTATACACAGAAGGTATTTAAAATCCAGGCATTTCAGCTCTGGATTTTAGACCTTTTAGAAACATCTTTTCACTATGGATGTGTGAATCTTAAAATCAGAGTCATCAGAAATCGCCCTTCTGCAGGTCATGGTGTTTATGATGTTATGTGTGGGCAAAGAAAAGCATTTAATGAACCCCATGTTTTAGTGCAGGAGGGATTGGCCCAGTCGACTGAACAGGAACATCCCGCTGTGATGGCGTTGCACTAGATACAGTCCCCATACAGAATGGCCGGATGAAATTTTGATGAGCGATGGCGTTCTGATGAAAAATTCTGTTTGCCTTCCTGGGACACCCTCTTTTATTCTGCGCCCCTAGGGTGGGGATCTGGGCAGCGGAGATATTTACGCCCGCGGTGCTTGCTTTCAGGGAGGCCGAACGACCCTAATAGAATTTCAAAGATCCCCTTGCGAATGAAAAACTGAGGGAGGACAGTTTTCTGTTTTTCCCTCTTTCCCTTCACTTGTGCTTTCTGCCTCCCTGATAACCTTTTAAAAACGTTTTTCTTTCTGTCAAATTTACAGTAAAATGTGTAAGAAATTCAATGTTTAAAATATTTATGATAACATTTAAAGCATTATGGGAATTTTAATTCCTGTATATTTAACTGAACATATCATTGCCTGATATAATGTTAATATACCAACATACTTGACTACTTAAATGTTTTATTTGAAAATATAGTGATAACCAATTACAAATTATACGCGGTAAAATAGTCAAATGATGATTTAATGTTCATCAACTTTTAACTTTCTGTGAACCATAATGCGCATAATCGATTAAACATACAAATAATAAAAAATAAATTTTAATGTATATTTTATTATATCATAATTTTATCATTGTTATTGTAAAAGTGCATGTCTTGTTGAATATAATATTTCCACCCATAAATTATATAGTAACTTTTTTTTTCTTTTCTTTTTTTTTAAGATTATTTTGTTAAATGCAGATTCTGCATTTGGTTAGGTAATTTACACAGTTAACAGTAATGAGGTAGGTAATAAGTACAGTTAACTTATTAAGGATCGTTCACACCAAGAACAATAGCTATAAAGATAACGTTAAAGATATATTGTTCTAAATGGGATCATTTTGGGATCACTTTCAGAACTACTTTTTTTCCAGCTGTTGAATGATAAAACACTGACAGCCAATCAGAATCCATTCTAATTTAAGGGCTGGTGCATTTTGGAGTTAATCGCCGGGGTCCAGAAAAAGCCACCACTGTTTGACAAGTCAACCCCCCTTTTCAAGGATACTTTAAAGAAAATGGATATATGGAAAAATATAGCTGCAAGCAGCAATTACGGGGCCAAACACAAAAGAGGCACAAGAAGCCAGCCAACATGGCTGGGAGCATCAGACCAACTGCAACAGTGAGCAATTAAAGACCTATTAAGATCATTTTAGGCAAAAGAGCTGAAAAATCACAAATACAGTCAATAATAAGGATTTACTGGTTTATCACTTTCAACCAATAGGTGGCACTGCGGTATGGTCAGAGTGAGGTGACAATGACACTCACAAAGTTTGGTGTCAATACATGAAAGCATTGCAGAGATACAGCCTCAAGAGTCATTTTGGCATCAAGCCACATTTGTTGCTGTGGTAAATGAATACGGTTTCGTCTATCAACACGAAATCCATAAAATTTTACCAGCATGGTCTGAAGATGATACGATTCGATTTTGGTGAAAATTAGATCAACGCTCTAGGACCAGTAGGTGGCGCTGCGCCGAAACGCTGCATGTTGCCTCAGGTCATGCTTGTAATTGTACCAAGTTTGGTCTGAATACAATAAAGCGTTACGGAGATACAGCCTTATGTCTATTTTTGCGAGCGCTACATTAAATTCGTTCGCATGTTTTTCGAAAACTGTCCTAGAAATCGTTTTGAATTCCATAACTTTTTGTCGGCATGGTCTGAAGATGGTCTGGTTTAATTTTTGTGAAAATCGGAGTAACGGCCTAGGAAGAGTTCGAAAAAGTAGGTTTTTCAGAAAACTCAAAATGGCGAAAAAAATTTCATGGCGGAAAATGACGTCATAGGGTGCTATTGATTCGTCTTGACCCAAGGAATCAGAGGAAAAAAAAGAATTTTGTTTCTAACCCTTACGGTTCAAAAGTTATTAACATAAACATGAGTGAAAATTTGGACAACTGGTGGCACTAGAGGGATTGAGTTAGAGACTCCAAATTTGCTATGGACACAGTTCAGACTGTCCTCTAACTGTGTGCCCAATTTCATAACTTTCCTGCAAGCGGTTCTATGGGCTGCCATAGACTTCCAGAGCGGAAACCGAAGAATAATAAGACAGCCAACGATTACAATAGGTGCCTACGCACCTTCGGTGCTTGGCCCCTAACAATCAGTCATACCCTCAGAATAAATGGTGAGAAGTATTAATGATGAGAACATTATGCCAGGCTAGCAAACAGTGTCACATAAAATTACCTCAGGTATCCAGCGCCAGTTTCGACATCGTCTTGCTCCCTTTGAAGTTGCAATGGAAAAGACTAGGCATTGTTTTTATTCCAATATATTGACTTTGAATTCGCTGTTAGATTAGATTGATTACACTAGCTATTCACTCGAAACATAGCATGCTGAGGACATCTGCTGGTTAAAGCTGTGTAAATGCAACAAGAACAACAAAAACATGTTGCACACACTTTGAAGCATGTGAACTTAGAATAAATAGACGATTATATCATTATAGTTATCGTTCTTGGTGTGAAAGGGCCATTACTCTGTACATTTTCCCCAAGAAATATGCTTGTGCAAATTTTTACTGTATATACCATTAAGTATAACTTTATTGCCACCTGCTCTCCCTGCTGTAATTGTTACTGAAGTGCAGCACTTGAAAGATAAAAATGAAAAATGATTAAAAAAAAATGTCTTTCAATGTAAGGTCATAGAGTCATTCTTTATGTTTTGTACCCCCCCCCCCCCCCCCTTTACAGACACAACAATCTGTCGTTTGAAGACACTGTTTCATCTTTTGTCTTAATGAGGTAAATACCTGAGCATTACACTATGAACCCTTTGTCAAAGAAACACTCGCAGCACACTTTTTCATGTCATGTTCGTGCTTGTGCTAACAAGATATACGGCATAATTAGACAAGCTGATTGTGACATTGTTTCTGAATGTGTAGTATGATGTATTTCAGAATAAACTTGAATCCATTAGTTAGGGCTGTCAAAGTTAACATGTTAAATGAATTACTGCCATTACTGCATGTTTGACCTTTATAATGGTTTCTTTCTTTTCTTTGAAATTAAAAAAACAAAAAACTAATCATAATCTTTGGAACTGGTCAGAACATGTTTGAAGCATCAACTATGAGTGAAACACTAGTGGCGGACTGCAGACCACTAGCAAAGACAACTTTACACATGTAAGTCCAAATGTGAGGAAGGTTGTGTATTATTCAGTCTTTGCACATTTGCATTGAGTTTCGTGTTTGCATTTCCCATTCGTTTAGATGTAGTTTGAGAAATATTCTTTTTGTGCGATTGAGATGAGTAGAGATTACTTTTGTACATACTTTTAATTGCCAAACCTAATAAGTTTAAGCCTATTATTTCATGTTATTAATGAAAAAAGTATTAAATTGTGATTACATTGATTTTAATTGACTGACATTCCTAATTGCAGATTTTTTCTTGTGGAGTAAAATTGGAGGGATATTTATGCAGAAAATGTCAGAAAACAAAAGCTCAAAAAGTGTATTTTTTTTTCTGGCTCTGTTAATAGCTAATTGTATTAGACATATTCTGAATGTCGTGGGGTGGGGTGGCCTTCTGAGGGGTTTTTCGATTTTCATCCATCATAAAAAGTGATGGCTGGGCTCAGGGTAAAAGGCATGGGTTAATTTAATCATACACAGCCACGAGAGTGCATCATTAGTCATATAATACCCACTTCTGAGCGCAGAGATAGATGAAAACAGACTCTGGTGGATGGGTTAGCCAGATCAATGCATATGTAAACAGACAAGTATTCGGCCACAAACTAGAATGAAAAGTATGTTGGTTGATTCCTTCGGTTGGGTCTTTGGTTGGCTCTAGCTTGATTCAGCTCTCACATTCAGTACGTTTGGACTCTGGCTTTGAAGGTGCCTTTTGATTGTCAGATGTAGATGTCAACAGCTTCAAATATCAAACTTTTCAAAGCTTTCTTATATAGCTTTGATGCAAAATGCATCAACATATTGTATTTTCATTTCACAAGTCTTGCCTTAGCTATGAAATTGCACTTTGTACTTTTATCAAATTTCAAACTTCTCACCACCTGGGATTGTTGAAATCTCAGTAACAATTTATTTTAGGACTCTGAATTTTTTCAAGGTGGAGTGAGTAATTGCTGCGGTGCTGGCGTCAATGAACAGAATAGCGAAAATATCAAAAATTCACAAACTATTTGCAGCACTTTAGCACAGAGTTTAATTCCCTAACCACTCATAATCAAGTTTTAAATGTGATAAAACAGAAATTAAGTCATTGTCATTGTTTTCAGTGCAAACACACCATCATTCTATGTAAATTAGGCTCATTACAGACTGCGGCTTTCTGCAATTAAAGTCGGCATTCATGCTGCCTTCACGTGCTATCGGAAATGTTCTACTTCCTACTTCTGAAGTCGTCATTACAAGTTTGTCGCGTTCAAGTGCTTTATTGTCGTAAAGAACAGAAATTATGAAGGAAACCAGGTTTATTCTTGCCTACTGTATGTCTTGCCCAACTCAGGTATCAAAATTATTCCCAGATTTCTAGTAGTAAATACGACTTGAGAGGGCATTCGTGTCCAATTTCCCACTTAGGAAACTTTAGGATAATTCCAATAGCACGTGAAGGCAGCATCAATCTATTTTCTAAATGCATGTTATTGATCTTATTCTGAATGATTCATGCATTCATGTCACAATATTTCTTTTTTGACCTCGTAAATGTGGATTAAAACATCATAACTCAATCTTCCCATGAAACGATTTTTCTCTGGTCATGTGTACAGAACTTCTCCAATCATTTAGTCTGTTTAAACCTTGCCCCTTTCTTACAATCATCTGCAAGCTCGCATTCAGGTCTGCCTCTATCCAATCGATAACCAACAGATAATAGTCCCTGTCCTATATTTTTGTCTTTTTTTGATAATCCATTTCACTCGGATGTGTCACATTACGGAAGAAAGGATCTGTTGCAACTTCTGTTATGTTGCAAATTTAACATTGTGCTAATTTATTTTAAAAGACATTTGTGTACATTTTTATAGTTTATGGCTGCAGTTATAGACCTTATGTAGCCCGCCTCTTTATGTAGCCCTGAACATCCCACTGGCTGGACAACCATAACTCCTACTCCAATCTTACTCAAGTAAACAAACCTTCCTGTCTCAATGTGTTTGGATGCTCAAACAGACAGAGCGTTGTCAGTGCCGAAGTAATATGGACAACTCTGTAAGTAACTTGCAATTTTATGTTTCAACCACAGGTGGCAATAGAGAGGCCAAAGTTCTGTAGTGCAGCTGGTACAGGAGAAAGAATTACACACTTCTGTTTTAGAGGTAATTCGGTGTAATACCCAACCGCTGTTTCTTTACATCTGTTTTTTTTTTTTTTTCTTTCAAAGAGTAACTGTGTGTTTAAGATGCCTAAACGAGTGTGAGTGTAACTAACAAAGACAGAAAAACCGCAGGGGCTTTGGAGACCATGCCATCTGAATTTCGCACTGCCAATAACCCACAGTATTTTTTTTTTCACTCTTACTCTGTGTGTTTAATAATATATTTTCGCATATGTTACAGCAGTGAGCATGCAGGGAGAGAGGAAGCAAGCCTGAGTTTGAGCCTCTGGCCGCTTTGCTAATGTAACCTTAGCAGAGGAGTAACTCAGGCCAAGGACTGATCTTTGATGGTCAGCGCTGATGGTGTTCGGCTTTTTAGAAGCAAACTCGTGGAGCTCCTGTGGGAATACTGTAAGAGCAGCTCTGCCAAGACCTGAGCATTTATAATACATTCTCCGCTCTGCTTCTAACTGTACCGACGTATCGCAAGCATAATCTTCACCTAAAAGTAGGGCAAGTATTACATCACACGGATGCAACTGCAGACAAAAGCAAAAATTGCAGATCACACATGCGCCCACGCAGCGCAGTGTGGTGGAAATCATGGTCAAATACACCAATGATGTCTAAATGGAACTGAAGACATAAATAGTGGGCTTTTGTAATCTGCCTATGAAATTATTTCTTTCTCTTAAGCTGAATGAATTCACTGTTCTTGATTGCTGTCAGGGTTTAGGAATTTGAACAAACCCTAGTGCTAAATATTGTAAACTTTTATGTAACTCTACACTATAAAAAATGGCAAAAAAAGTGAATTAACTGATATAACGTTAATATAACAATGTGCAAAATCTGGTTTGTACCTTAATAATACAGTGACAACCACCAAAAAACACAGGTGGTAATGAGAAAGGCACATGTAGAATCAAAGCTCATCACAAGTAGCTTTTCCTCAAGCTGAGTTAAATATTAAAATATAGAAAGTGTAGTGTCATACACACAAATACAAAACACCATCATAGTAACACATGACACTAAAATAATGCAGTAAACATTAATTTAACAACATAAGATATAACATATAAGAAAATACAAAATGAAACAGGTGTCAATTTACATTTTTCACTGTAAATTATAAGATGACGTGTTCTTTTTTACTTCCAACACTTGTAACTTTACATGAAATGTCCCCTTAGATCGGTTAGCGGAAAGTAAACTCACTATTTACAGGAAAAACTGTAATTAATTAACAGGTTGTACCGTACCATTTTTACACTCTTTTACTATTAATATACTGATTTTTTTTTTTTGTTGAGGTGTGCAATAGCTTTTCTAAGTGATCAGATTTATCATTTTCGCTTAGCAGATGATAAAACTAGCTTAAAATTCATCCTAGCTAACAGCTCAGAATGCGTTGTGATGTGAAGCGACGAAAGCAGATAAAACCCATTATAATCAGTGATGCTGTCTACACTGGATGCGGCGCAATGCAACACGACAAATTCCCAACAGAAAACTGATACCTCATTCTATTTCTGACATCAAGCGCTCACGCTACTTCTGACACAAGGAACAAATGGATTTGCAACGGTAGCTCAAGCTTCTGCGTCCAGTGTAAACACAGTGTAACCGCATATCATACCTTTAGCAACCACCCAGAACGCTCTAGCAGAAAGTGTAATTTTTTTTAAAAAAATGTAATTTTAGAGAAGGAACCCAAAGATGCACATTCTCTCAATACTTCAAACCTTGCAGAAAACTTTTAACTTTTTCTCTGCTGTGGGACTGATTGGCTCAGTATGGTAAGAGATGCACACTAAACAAGATGAAAAAAGAGAATGTGAGATTAAACCAAGCGTGCACTAAAATGCAGCACTATAGGTTCAGTTCAAACGCAGCACACGCTGAAGCATGGAGCTCGCTCAAGGCTCTGTCCAAAGGAAACTTAGCTCGTGCTCGGCTCTTCAGATGTGTCCGACTGCCTTTGAGAGGGGGGCTTCATTGATCTGTTGACATGGCTCTGTTGCCCCAAAAAACCACTTGCATG
Source organism: Hypophthalmichthys molitrix (assembly GCA_037950675.1). Taxonomy (NCBI): domain Eukaryota; kingdom Metazoa; phylum Chordata; class Actinopteri; order Cypriniformes; family Xenocyprididae; genus Hypophthalmichthys; species Hypophthalmichthys molitrix. The sequence goes on along the minus strand of CM075499.1, from coordinate 6,515,451 downwards.
ACTGCCCTCAGAGGCCTTCAAGCAGTGTTCATTTTTTACAGCTTTTGTATTGTTTTAGTTTTTGTCTTTTGACAAAAATGTCCTTGAAATGTAGTGAACATTTTTTTTTGTCATGTTATATTCATTTTAGTCCAGTTACCTCTGAATAAAATGGCATATATTTTAAGTCAACATAACATTTTATCCGACTAAAATGTGCAAAAATGTGTTAATCTAAGTCCAAACTTTAATCAAACATTTAATTTAAATGTGTCAAACATACAGTACAGTTAAAAAGTTTGGGGTCAGTAAGATTTCTTATTTTTAAATTGAATTGTTTTATTCAGCAAGGACCCATTAAATTGATTAAAAGTGTCAGTAAAGACATTTATAATGTTACAAAAGCTTTGTATTTTATATAAATGCTGTTCTTTATATTTATCAAAGAATCCTGAAAAAAAGTATCAAGGCTCCCACAAAAATATTACATAGCACAACTGTTTTCAATAATAATACGAAATGTTTCTTGAGCACCAAATCAGCATATTAGAATAACTTTTGAAGGATCATGTGACACTGAAGACTGGAGTATTCAGCCATCAAAGAAATAAATTGCATTTTAACATGTATTTAATGCAAATTAATGCTACCTTGGTGAGCAAGAGAGACTTTTTTCAAAAACGTTCAAAAATCTTACCTCACTTTTGAATGGTAGTATAAAAGTATTATCAACAAAACACAATTTGAAATCTGTCCTTGTTTGCAAAACTTAAGCTTCTCATATAACATATGAGTAGCATATAGTAGATGAGTATACTTGTGCACTAGAACTTACTGTGTTAAACTTAATGTGTGCAAAATTTGTAATACATATTTTTCTGTAAATTTTCTTGTCTTCTGGCAGGACTCTTAATTTTTTGCTGAAGTGCGGGCTGTTGGACAGTGTTAACCAATAATCAAATAGGTATTTAGCAAACTTGGCTCCATTGTGGTAAGTATCATCCACTTTTCACAATCCAATCAGCTCCCTGTGGATTAAAATCAAGTCCTATTTTGCATTTTCACTTAAAAATGTTATATTACAGAAGTAAAATTGTTTGAGAATGACTATTCAAGTTGATTTTAAGAAGCTAAATAGGAATATCCGCACACTGGCATCCAGAACACAACATGTTCTGGTGTTTTCAGCAGGGATGGCGGCATACGATGGCCTGTCAGGTCATTCACGGCACAGTGCACTGTAGACACTAAGCAACTGTCAACACATCTGAATATTTACAGATCCCAGCTGAACAAAGTAACATATCAAATAAAGCTATGCTGATAACAGGCATGTGTCTGTCTGTGAGATTTATGGATTCTGACCACTGTAAAGGGATGTGGGGATGTTTCTGTAGGGTGTACAGTAGAGAAAAACTCTCATTCAGACTATACTAACCCGGCAAAGTGTCTACTTTGCTAGTGTTGTGAGCTTAGCATCATCAGCCTTTGGGTTTTTCACACCGGTTTGTTTTTCCAAAGAACCAAACTGACCACAACGCGTTTGAGCCTCAGTTATAGAAGCCTGCAGTGAATCATTCATAGAATCACATCACGCACACGCTCAGAGATGTTCCTCGATTCTTACATAACTGGATTGCTTTGTGTGAAGGAGCAGAGGGAAATTCCCCCACAAGTTATTATCTAAGGGTTTATGATGAAAAGATGTCCTAAAACAAATCCAAGGTAAAATTAAAATCCGAAAAATGTAAAAAAGCAAATTTGGCTTTTTCTGCGTCCCCTGCTGAAAAGACAAAAGCCAACTAGGTGTTGCTGGTAAACAGCATGGCTACATTTACAAAAATATACTGTCCCATAGTAAAGTGATGATGATACATGGTAATATTATGTTACTTTCAAATAATACACTGTACTAAAATTAGTTTACCATGCTATTAACATGGTACTCCAGTCAAAGGTATAGCACAAATGTTAAACTATTAAAGTGAATTTTCCCAAGGTCGTTTTGGACATTTACCGTAGTAATACCATGGTATTCTTGAAAGCACCTTGCAAATACCATGGTACATGAATTTCAGTACCATTGTATACAAAATACAGTAGTATTACCATCTAATGACATTACTGTACTATACTACCAGCATAGTAACATTTTTTAAGTAACATAATACTACCATGTTTTTTGGACATGCACCATAGTATTAGCGTTTTTTTGGACATTTATCAGAACAGTACTATGGTGTTCTTTGAAGCACCTTGCAAATACAATAGTACATGACTTTAAGTACCCTGATCATGATATATTTCAAACTACCATGGTATTACCACCCGATGGCATTACTGTTCTGTACCATACTATCAGCACAGTAACATTTTGGAAGTAACACTTACAAAAAGGTACCATAGTACATTGAAAAACCATGGTTATTATAGTTAAACCATGGTAACCACAAATTAAACATGGTTTTGCTACACTAACCATAATTTACACATGGTAAAACTGTGGTTATACAAATGGTATTCAATCCGCAAAAAAAACAAACATGGTTACTACACTTTTACTATAATAAAACCGGTTAATTTTCATAAGGGATTTTTGTAAGAGCTTTGGAGTAAGATGTAAATAACATTAATTTCAATATCATAGTATATTTCTATATGTAACACTGTACGAAAAAGTACAGTGGCAGTACCATGGTACTTCTAAAAGTGTCTTTACATGGTACTCCATGATCACCATGGTACTTTTTTGTTTGCTGGTACCAATGCCAAACCAGCACTAACTAGCATAAAGTAGTCTGGACTAATATAGAAATTCATCAGGATCAGAGAGTATTTCAGTGTTGTTCACTGTTTTTATACAATCTCACAATACATTTTGACTTTAGAAACAAATGTTTCAGTGAAAAGAAAGACGGGCCTGACAGCACCTGACTGGTGTCGTCTGATCTTCCCAAACTGTCCCGCTCCAAATTGCCAAAGTTCTCTTTTAACAAGACGTGGCAATGTCTCTCACACCGTCTCTGCCAGTCTTAAACCTTACATTCAGGGTTTAGATGCCTCTCAAAGAGCACAAAAATTGCATTGAGAATCAAGAGACGCCATCTGATGTCCAGAGTTTTCACTTCCTCTGGAGGACACCTTTCTGACAGACTGACATTTCCCTAATGGGACCGATGAAGAAGGTGAATGAGGGTCAGACTGAATAAATGATCCTGCCCAGATCTCAGACACATCTTGCCAATCTGTCTGTCCATGATCATGAGGCCAATGCTGACTTTACCCATCAGACCCCTGCCACAGGACCTTGACTACTAAATATCAACCAACAAAGATGAACATTGCATATCACACCTTGAAGCATCAGTGCTAAGGTTCCATTTGTATGGCTACGTTTGGATTAGCATACTACCATACTACATGCTAGTATGCAAATGTGTGTACAGTTTCATATACTATTCATATACTGTTTTTACTCATATACATTACCATTTAAAAGTTTAGGGTCAGAAATATGTTTTTGAAAGAAGTCTATTATTGTCACCAAAGCTGCAAAAATACAGTAAAACTGTAATATTGTGGAATATTATTACAATTTAAAATAATTGTTTGTCTTTTTTAATATATTTTAAAATTTAATTTATTCCTGTGATGGCAAAGCTGAATTTCCAGCATCATTACTCCACTCTTCAGTGTCACATGATCCTTCAGAAATCATCCTAAAATGCTGATTTGCTGCTCATGAAACATTTCTTATTATTATCATCAATGTTGAAAACAGTTTTTTGTGGAAATCTTGATTTAAAAAAATGAATAGAATAGAAGAAATAAATAAAAGAACAGCATTTATTTGAAATAGAACTCTTTTGTAACAGTGTAAAAGTCTTCACTGTCACTTTTAATGCAAACTTTCTGAATAAAAGTATGAATTTCTTTAAAAAAAATCTTACTGACCCCAAACATCTCAAAAGTAGTGTATATATGTTATGGGTGTATTGGTTCACAGAAGTCATGGTTCGGTATGTATCTCGGTTTTGGGGTCATGGTTTGATACACTGTAAAAAAACTTGTTGGTTTAACTTAAAAAAGTAAGTTACCTGGTGCCTTAAAATTTTGAGTTCATTGAATAAATTTGAGTTAATGCAATTGGTTTATTGGTTTAATAAATAGAAACTCAAAATATTGTTATCTGAACCACATTAATTATCGAAGTTGATTTGACAAAAGAAAAAAAGTTGAAAAAATCATGAAAATATTTTTTTACAGTGTACGATTTCAGGTACAAAAGGGAAAATGGTCTATAGTGTATTAAGCACTAAGCAGTAAACGCAAAACTCTTTTGCATAGGCTAGGTCATAATTTTTTGCATGGGTGATAAAAAACAAAAGGTATTTGGTCACAATCAGCTTCAAAACTGAAAAGCATCTCATGTTATAAAAGTACAAAATAAATAGAATAATAAAAAATAAAACTTGTGCATTAGGAGTGTTGCAATTTGCTCCACTTAAACTATATTTAAACATTCAAAGCTTAAGCCCAACCCTCCTATACTTCATTTTCTGTGTTTGCTCCATTTCGCTCACAGTTAAGTTCGCAAGCCTTTCAAAGTATTCTCCTTTGTCCATGAGCACAGAAAGACGCATTTGACGCGTGTGCGCTATCTAGTGGACTTTGTTTTCAAGCGCTCAAATCATTCTTCTTCTGCTATTTTTCCCTGTTGTGAAGGATAGCAAATAGCGTTGTATTACCACATGCGCCCCCTTCTGGATTGGAGTGTGGATTGCCAGTGACTGACTGTATGCGTGACCATGACGTCCGTACCGTACGGTTCAGGACAAATACATCTGGTGCTGATGCGACCGTCATAGTGACAACAGCCAATCACATTACTTTCCAGTGTTGCATGAACGCAATTAGCTAGAGACTGCTCTGGGGTATTTGCATAAGGTGATCTGATTGGCTGACGCCTGCGTTGGCGCTTGAAAAGTTGAGAAATTTTCAACTTCTGAAAACGCAAGTGAAGTGACGCGACGGAACCCACAATTCAGTTCAGCAATGCGTGACGTAATCCTTTAAAAAGTAAATGAGAAGCTAACGCCGACGCCCCAACTGAATGCAGAACACACTCACCTAAACTGTCTATTTTTTGCTCTTTTAACAATTCACTTTAGTGAATTGATTCATTCAGATTGTTCATTAAAATGAACGGGCCCGAAAACAATTCACGGATTAACTTGAGTTGCTGCACAAACACACACACATATGGTGGTCCTTTTATGTACAGTGTGTATATGCATGTATTGCTCCCTTAAATACCTTAAATGCTACACTTTATAGGTTGGGAAACTGAAGTGTCAAAGTATCTTCCCCAACACTGCTAAAAATACAGAACAAGTAGGTGTGTACAAACTTTTGACCGGTATGTACTTTTCAACTTCTTTCTCTGCATACATCACTATGTCTTGTTGTTGTCCGGCCTGGTGATTACATGATTGAAATCACAAGCACTTACATTTAATACAAGAGCACAACGGCACAATCCAAGTGTGGGTGTGAATCAATCTCTGAGTGATTCTAGATTCTCTACAAAACACCTCTTCATGGTGGTCCTTTCATGATAGAGTTTCTGCCCACACATAGGTGATAAAGACGGAATGATCCTGATGTTGTCCTCGTGGCAACTCTGGAGCTTCCTTCATCTCACCTTCCCTCCATAGCCTCTGTATCTTTGCCAACGTAGGCCCAAGGACATCTCTGAGACTTGAGTTCTGATAGGCTTACACCGACCCGTTTTATTTCTGTTCGACCTTGATCTTTCGTAATGGCCTATCAGTTTCTCTGTATATTAATAAAACAGAATTATTTCTCAAAAATCCCTCTCGCCAAATTCACCAGCCATCTTTGGCTTCTTTGATATGCAGACTGCAGTATCTTGGTACATTTGATTTTCAGAAGGGTTTTACGGGAGGATTCAGGAGGAAAGGGAAGGGGGAATGGGAACAGGAGATGCATCCGATCAACTCAAGTCTTTGCATAAATTAACATGAACCCTGGGAATTGTGCTTATTTATTTATTTCCTCCCTTACCAGGTTTAATTAAGGTTCAAGCAATGTCTTTGGGATATTTGTCTGATGGAACACGAGCCCACCCTGCCGCTCTCCAACCGTTTCCAAATCCAGTCCATCTACTGGGACGCCTATTTGTGAACTCTTTCTGCTGTCTTGTATCTCACGTCAGATTGCAGCAAACCGGAGTGGGGAGGAGAAGGTGAGGATAAAATGCAAGTCTTTTTACATATTAGCGTTGGGCAAAAAAATGAATCTCACAAGATGAGCTTCACAGGGAGAATGGTTGTGTTTTATTATGTTCACCGACACGTGGCGTGCTGTACAGCACGATGCCTCCTAAACATTTCTTTTTAGCAGGAAAGGGGCTGATCAAGAAGATTTTTCACGAATGTCATCAAAGCAGCAGGAAAAAAACAACTGAGGAATATGTTTTCATTGTTCAGTCAGGCTATTTTTAGATGCATTCTGCAGAAATATGAGTTAGTAGTATCGCTGGCACTTCGGATGAAAAGGCAAACATCATTATCAGAGCGCACATAACATCTCCTGGCAAACAAGCCACAAAATAAAGAGGTAAATAGGGAAATTAACAGCATATTTAATTGCTTTAAACAAGTAACACTTCATCTTCCCCAATTAAGGATTCTTGGCCCATGTTATTATAGGCTATTTAGTGTAATCAGCACTGATTATTAGCGCATGCTTGATGATGGGGGAAATGGGCCATGATGCAGGATATGTAACTGGCCGTAGAGTCTGATCTGATTATCGTGCCCAACACCCACCAACCCCATGGACTCCATTTAGACGAGTACTCACAGGGCAGGCCATCGGGGAGGCCTTGCCATTTTTATTATTCAAATGCTGCTGAAACGCATCCCAATATTGTGGAATGAATAAAATATCCCAGGACGATTTTCCGCTGGGTATTAGCTTAACATTTCCACTCCAGCGGTCCTCTCATTTTGAAACACTGAAACATCAGTCAGCCCTCTGATAGGCTGCTTTCTGCATGTCCATTTGTCTATTTAAGCCATCCCATTCCCTGTCGCCGTTAAAACAATTTCCTCTCTGACATACCAGAATAAGTATTGATTGAGGGTTTGCATTACCGGAGGTTTGGGCCCTGCATTGATCCCCCTTTGCTGCTGGACATTTTTATCAGAGCTGATCACTTCAACATATAGAACAACTAGTTTGAAATATGCCAAGATGTTTCTATTTAGACATTTTTAAAGACACTCACTATTTTAGGCTGCATAACTGAATTTTTAAATTTTCTGATAGTATAATATGTACTTATGTACTTAGATTTATATGGTGCATCATGTCATCATGTCCCTCCCAATTTTTGTGCAATAATTATTTTATTTTAAGAGTTTTTTGTGCAGCGGCCACAAAAATGACAGAAGCATGTTGCATTGGTGGTCAACTGAACGAACAAATGTCACTTTGGACCACAAAACCAGTCATAAAAGTCAGTTTTTTTGAAATTGAGATTCATACGTCATCTAGAAGCTGAATATTGTAAATAAGCTTTCCAGTGATGTATGGTTTGTTAGGATATGACAATATTTGGCCGAGATACAACTATTTGAATATCTGGAATCTGACTGAGGGTGCAAAAAATCAAAATATTAAAAAAATCGCCTTTAAAGTTGTCCAAATTAAGTCCTTAGCAATGCATATCCACTCACAAAAATAAATTTTTGATATATTTATGATAGGAAATTTACTAAATATCTTAATGGAACACGATCTTTACTTAATATCCTAATGATGTTTGACATAAAAGAAAAACCGATAATTTTGATCCATACAATGTATTGTTGGCTATTGCTACAAATATACCCCGTGTGACTTATGACTTATGGTTTTGTGGTCCAGGGTCACAAATACGTAAGTAAGCAATCCTAATTATTTGTGGCTACTGGTTGAACGTTATTTCACCTAATTAATAATCATGAGCCAGGCTGATAAAGTTTATAATATATAAGATATTTATGATATAATATAATATGCCCCCCGACTCAGATCATTGCTAACCCTCTATCTGGTATAAATTATAACATGCTATAACTTTTACCAGTAGTTTTTTGCACAAATCTGATCCATGCATTAGTTGACCTACAAATTCCAGGACCAGCAGCAGTGAAGTAAACATGATCAATACTTCTCAATGTGCAGTAAGATATGCATGCAATATTTATCAAAACAGATAAAAAATGATATCTGATGAACTCAAAGCATTGCCAAGTCTCAATGCCAAGTCAGCGTGGTAGAGCTTCAAGGCCTTACAACTCAGTATCTTCATGAGACCCAAATTTATGACACCAAGATGAAGGTTTGGTGCATTCATATTTATAAGAATATGTGAAACGTCCATCCTGGAAGGTTGTGCTCATTCTATAATTCCAGTGATTTTGGTTTAGAAGAGCAGAACGCTGTAGGCATGCGTTGCGCTGGGCGCAAAGATGACAGATAAGTGTTGGAAATGCAATAAAACTTATCAGCTTTGCTCATGAATATTAGAGGCCATATTATGCCCATATTATATCATTTTTTTAGTCTATTAGAATAAGTTTTCATGCTTGAATGTTCAAAAAACACATTATTTTTCATATATTTTACATTGTTGCAACATCTTTCTTCCCAGTCTGTCAGTAATGCCCTGTTTAGTTCCTGTTTCTATGAAGCCACTTTTTCCGAAAAGCGCAATGCGCTCTGATTGGTTGACTAGACCAGTGTGTTGTGATTGGTCAACTGCTTTAAGCGTGTTTTGAAAATGTCACGCCCCTTACTATAACCACGAGTTTCGAGCTTATGCAGCTCAACCAAGCCTCGCCCCTTTTTTTGCGTATGCTTTGGGCAGGATTTATTTAAATGAGGAATTTTGTGACGTACGTTTCTGGAAGAAAACTCAAGGCTACAGTTGAGGCGTTTCAGGGAGTTCAGAAACAGTGCTTGCTGAGAGAATAACTCCCTTTGGAGTGACTTTGTGCTTTGTAATTTTGCAGACAATACACACTAATGAAAGTTGAAAATGTAAAAAAGCATAGTAGGTCCTGTTTAATTATATGTCCAATGTATTTCTTTGAACTACGATGAAACAAAATTAAACTTTTAAAATATTATTTTCTCCTGTGTTGTGTTCTGATACCATTCTCTCCCTCTTCTCCCATAATTTCCTGTCATATCTCTACTTTTTCTCTCAATAAAAGAAAAAAAAAAACTGAAAAATGAGCAACAAAATAATTTAAGAAAAAAAAAACAACAACTATCCATGAGTAGGATAAACACAGTGTTGTGCATCATTACCTTGCTGGTATGTCGATATTGGAGATGGCGTAAAAGTACTTGAGCAGGTTGTCTTTTTGTACGTATGTTCCTCCAAGTGCCGGCCTCAGCAGCCGAAGCCGCAGGTTGGTGAAGGTGAAAAAGTCTCTGAGGCCTTTCATGCTCTCCATCCGTGTGTACAAGTTGTCCATGTTTTGTAATTTTTTCCCAGCAAATATGGCAAAGCGTTCCCGGACCTCAAACCGCACGCTCTTCTCATTCTTGGAACCGACCCAACGAGAGTATTGCTCGGTACATATGACTCTGGTCACGTTAGTTGCCGACAGATCCTGCACTCTCTTTGGCAACATATCGAAGGCTTCTAGGCAGTCATCAGCGTAGTACTGGTAAGGCTGCCAGGTTCGCCCATAATTCAGGGACTTGTCCAGCACCATTTTTGTGGGCCGCCCGTACTCAAAGGTTATCTGGATGTCATCTGTTAACTCAAGGCTTTTGTTCCAGGATAAGGATATGTTGGCCTCAAGAGGCTCAGGATGTCGACTCCATGTTACAGTCTGCCAGTACGTGATGGGTCCAGTTCGCTCTTGATCTTGCATCAGCTCTGGAGGATGAGCAAGTTCTTTGGTGGAGGCATCACATTCGTCACTACACAGGTATGGGTTTTCCTACAGACAATGAAGATGAAAAATAGAATAAATAAGGAGTGGTACAAAATTAAGTAAGGATAACTAAATTATAGGAGTGTGACGAGACAGTTAGCTCACGAGACAAGACAAGATTGGGTTCACGAGAAAGAGATTTTTTAGAAATGTTTTAACTAATCAAATAGTAATGAATGTCATTTCAGTTCTACTTTCTTAGTATGAATTATCATATGCATTGAAAGACAACAATATACAATCACTGTAAAAGGTTTTGCTACAAACTCGATTGGCTTCCTGTACATAATTTATGAGCTTACAGAACTTCCTACATAGAACAAAGAAATAAAAACAGTATAAATTACAAAAATAAACAGTTTTTTTCTTAGTCTTATTAAGTGCAAACAATAAGTGCAGCCATAATCAAAGTACTCTCAATATTCAAAGTGCAAACAGAGACCAAAACAGAGACCAGAACTAAAAGGTGGTTACAACTACACCGCCCAGCCTAAGATAGGTTTGATATTGGGAGACAGGCTGTTGTATGTAGCCTAATATGCACGTATCAGGGAGCTCGCGTTTTACTTTTGCTTTCGAATTCGTGATCGCACATACTCTGTGTATAGGGATCGGTGGTGTGTGCAACTCTGCAGCTCATGCTGGATGAGCAGAGCAGACGTTTACAATTGAAGCGACCATTATCCAGCTGAATTAAATGTTTTTTATTTCTATTAAAAAAGCAAAACGACAGTGGAGGCGGTAATGCAAACATAGAGGTGGCATATTCTGTGCTAATTTCACCCTCGCGCTCTGTCATGGCAATATCGCAAGACAGCTTTTCACTCAATGAGAAATCTCATCACATTTTAATATCGCAAGATCTTGTGGCACGAGATCTTGTCACACCCCTACTAAATAATAATAAAAATATTATATATATGTTTTTTGCATGTCGTTATAGCTATACATTAACGCCCAAAAGTTGAGTTTTTGTTTTTTTTACTTTAAAGAATTAAAAAAAAAAAAAAAACACGGTTTCCACATAAATATTAAGCAGCACAACTGTTTTCAACAGTAATAATAATAAGAAAGGATTCTTGAGCAGCAAATCAGCATATTAGAATAATTTCTGAAGGACACTGAAGACTAGAGTAATGGCTGCTAAAAATTCAGCTTTGCTATCACAAGAATAAATTGCATTTTAAACTATATCGAAATAGAAAATAATTATTTTAAATTGTAATGATATTTCACAGTATTATTGTTTTTTAATAATTGCAGCTTTGGTAAACATGAGAGACTTCTTTAAAAAAAAAAAAAAAAATCTTATTGACCAAAACGGTAGTGTATATAAATACAGTATATATTATTTATGCACTAAATAAAAAATAAATATATTAAAATATGTATCATCTAACCAAGGGTTTTTGTATGTTTTATAGCTCATATATATATATATATATATATATATATATATATATGAATTGTAAATGAAAATGATGTATATAAGATCAACGTGTATTTAAACAACCCCGTTCCAAGTTCCCAGATGAAATGAACTATTTTAATAATTGATGATCTTTACAACGGAATTGAACCAACACTGAAATGACTTCAGCTGAACAATGACACTATTTTCTTTCAGAGCTGCTGTACAGCTGAAATGAACTAATCATGTTCGCATCACTGAATCATTTTCCTGTTGTCACTGTAAAGCTGCTTTGAAACAGTCTGTATTGTATAAAGCGCTATATAAATAAAGGTGACTTGACTTGACTTCCCATTGCTACTGTAATTTCAAGGTTTGAACCTTTGCCCTAGTGACACAACAGGTGTACGGATTAAACTACAGATTGCCATCTGGTCATGGTTGAACCCCTTGTAATTCCCTTGTAAGTAAGCAACAACCATCTCACACAAACATTTGAGGAGTTAAAAGTCTCAGCACACACTGCAACCTCTAAAACTGACAGATCGATGTCCAGGGATAGTTATTGTTTTACAGCCGGCACACTTGAACGTTTCACGGGCCAAGTGTCTTCATGGACCATTAGCTTCCATTAAGAAATAATTTAGACTACCTGTCCCAACCATCTGGAGTACCTTAGCACTTTGATCCATAACCAGGGAGCACCTTAGCCTAACTCACCCTGCTGACTCAATCCTGCCGTCTTTCTCTGTATCATACAAATCCAGTCCAACTGCTGCGGCAGGTGGTTCTTAGACTAAACCTCCAGCTATCCTCGCAGGAATCGCGTCACGTCTAAAGAGCAGCGCGGCTCAAAGAGGAATGTTTGCCCACTGCTTGGCAGCAGCAAGAACCCGTGTCAGTAAACAGACAATGCGATCGTTTGGCCTCCTTCCGGTGGTCTCACGCAAACTCTTGTAGACATGTGTGGTTGTGTTGGCACTGATGTCACTGAAGAATGTACAGAAGAACTTAGAGGCAATGACTAATAATTACTGTGATTATTTAAAGTGAACTGAGTCATTTCTGTATCATCAGAACAATTACACAATTTAATAAGAAAAATAATTGTCGCAGAATCTGATAACATTAGTCTTAACTTTAGCTGAGTGTGACCTTCTCATTAGTATCACACACCTTGCAATGGGAAACCCCGACCTGTCTGTATGAGTCCAGTTGTATTACACTTTTAATATATGGTTCAACATCACCTAGGAGAACCCACATTGCACTGAGGATCTGTTATAGCAGCTGACCGAGAAAAAAAGATGGATGTGTGTTCTTAAAATAAACAGGATGAATCAGGAGATTTTTTAACAAAATGGGTCTTGAATAGAAAATGTTACAATGTTTCATAAGAGCACTCACTTTGTGGTAGTATGAAATGTTCGGACCGGACCGTTAGTCTTGTACCTGGAAAGGTGGCCCTCTTTTTTTCTGTGACGTGAGTTAATTACAATGAAGGCAGCTCCCTCCGGACATCCAGTCATAGAACAGCTGGCGCTGAACAGCTTCAGAGGGATACAGTCGCCTAATTATACCAGCCAGAAAGTGACTTGCACAAGAGTTTCAACTGTCCCAGAGAGTGCCAGAACAGGGCTTTAATATGCAAATATATTATCAAACCATTTTTAGCTTATTTAGTCAACTTAGTAATGTTTCTGAAGTTTAATGGATTTGGAGTGCCTCTCAAATGCATTTTAGATGTGTTTTCACTTTCAGACTGTTTTTATGCATGGTTTGATCGCTGAATCTGAGTTCGATTTCACTCTTATCCCTCTGCTCCCACAAAAATGACCAGATTTTTCCAGTTTGTTTTTCAAATAAAATCCAAATCCAAATAAAAAGTAAAAAATGTCAGATATCAGTTTGACTGACTGTGTTTCACAAAACCCACCTTTTCAATCCGCTTTTAGGAAAACCGCATTCACACCACCCAAGCAAAGCAGACTTTGATGCCAAAAGCGATAGAAAAGTGTCTTTTCTTTGCGAAGACTCTGCTCTACAGTAATGTATATAAGGGTGTGTTCACACTTGTAGTTTAGTTCTGTTAATTTTTTTGGGCTAGACCAAAAAAGAAAATGATACATTTTGTCCTTTTTTTTAAGACTTAACCTACAGATACAAAAAAATAAAATTAATGGGAATATACTCCAAAATATAATGTGATATATTACATAATACATTTCCATATATGGGAAACTAGTGCTTATATTTTTCAATATACTGCAATATATGCATTGACTATGTATGGCTATATATTGATACATATAAAATATGTATAAATGAAGACAAAAATAGCATTACATTCATAAAGTTTTATCCTTTATTGTGTACATATATTGCACATACATGTTCCCATATAAATGTGAATGTATTGTACACACATATATACACACATTCATGGAATGAGTTACAATCAGTGGTTACAAGAGACTTCTAGTTCCCAGCATGCTTTGCTTCTGACTGTTAAAGGAGAGTAAATGTTAAAAGTAAGTGCTAGTTCATGTGTTTTGCTCAATATTGATATAGGAGGAGATCTGTTAGTGTTTAAAGTAGTATTATTTTGGAATTTAAAAGGTTTTCTGGTATGTGTGAGTTTTTGGGTTCACCACTGTGCTGAAGGGTAGAGGGTTAGGTTTATGATTGGCTGAACACCATTAAGACTATAATAACTTTATTTAAAAAGTAACGGCTGTGCACGCTACAGCACAGTGATAGTCTTTTTGGTAGAAACTTTAGTACATGCAGGTGTGCTTTTGTTAACTTGAAAATATGAAACATTTAAAATGTAAATAATTATAAAATATAAGAAATGTGTTACATAATATATTTTACCTTATATGTGTTTATACTGCATGAGTAAATATATCTGCAATATATTATGCATGCAGTACCATATCTGATCACATATAAATCTATATATTAATGTATAATAAATTTATTATTACTGTAATATTATTACTGAAGTATATTACATACAAAATATAAAATTACATACATTATGATATATTAGTAAATATATTATCACATATTTTTCAATATATGAAAAGGGGGATACCTTATGTATTATTCAATATATTGTAATATATTTACGCAATATATTTTTTCTGTATATTTTCAAATATACTGGTAAATCATGTAATATATTGATCATTCATATATTTTTTTTCCATGAGGGATGACACCTGTAACAAACTGTAATGGACAACGTAACTCCTAAGACAAAAAGAACCAGTATGCTTGAGCATTTTTGGGTTGCATCTTATGACATCACATCCTGTTTCTTAAGGGTGCTCCAATTGATCAGGTGCAGATCGTTATCAAATGATATTAGCTTTATATAGTTTGATCAGTGGTCTCTATAAAGGCTGATCAGAAGAGCCGATCAAATGATGCAAAAATCGTGAGACAATTTTTCTATGCGGAGCTAAAATTGCTTCAATACATTAATCTCCGGTCTGGCAGTTCCACCAGGTGTCTGAAAAGGACCATACATTTTTTTCTTTGTGCAGAATGGAGACCCTACAGCAATGACAGCAAGAAACTAGGGCTGTGATATTTCAGTGCATTTCTTTTCTTCACAGCGGTGCGCTTTTGTTCCTCCATGAAAGTCAAAACTTAACAATCAGCTAGATCAGTGATTGTCATAAAATACAAACAAAGATTGACTGTTGCTAAACTGCAGGATGTGCTTGATAATAAAATGAGTTGTGACAGCAGCCTAATATTCCTCCTACTGTCTGTGTCATTAATGTTAATCAAATAACAAAAGACAGTGGAAAATCACTCACTGCTCTTTAATAGATTTAGTAGGATTAATCTATATTTAATTTATACAGAAAAAACTATGCAGTGTTGTTTTACATTTGATTACTTTCTGTTGATTTTTATTTTTATTATTTATTTCACAAGAATGCTATATTTCTAAAGCTCTAAGCACCTCTAAGAGAGTGAATGGAATATGTTGCACAAGCTGCTTCCCAATAAATAGAGTTGTCAATTCATGATACTTTCTCATCTCTTTTTTTTTGTACATAAAATGCATTTTTGTTAGTAGGCCTATTATTTGTTTCGGTGATTGGTGTCTGTGATTGTATCGGCCAATACTGCTTCCAGTGATCGGTGATCATGTTGTTTAAATAGCAAATGCACTCACGCTTATGGGCGTGCTGGTCTGAAAACGAGGTGTGTTCAGGCACGTTGTAGACTGAATAGAGTTGCTATTTTGAGGCAACTGAAACCTGGTCTAAAGTCAATGCCGCAGTATTTTTTTGTTATTTAAAGAGCGCGTTAGTAATATACGCCTATAGGCACAACACGTTTACACTCTGCTTATTACACACACACAGGGACACACAGCAGCACACAAATAAAAGGATTCCTTTCTGGAGAAGCGTTCAGTCTTTCCACTTGCAAATTCCACCATGTAAATAGCGAATCCACCATGGTGCAAGCGCACCTGGCTTTTAAAGGGAATGGGAGGTGACACTCTGATTGGTTTATTACATGTTACGCCCCACAACAGACATGACTCATTAAGAGAATAGGTACAACCCTTTTGGACCATGTGCCTGGCATGCCAACCATTTTTTCCATCGTTAAACTAGCAAAAGAGGATTCAAACACGCCCTATGTGCACCTACACCATGCGCTTCAGACCATGTGCTTAGATTGTTAAAATAGGGCCCTTACTGTTTTGGTTGATTTACCCTTCTTTGGTCTGTGTTGTGTTCATATTTTAGTAGCTCAATTTGGAAGCAAACCGAAACCCCAGAAAATGTGGGTCTCGGTCGCTTGTTTGGTGCGCACCAGGGTTCTGATGGCAGAGCAACCAGAGTTCGTTTTAATCGAATAAAAACCGCCAAGTGTGAACACACCCTGAGAGAGATTTAAATTTATTTATTTTAATTTGGTGATTTTTTTTTTTTTTTGGGATGCAGTCAAAAAAAAACAATACAAGAATGTGCATGCTGTTTTTGAAACAACTGAACAGTGAAATATGAGGAATGCAAATTACTACATGATGATTTGAAGAATCCCCAAGACCTGAGGCGGCATGAAAACAGGCAGATGGGGGATTATTGCTTGTGGACACATGGGGACAAACTCAGTCCCCTTTGGGAGTACAGGATGGGGGAGGATGCGCTTTGGATTCATGGAAAATTCATGAGAAATGGCAAAAACTAACCAGCTCCAGGATTTTTCAGTGACAAACCGACAATTCATTGTCTAACCGTAGGATTGATGTTTTCCAGACATGGTTAGAGAAAAAATCTGGACCGAATGTTTTTGTTTTCCCATGGTGCATTGCGAGACTGTGCAGTTACTCTACCTGCTATATTTAGTCCTGGCTGTTAATGTGTTTCTAAAACAGGCCAATAGGATTATTCCTCATATGGCTGTACGAATAAAGAGAGTGGTTTCATTCAAATAATACATGTGAGGATGATACACAATGGAGGCTTTTAACGAGCATGATCGCGAACATAAATCGCACCATCTCGTGTATGTTCAGATGTCTACTGTATGCAGCAATGGGTCATCTTTCTGCTTAGCTAAGCTGAGATCTTTCCTCCCTCCCTATCCTTTATACAATCTCTCCCTCTCTCTCTCCCTCATTAGCTAGCGCTATGTACAATGAGAGCTTCCAGCAGTAGCTAACATCATGCAAGAGAAGGAAAGAAAAAAAAGCAAGGCGCTGAGTAAAAATGCAACGGCATCTCCTGTGGGCGCTGAGTGACTGAAATTTCCTCTAAATCTTTAATGAGCCGGAAAGCTTCTCCAAAGAAAGTGAAGTTGCCAAATCTAGAGGGCTTACGTGGATCAATTAACTCACTTTCAATGTGAAGAAAAAAAAAGAACGCTGATTGTAAACACTGTTTCAACAGGCTTAATAGAGTGCCAGACTCACTATATCAAATATATGTTTTGTATGCCTTGTCAAATTCAAATAAATCAACTAGGAATCTAATTCTGTAGAATTCTGCAGTAAAATATAAGGCTTTTCATACTTGAAACAATTAACCCTGGGTCATTCTAAACCATGGGTAAATTGAATCCTGGGTTATCTTGCTACACGTTTCACACTGTTCATAATGTTTGAATATATTTTATAAAGTAATTTATTCCTGTGATCAAAGCTGAATTTTCAGCATCATTACTCCAGTCTTCAGTGTCACATGATCCTTCAGAAATCATTCTAATATGATGATCTGCTGCTCAAGAAACATTTATTGTGTACAAAATATTTGTGTACAATATTTCTTTTTCAGGATTCTTTGATGAATAGAAAGTTCAAAATAACAGCGTTTATTTGAAATATAATCTTTTGTAACATTATAAATGTCTTTACTGTCACTTTTGATTGATTTAATGCATCCTTGCTGAAAAAAATAATTAATTTCTTTAATTTCTTTTCAAAAAAATAAAAATAACAATTCTTACTGACCCCAAACTTTTGAAAGGTGTATAATGTTACAAAAGCTTTGTATTTCAGATAAATGCTGTTCTTCTGAACTTTCTATTCATCAAGGATGAAGTAGTATACAAAAAGTATATAACTGTTTTCAACATTGATAATGATCATAAATGTTTCTTGAGCAGCAAATCAGCATATTAGAATGATTTCTGAGGGATCATGTGACACTGAAGACTGGAGTAATGATGCTGAAAATTCAGCTTTGCCAACACGAGAATAAATTACATTTTAAAATATTTTCACTTATTTTAAATTGTAATAATATTTCACAATATTACTGTTTTTACTGTATTTTTAATTAAATAAGTGCAGCCTTGGTGAGCAGATGAAATTTTATTTTAAAACATTAAAAATCTTACCGTGTCCAAACTTTTGACTGGTAGTGTGTGTATATATATATATATATATATATATTTTTTTTTTTTTTTTTTTTTAACTTTTTTTACATAAACCTACCTGACATCTTATATATTGTATTTTGTGCTATTATATAATATTATGTGCTATCAATGAAATATTTAATATTTAAATGAATATTAATAGAATATAAACACAACAAATAAGAATTAATTTCTGTATGTATAGGCTACAATGATACAAAAATTATAGCATACAAGGTGTAAAGTAGGTTTATATAACAAGAAAAAATAAATAAAAATAATTTTATTTAAAATAAAATCTAGTCTGATTTTTTTATTTTAAATACAATTATTTTTATTTATTTTTATATATATAGGCTATATGGAAAAATTATATCATATAATATTGTATAATAACATTAAAATATACAAGTCAGGTAGGACTATATAATAAATGAAAAATAATTTAATAATCTATAGATAGAGTGCTGAGACTGCTGAGAGTCACAGGCGAGACACTTCCTGTCAAGGACGTCTCACACTACATTGAATCCCTGGAGTTGTAACCGTAAACAAGTGTGGATCACTTCTCTTTAACACTGCTGCTTTAAAACACACTGTGACTGCAGGCACAGGGAGTTATTCTCACATGGAGCAAGTTTGATCTTGTGAATGCCAGAAGGTCTCCTCAGTTTAAAAGTGCCTGGCCCCTCAGCCCCCCCCCCACTCCCCACCCCCCCTCGCTCAACATCTGAATGCAGAGCAGGCTGATCAGTGGATGAACAGTCAGCTTTTATCGATCTGAGAAGAAAGTGCTGACAGGGAAGGACATGACTACACCCTTCTCCTAAAACTCATCTCTAGTTTCTTCTGCTCTGTAAGCCGTCTCAGGTCGACATGGAAACCTATTCTGTAATCAGTATGCACAAAATATATGCCCTTGTGTCAGGTTATTGTATGAATAGTAGATGAGGACAGAAAGTTTTATGTGGTGCAATGTATTAAAAATTGGAAACTTATAGGAATTGTGGCCAAATGTGATTTTTGGTAAATATTAACAGTGAATAGCTGGTGTCTAATACATCTGCTCTGAAGGTTGTTTGTGTGTGTCCCTTTAAATGCAAATGAGCTGCTGCTCCCGGCCCCCTTTCCAGAAGAGGGTGGAGGTTTAACAGCTCACGCTTTGGTTGCTCAACAATAACAAAGCTGGAGAATCTCACGCAGCCAAAATGGCGATTGTCAGTAACGGTGTTCAGCCTTACATTGTTCAAACCGGAGTCGACACTGATGGAGAGGAAGAAGTTTTAGAATGCAACTGGATGCTTCTGAATGGTTATTGGATGCCGGCGTAAAATGACGGCATGGTAACAACACTCTACTGCAACAACTCTTCCTCTTCTCTATAGCAGCCCAACATGGCCTCATCCCATTTGTTGCGTGTTCCCAGGGGCAGGATTTATGTAAATTTTGGGGTTTGTGATGTCACCAACCCGGGAAGAAGCTTGTTGTAGCCCTTAAAAAGTGATTTCTATAAAAGAAAATATCTCCCTTTGCATTGAACTTTGAGCGTCGTAACTTTGCAGATGTTATTTATGCTCAAACAGCAAAATTACACACTAAAGGGCCGTTCACACAGAACGCATGTAAAATTAAAAGAATTTCAACTTTTACACGCAGTGCCGCTCATCAATGTCAGTTCCAAAACAGTGGACCAATCAGAAGAACTCGGAGGCAGGGCAAGCGTTGCGAGCTTCTGTTTACAGTAGCAAGTTGGCATGACAACTTTTTATTTGTTCGTTATTGCCGTCTCAGAAGCGTGTCTTAAGACCTTCAGAAATCATTCTAATATGCTGATCTGCTGCTCAAGAAGCATTTATTGTGTACAATATTTTTTTTTTCAGGATTCTTTGATGAATAGAAAGTTCAAAATAACAGCGTTTTTGTAACATTATAAATGTCTTTACTGTCACTTTTGATCAATTTAATGCATCCTTGCTGAATAAAAGTATTAATTTCTTTCATTTCTTTTTAAAAAAATTAAAATAAAAATTCTTACTGACCCCAAACTTTTGAGCGGTAGTGTATAATGTTACAAAAGCTTTGTATTTCAGATAAATGCTGTTCTTTTGAACTTTCTATTCATCAAGGAATTGATAATAATCATAAATGTTTCTTGAGCAGCAGATCAGCATATTAGAATGATTTCTGAAGGATCATGTGACACTGAAGACTGGAGTAATGATGCTGAAAATTCAGCTTTGATCACAGGAATAAATTACTTTATAAAATATATTCAAACAGAAAACAGTTATTTTAAATTGTAATACTATTTCACAATATTACTGTTTTTACTGTATTTTTAATTAAATAAATGCAGCCTTGGTGAGCAGACAAAACTTCTTTTAAAAACATTAAAAATCTTATTGATTCCAAACTTTTGACTGGTAGTGTATATATATATATATATGAAAATTTTACCACAAATTTTCAATTTTACTGAATTTTGAATAAATATTTTGTGAAAATTGAAAGTTTGCTATGATTAAACTGCTGAGAAAGCCCCCATCAGTGGTTTGAAGGTCGAGGGTTACTCACAGGTATCTCTCCACCTGAAAAGACCACCGGCACCAGGGCGAGTCTGTGAAAAACCCATATCGGTTAACCTCTATTTGTGGTCCCTGGCATTTTTACAACCTTATTACAGGTTACTGCAAAAGAACAGCAAACTTTAAAGAACTGTGCTTCCTTTTAAACTGATTCCTTTTAAACCTTGATCTGATTCTACTACTTTTTATTCTTGACAACTAAATCTATCACCACAAATAAAATACTTGTGAATCACTTTGCCATTGTAATACATTTGCTTCTTGAAAAATAGATATGGTTACTGAATTCATACTCTCTTCATAGTCCAGCTACCCACCCGCTGTCACTGTGTGAGCCGAACGGTATATGGTGAGAAAATGATGTCATAGAATGAGCAATGTCTGATCCGCCCCCCCTTCTCGACGGCATCCTGTCTTTTATCCACACACTCTAAATGTGTGAATTAGCACTCCGTCAGAAGCAGCTCTCTGTCTCCGGGCCCCATGCGTAGTGTCAGTCCAGCTGGACAAATCCTCTATCCGATTATTGTGCAATCAAGCGTCTGGCTAAATTCCCAAAGCATCTCTGATGGAGATTAACTTTGGCTACACTCATACTTTACCAACCTGACAGAGGGCCTTCAGTTCACCCCTTAAAAACACTGATTGTATATAGTATGAATAATATTTTCATGGTTGTGATGCCCTAATCTCTCTTCTCAAGTATGTCGCAGAGTAACCTGAATGCCACACCGATCGGTCACCAGATGTGTCCCGGAAAGACGCAAATTGTTTGCGCCCTCACGCTCAGTGCTAAAACTGAGTTGATTTACACAGATAATCCTGCAGTGACTGCTGTCTCATGCGCGGAGGGAAACTACACTGAATAACAGCTGTGTGGGCAAATTTACACATCGACTCGGGCTTTGTTGACTCTCTGAACAACAAACACATTGTTAACGGCCACATGTTGCAGATTACTGAATAATCTGTGAGAAGACATATCAGGGTTACTTGGAGACGTTTTAGCATTCTTGTGTTAGATCTTACTGTAGTGTTTTAGATTTCTTTACTTTCTTTTATCCTTTCCTTCCAAAAATAAACAGAGCCAAACTATTTTTATGTCTGATAACCTGCCTTCTTAAAGGAACAGTCCATCCAAAAAAATGAAAATTCTGTCATTTACTCACCATAATGTAGTTGCAAACCTGTGTGACTTACAAAAGAAGATATTTTGAAGAATGTTGGTGACCCCCATTTCAGCTCCCATTCACTTCCACTGTATGGTCAAAAAATATAATGGAAGTCAATGGGAACCAAAACTCAATATTCTTTAGAAAAACAACTTTTGTGTTCCACAGAAGAAAGAAAGTCATAGAGGTTTGGAATGACATAAGGGTGAGTAAATAGTTTTGTCTGAACTATCCCTTTAACAGATTTTGATAAGCAAACCCATATCTTGAATATGCGTTGGCAGTTAATCACAATAATCACACTATTACACTAGGATCTCTTTTCTTCAGATTTTGAAGTGCCGCAAACTGACTTTCTTTGCTATGAAACTTCTAAAGTTACATCGATATTGCATCAAACTTAGACTCATCATAAATAAACATGATTGGAAACCATATTTGCATGGAAACACAAGCTGTTCCAGTAGAACAGATGTAACTGACAAAGCGGCAGAGCCAAAATTGATCCAGTCCAAACTCACCAGAGTGCAGAACCTTTCCGGTGGGTTCCCACATGTGATATCGGGAGGCTCCACTCTAATCTGCATGTACTCCTTCATGGACATGGGTTTGGGCTGGCAAGCGTAATATTCCCATGTTGGTCCATCGTCTGTGCTGACCAGCGACTTACAGATATCGTACTGGCCGAGAGTCAGGATAATGCACTGTAAGAGCAGGAGCGCCTGTGAGAGCATGGCACTGGATGGGTCCATGGGCATGAGAGAAAGGCAAGAGGCGCCACAGCTATTAAGAGTATCAGCATGGAAATGATTTAGATTGTGAAATTTCCAAAATCCATCATGTTGCCGGTTACGCAAAAGGGCAATGTCTGGTCCTCCGTGGAAAACTGTGTGCGACTTTGCAAAATGTGTTTACACTGAGGTGTAATTTTCAGATCTGTTGTGACATCTTCAAAATTCAAACTGACTTCCAGTACAGGGGCGAATGTCACTTCAGTTCAGAGACATAAAATGCATTTAGTGGTTTATGCGCAATCAGAAGATGCCTGGTGTCTGAGTCCAATCTGAGATTCAAGTGTGATGAGATGAGCTGTTTCATTTCTGATGGTTTGCCTAGGAAATAGAAAAAACTGAAATAAGAAATATATATAATACATTGCATGTATTTGCATTATAGTTTATGGAGAAAATGTATATTAAACAAGGCAGTATGTATATTTTATGATAATATTTTGTTGAAATATGAGTCTTTATAACAAAAAGTTATGAAATGCCTAATGTTTTTTTAAATTAAATGTTAATGGTATAGTGTTTCTCTGATGGTGTTTTGTCTTGTTATTACAGGTCACAGTTGCTTGAGATGTTGGTTATGATTAATTTAAAGTCACCATGTGGCCTTATATTGACATTTTACAGAAACAAACCGATTTTAATAATAGCCCTAGGTTGGTATATTGACATTATATGATTTAATGACAAATATATTCAGTCAGGAACTGTAAGTAAACAGACACCATTATGACTAAAACATCGTCACTATTTTTACGATAAAAATCTGGTAACGACAGCTACTAGGTTCTCTACCCCAAATGTATTATATATATATATATATATATATATATATATATATATATATATATACACACACTGTAGCATAACTTTCAAAGATGTGCTTCGAGAGCCCGCCACTTTTCCATGTGCCCATCTTTCTTTATGAGGTAGATCATAAACTTTTACAATTCGACATTGCAATGGGAATATTTTTAAATAATTCAAACGCTTAAGTAGGTCATCTGAACGAGATATGGTGCAAAAAACCGCAAATTAATAAATTTGTATTATGACGTAACATGAAATGCGCGCAAATATTAAACAAATGTATTGTATTTATCTAAAAATTAAACGCATAACTAAGACAATTAGAAATGGAAAATATAAAGAAATAAATACGTTCACAATTTTTTTTTTTTAGAAAACTGAGCAAACAAGTTTAGTTAAAGGCACTTTTCCAAAAACATCAGGGAAATTTAATAGTCAATAACCTATTTCTCATAAGCTAAAGTTACTTGAATTCATCAAAGAGCATCCTCTGAAAAGCAGACATTGATCTGAGCGCTTTTAAGAGGTTCAGCATGTTCAATGGCCATAGGCTATGTATATATTTAAGACTAAATAAGTAACACACTTGAGGAAACTTACCCTTGTTCCAGATATCAGCACCTTTACTGTTCCCAGATGAATTTCTTCTGTATAAACTCTCTCTCTCTCAGTCAGTTCCCTGCCATATCACTTGAGATTGATGAGAAACACATGCACAGGTTACTCCTCTCCGTAGATCACAGCAAACGCTTTCCTCTTCGTGCTTTCTTCGGCTACCACGTAGTTTGTTGGAAAGCATTCTAGATAGATGCCCTACATCCAGACTGCTCCGACGCGAATCATGTCTTGTTGCCTGAAAACGTGCATTTAAAGTTTCGCTTCTTGTCCCTGCCTTCATTGATGTCTCAGTCCTGTGCGCTCAAGGACAGACTTCAGAGTACTACACCTCCCATTCCCATCCTGTCTTATTCCATCCCCGCTCCTGCTCCATTCACTCTGCCTTATCTACTGTAGCCATCTATTTGCGCATCGCAGTATCTGACTTTCATTTGTCTTTTGAAAACCTCGATGAAAATACTTTTGGACCCTGCAAACTGCCTGCCTTGTCTAGTCTAACTAGTGTGGAACAGAAGTTTATCTGCGGGCTTGAAGAGCTGAACCGTCCCAGCAGCAGATGAGGCAGTCCGCCCCGCTTAAAGAGACAGATCAGAGGCTGACGATTCCCAATCTCCTCTCACAGAGTAGCTTTCTACATAACAAATCATTCAAAAGCCTTACAGAATTTACCATAGTTTCGGTCAAATTGTAATAGGTATTAATGAAGTAAAACTGGGGTAACTTGTATGTATATGTATGTATAAATAAATATTCTGAAAGCTTCATACGCTACAATAACTTTCAAAAACCATGGCATTTTGGCGAAAAATATGGTTATTTTTTTTTTTTAATTAAATAATATTTTACTTTATTATTTTAATAAATGGTACGTGAAAAGGGGTGTTTAATTTATTTATACAAAATAATTAAGTACTATTTAAAAACCCTTACAATAAACATTATAAGTACAACAAACAAACAAATAAATAGTTTACAACCACGCCATAATGGGCAACACCATTGCTAACATGGTTCCACATTTAACCTAAATGAAACATTTACTCAAGAGGTCTCTAGTGCTTTAAAAATGGTTTAAGGCTTTTTGTGTGGTCTGATATGGAGCTAACAACCCAAACACCATGCTATGCACGGCATGATACTTTCCCTGACAGGTATAAACCAAAGCAATGAACAGAAATAACGATGTGTGTGTGTGTGTGTGTGTTTATAAGCCTAGATAATAGTTTAGATTAAAAAAAAAAAAAAACATCACTTTCCAGCCAAACTAGGAGTGCTTTAACGTTTTAACATTTGTCATTTTCTTGTTATTAAGAATGTATTAAACAATAAAACATCTTTCTGTTAATGATTTTGCTTTTGTTAGGCTATTGGTACTCATAATAACAATTACAAAATTGTTCTGTACAGATTTTTTTGTCGCGTCCCTGTTAGAAACTACAAATCCCATCATCCCCTCAGGATCAATGACGTCACTCGAGCGCCAGTGTTCTTTGCAGACGGAGAAGCGATGGCGGATGTTATGAATGTTGGAGTGAATTTAGAAGCATTTTCTCAAGCGATTAATGCCATCCAGGCTCTTCGATCGAGTGTAACCAGGGTGTTCGATTCTCTTAAAGATGGGATGAAGAATAAGGAGACCCTTGAAGGGCGGGAGAAAGTGTTTATAACTGAATTCCAAGATAATTTACAGTCAGTGAATCGCGATTTAAAGTGAGTTGTCTGACCATTCACTAACCCTTTTGTTCACTAGCCCATATAAAGATAACCATATAGAAACTTCCAAAATGCCATTGTTATTGTAATAAACCATGGTAACTTGTTACTACCCAGTCCATTGCTGTCAGCATGAAAAGCAAGTAACTTAACCAGAATATTCTAGGCTTTCATTCCATAATGTTTCTTTTATTATTTTGCTGTTGGAACAGTTATTGTAGTAACTGTTTGGGCGGTAATTATGATTACCGTGATATCTTTTTAATTATGCTTCCTGAAGTCAAAACAGCTAAGCTTTAGGAACCATGATTAAAAAGATGTCATCATTTAGAAAAACATATCTCTCTCTCTCTCTCTTTATATATATATATATATATATATATATATATATAAAATATATATCTGTATACACACACACTGTATATAAAAAGTGTGACTTTGGTTTCTTTGTGTATGTGCAAGTGTAAAAATATCAACCATACCAGTATGACACTTATTTTCTGCAGTGAATTGGAGCGTCTCAGCACTTTGGTTGGCAGGCCGTCAGAGAGTCACCCCTTACACAATAGTGGACTGCTCAGTTTAGACCCCGTACAGGACAAAACCCCTCTGTACAGCCAGTTGCTCCAGGCTTACAAATGGTCAAATAAGGTAAGTCAGCATTTTGCTCATTCACGTTGCATCATTGTTTTTGTATTGTGGTAGATTTTCCTCCTACGCACCTGACTTAAGTTTACCACGCTTAATAATAATTATTCTCTAGCGCGTCTCCTAATTGACGTCGTCCGAGTCGTTCAACGTCTTGACCCCTTTGAACACTATTACCTGGGAAATAGATCTCTAGTTCTCTAACTTGCTGCGCATATGCTTTAATCACGGCCGGAGGACCTCGTATCAATCACAGAGAATCACACCAGCAAAAATAATTTGGGGACATTTAGTTTTCAAAAGCATATAAAAGTTATTTCTGCAAGAAAAAATGTTAGTTATGATTCATTAAAAATTCCATCACAGTATGCAACCTGAATGTAAAGAAATTTAAGTGGTATGTGTAAGTGATAAACGCCCTAAATGGTCTGTTCAGACTTCATTCATGTGTCACTCCAGAAATATGTTCAATACTGAATGACATATTAAGGGTTTCCAGGCCTAGAAAAGGCTAAATATACTATTATTAAAAGGTTTGGGGTTGGTAAGATTTTTAATGTTTAAAACAGTAATATTTTGAAATATTTTTACAATTTAAAATAGCAGTTGTAAATTTATGTAATTTATTCCTGTGATGGCAAAACTGAATATTCAGCATCATTACTCCAGTCTTCAGTGTCACATGATCCTTTAGAAATCATTCTAAAATGCTGATTTCTTATTATGATCAATGTTGAAAACAGTTGTGCTTTTTCAGTATTCTTTAATGAATAGAAAGTTCAAAAGAACAGTGTTTATTTGAAATAATTATTTTGTAACGTTATACGTCTTTACTGTCACTTTTGATCTCTTTAATGCATCATTGCTGAATAAAAGTATTAATTTCTGTTGAAAACAATCTTACTGACCCAGACTTTAGAAACGATTGGAAAAGTCATGGAAATTCAACCTGTAGTGGTGAAGCTTTTGGTAGACAGAACCGTTTTGTGTAAAATGAAATGTTAAAGAGAATTCACACTTTAAAATTTGCATTGGTCTCTGCAATAATTGCAATATTATTAATTGTATAGGATTATGAATATTGATGTGCCCCTATTATGCTATTTTAAAGGTTCCTGATATTGTTTTGGTCTCCTACAATAGGTTACATGCATCCAAGATCAAAAAACAATTGAATTTTCAAATTAATATACATTGCACATCACCTCATTTTTCGAAAATTCAGTCTCTCTAAACCTCTCCTTTCCAAGAGTTTACTCTACTCTGATTGGTCAGATGGCCCAGTCTGTTTTGATTGGTCTACTCTACTCTGATTGGTCAGATGACCCAGTCTGTTGTGATTGGTCTACTGCTTACAGTGCGTGTCAGAAACAAAACGCCTATTAACATATCTGAATTTCATCTCTATGGAGTTTCTGCTCAGAGCCCTCTCTCATTTTGGCGTAGAACTTGTGGAAATCGCATTGGTTTTGTCTTCAAATACTTTTAAAAAGTTGCTTCACATCTATTAATGAATTCTAGATGAACATGAATGCATTCTACATCATCACGGCTGTCAGACTCGGCTGAGACATTGAATTGAATATCATCTTCCGTTTAATAATACTGTAATACTATAATCAAGAGGAAGCAGATCTACAGTTTGATGATCTAATTCACAGCGCATCAATGAAACGCATTATAGCTTGTAGCTGTGATTTGCTTAATGCAATGTGATAAGTTCCAAATGTAAAAAAGCGTCCGAAGTCTGCCTGCTTAATTTGTCAGAAAATAGAGTTGTGTTACTTCTTGCCTAGTAAATCTTCTTTTGTTCCTTCCTGAAAAGGCTGTAAAATTATGTTCTCTTTGGATCAAGGTCCTCGAGTGAATCCTCTCAATAAAACGCACACCACGTCTTGCCAGAAGAGCACACACTTGAGATTCAATAGATGTGGGTGTTCTCACAGCAGAACCAACATTTGCTCAATATCCATTACAGCTGAGTGCTTTGACTTCTTTTGATCTTGAGTAGGTCTTCTGTCCTAAGTGTTATTGAACAAGATTTGCTATTCTTACTGTAAATGCAATTTCACAGGATGCCTGCGCTCTGTTCTTGAGTTCTTTGATGCTTTGCCCTTAGGTGATGCAGGTAGTATTATGATAGATGAGGAATTGAATAGGAAACACACTCTTTATTTGTTTTTTTGGAAACATGGCACAAAGCTATGGTTTGATTCTTAATTTTGAGGGGTTTAAATAATAGGTCATTAAAGGGTGAAGACTGCACTGCAGTACCTGAGCTCCTTTTGAGGTGTTTGTGCATTAATTGGTGAATGTGTCGCAGGTGTTTTTTATGTGCAATGACTGGGGTTAAAGTGCTCAATCAATAGCAGCTACTCATCAGTTGCTCTCTCCACACTGTGTGCAGAATAGTAGGTGGACACAGGTCTTTTTCCCTTAAACAAAATCAGATCTTTTCAAAGTTGCTATTGCACAGAAAAGCTCTTGAAACATCACTGGTTGGTGTCTTTATTTTTTTGAAAATCATTCAAATAAATTTTTTTTTTTTTTTTTGGTCATACAGGAAATGAATGTCTCTTCTTGCCCAGTGGTGCTTTTATTTTTCATTCCTTTTTCCAATGTAGTCGATTTCGATTGTCGATTTTCTTGTAAACCACAACATTAAGACTTTGTGATACTTTGCCAAACACTAATTTTGCCACTACACTTATTTTTAGGGTACATTTATAATTTATGTACACTTGCATTTAAAGATTGATATTATACAAAGATCATACAATGCTTATTAATAGTGATATTAAAACACTTTTTAGGCATAATATGAAGAAATGTGCATTGCACGATAAAGAAATACGCCAAATAAAGTTTAATTATAATTTTCTATCAGTTAGTCTTAAGTGATATGTCAGTAAATATGTTAAGGAAGGGAAGGCGTAGGACGTACAGCGCAAGCTTTTTGAAGAATAAGAAAGGTGGTCTGGCGGAATCTAGATATTTTACTTCATAACTTGTTAAATATGGATATTTTTTTACACAAACGCATCGCTTCGCTTCAGAAGGCCTTTATTAACCCTCCGGAGCTATGTGGAATATGTTTATGATGGATGGAGATGCGTTCTTCAGCTCATACTCGTTTGGTAATGCATACTGCCATTATAAAGCTCGGATGAGTCAGGATATTTATTAATATTTCTACGATTCTGTTTATCAGAAAGAAGAAAGTCATATACACCTAGGATGGCTTGAGGGTGAGTAAAACTTGGGCTAATGTTAATTTGAAAGCGAACTAATCCTTTAATGGATTTAAGGAAGTATACTTAGTACGAAATAAATGTATTTTTAAAAGTTTTTTTTTTTTACTAGAGTTATTTTAGTTAACTAAAACTAAAACTATAACCATAAAACCATGTCTGTTACTTGAAACAATACAGACGTTAACTTAAATAAATTAAAATATTTAAAAATTAGTATTTTATTTCAGCTAATTACCAAGGCTATATTTCTCATTTTCATTTAGTTTAACTCAATGTAATAAAATCATAAACTAAAACTGAAATAAAAATGATTATCTATATTATTATACAATTATAAAACTAATAAAAAGGTCAAAATTACTAAAACTTTAACTGAATTTATAATGAAAATGGAAAATATAAAAATAAAAAAACTCATTTAAAGTACTAATAAAAACTAATATCTGAATTATATTAAAACAACACTGCCTGCAACTTGTTTGATTCAAAAAAATAAATTAAAAAAACTCCCTTTTTTGTAATTCAATTTGGTGCCAGTAGTGGTGCAGAAATGTATGGAAGCACATGTGTAGCAATATTCTATAGACACGCGGTGCGTTCACCTCACAATGCACGAGCGCCAGGCGTGTTCTCTATGAGTCGTCCTAATCATAAATATCTATGCTTCTAATAACTTACTGGTTCTATGACTGACGGACGTGCATAATCTTCAGGAACATTGACATTTCTCTGAGTCGAGTTTCATCTGCCAGTTTATGCCTCGCGCTTCATAGCTCTGCTGCCGCTATGTTTACAACACCTGGCCACGCCTTGACGCAATGATTGACAGGGCAGGGCGGGGACGTGATTGGCTCAGAATGCATTTTCAAATCCACATTGAATTTTGCTACATTCATTGCGGGACATTTAATGAAAATGCAATTGCAAGTGTCTTAACTGTGAGTGTAAATACAATTAAGAAAAATAATATTTAAATGATCATTTTGCTACAGTTTTTGCTTGAACATTTTAAACATAATCATTTCTGTAATACATTTTCATTTTAATTTTGCAACTTATAAAGCGTTAAAATATGTTTAAATTATATGTTAAAACTAGTGTAGGAAATAGCAAATGTAAATTATATTATTGAATTTGAATGATCATTTTGCTCCAAATATTGCACATATGGTATGGAAAATGTAAATTTAAATACAGAAATGCATTGCCATTTTACATATTGCATTGCCATTTTGCATATTACATTTTAAATTGAATATTGCTACACGTGTGCTTCCATAGAAATGACCTGTTTCACCTATTGGTTTTGAAAACGATCAACAACCAAGGACTTTATGTAAGAAAGTAAACTGGATCAGATTTGGTTTCATTGACTTTTAAGGTCAAAAGTTGCTTTTTTTAGTTTGAAAACCTTTTCTAAATATCTGTGTCATACTGGTCTCATTAATATGAGCCGGTACTACATCAGGGTGGTTCATAAGGTTCCTCTGCCCTCTGGGTGATAGGCCAGCTGTTTTCCCACACTCTGAGGCTCGGGGCGTTACAGTAGGATTAGGTGTGTCTGGGCTGGACGGTGTGCTGGCGAACATGGGCGTGGGGCCAAACCAAGCCTCTCTGCAGAAGTATTGATGCTTCCGCGCTGTCTACCCAGACAGCACCACCCCCACCCCACTGTAAATACGATCGATGCGAACGTTTCCGCCATGCAAATTACCCCAGGATTAATGCACTTGGTGCTTTTAGTAAGGCTGTTTTTGGCCATTGTCTCCTTTGTGTTGATATCTTAGTCTAGTGACATCAGATATCAGTTGGTATTAGTTTCATAGAACATTAAAGGGGTCATATCTTGAAGAATCAACATATTTTTCGTTATTTTGTGATTGAAAATGTTGAAATAAAACTAAATCATGACTGTTACTTTGTGGTGTTCTTTTCATGTATTGTAATTGTTCCTCAAAGGGTAAAAAAAAAAAAAAATAAGTGAGTCCTTTAAAGGATTAGTTCACTTTCAAATGAACATTAGCCCAAGCTTTACTCACCCTCAAGCCATCCTAGGTGTATATGACTTTCTTCTTTCTGTTGAACACAATCTGAGTTGTATTAATAAATATCCTGACGCATCCAATCTTTATAATGGCAGTGAATCAGGAAACAACGAGTATGAAGCTCAAGAGAATGCATCCATCAATCACAAATGTACTCCACACGGCTCTGAGGGGTTAATAAAGGCTTTCTGAAGCGAAACGATGCGTTTGTGTAAGAAAAATATCCATATTTAACAAGTTATAAAGTAAAATATCCAGTTTCCACCAGACCGCCTTCCTTATTCAACTTAGGAAGAATCTGAACGCTATGTCTGTTTTTCTGTAAGTTGAATAGGAAAGGCGGTCTGGTGGAAGCTAGATATTTTACTTTATAACTTGTTAAATATGGATATTTTTCTTACACAAACACTTTGCTTCAGAAGGCCTTTATTAACCCCCGGAGCCGTGTGGAGTAAGTTTATGATGGATTGATGCACTTTCTTTGGCTTCATACTCATTGTTTCCCCATTCACTGCCATTATAAAGCTTGGATCTGTCAGGATATTAAAATAACTCAGATTGTGTTAATCAGAAAGAAGAAAGTCATATACAACAAGGATGGCTTGAGGGTGAGTAAAGCTTGGGGTAATTTTCATTTTAAAGTGAACTAATCCTTTAAGAACCAAGTGACCCTAAAACATTTGTGTTGTAGTGAATTATGGTTCAGATTTGTGTGGGTGGTTGGTTTCGACCTGGCATATTTATAATTATGTTTCACAATTGCACTTTTGACAAAGATCATCTTGTAATATTGCTAATTTAATTTTTAGTGGGCATGTAATCTGTTCAAGAACTGCAGTTAAGGTTTCCCATGGATTTGAGAGTGAATAGGTGAACAGTTAATTAAAGGGAAACATGTTTCGCCTTTGGCTACTAGCTGTCACTCACCATCATTATGTCCTGGTGTGTTTTGTCTCAGAAATCTCAAGGTCCACTCCTTCCTGAGGCTTTGGGTTTTTGTTTTTTAATGAGAAGCATTTTGCATTAGAAAATATTAAGTACAAAATAAAGCAGGAAAATTTAAAAAACTAAAAATGTTAACACTTTACAATAAGGTCCCATTAGTCAACATTAACAAACATTAACTTACCATGAGCAATACATATTCACGTGATCAGCTTTTGTCAAGCAATATTGGACAGCATCAGTATTGCTGCTTATGTCTTTGCAAAAGTCTTATGTTTGTGTTTACCATATGCTTTTCCTGACTTCATGACTTTAAAGTGTCTGTTTCATTGTCAGTTTGAAGCCCGTCACGGGAACGACTGTTTAATGTCAAAAAACATTGTATTTAACACATGCGCTTGTGCTCTGTCAGTACAACAGAGATGTCAGGGTGCACAGAGACATTTAAGCACCTGCTTATCCCTGTACCAGTTCACAGTTAAGACATCAAGCTGTTATTCTGTCAGCCATAAATACTAGTGCTCCCCTAGTACCAGCAGACCCGGGGCTGCCAGGAGCACATTAATTATGGGACAATCCTGACTTTTCGCAGAAATGTTTCATGTTTCTAATCTCTGTTTGAGCTAAGAGTTTGTTTTTGTGTCTCAGTGGTTACAATTTAGGTAGAGTAAAAGTACACCCATTGGCTTAGTTCTGTAAAAAGTCTTTCTTCATAGAATAGAACAAGAAATAAAAGACAGAACAGTGACATTTTTGTTATCATTTAAACACCTTCATGTTGTTCCACCCCCATATTTACTATATACATATGTAGAAAAATGCATAATAAGAGAAAAAATACTTTGGAATATAGCAACCAATATGCAAATGTATTTCCCGTTTAATGAAGCCAAAGCCTTAGGAAGGAGGAGACCTTGAGATTTCTGGAGCCAAACACATCAGGCAATACGTTGTGATGATTGACAGCTAGTAACCAAGGGCTAAACATGTTTCCTTTTAATTGTCTTTAGTATAACTTGTGACCATGCATCATGAGTGCATATGGGTGTCATTGAAGGAAACTCTGTGAGTAAAATGAGACACGGGCTTCGTTGACTTTCACAAGGTCACTTTGCCAACGGCGCTGTGATATTCTTCTACTTAACTGACCGGCTTGCACAACTGGACAACTAATGAGATCAAAAGATTAAGAAGCAGAAATTAGCCCCACTTGTGTGAAATTGCTAAGGTTGTAATTTGATTGTGTATGAAAGAAAATCTCCCTTCTTTCGACATAGACTTTATAATTACCCTTTACGTAAGCAATCCCTTCATTCAAGCAGATTGGATCTAATCTCAAAGAAATTCCACATTTTACTTCATTCTAAAACATGGAGGGAATCCAAATCATATTCATAGTCAAGCCAGCTCAGGAAGCACTGAGACTCCTGATGAGTTAAGGGAACAGTGTAGATGTATTTTTTTTTTTCATTCCTGCTATATTATGTCCACCAGGCCTGTAACTATACGAACATTTCAGTAGTTAATGCCAATATGAGTGAAATGTAATGATTCTCAATGCAGATTTCAGTGTCATAGCAGGAAAAAAATTTAAAAAAGTAACTGAATGCACTATTTCTTCAAAATTTACATAATATATTTATATTACATATATGTGTGTCTGTGTGTATATGTAAGCAATAAGGTATGAGAGGCTGTACTGTATCATGAATAAGTATAAGTACACTAGCCTCGAGTATCTTATTGCTTTTATAAAACGGTTACCACACAATACAGATATTAAAGCCAAAAATATGTATCAATGCAACTGTAATGAAGTAAAGTTTTACTAAAAGCCTTCCTTCCGCCGGAAAAAATAGTCCCTGACCGTGAACAGCAACAGAAGTGGCGGCAAAGACTGTCTTTATGACTGTGTCAGTCAGTAGCGAAGACTTTTACATTGAAAAGACTGAATTGTTGTGAACACGGAACAAGACGCAACTGACAAATGCTTTGACTAGTGCTGTTAGTCAAGGGAAAACCCCTTAACTGTTAAAAGGACAAGATAATACATCGGACATTTAAACAGATTTTTTATTATGAACATAGGACTGACCTGAAGGAAAATGCTAAATCTGAATGCAGGTAATAAACTCGCTCACTCGCTCTTTTTCTCACAATACTCTTCTACATAATACAGTAAGCTTCAATGAACAATATCAATTGAGAACATGCAGTTTACATTGCTAAGGGTGTTGTGTAGTGATACACAGAACCATTGGGTGAAGCGGTCATAGCCGTGTTTTATCATGAATAAAACACAGCTATTGACCAATCAGAATCAAGGACAGGAACTAACCGTTTTATAAATATGCATATACAGATACACACATATATATGTATAAATGTATTTGTGTGTATACACAAACACAGACATACAGTGTATATAATATATAAAAAATATAATAATAAATACATATATATTATTTAAACTTTTATGTTAGATGCGATAAATCGCAATTAATCGATTTAACAACACTAGTTTAAAGACGCCTTTTTTTCAAACTACAGTGGAAGAAAATTTTTTCAATGATTAAATATTACTTAATGTAGGTTCTATATGTATTAATACACTTTTAATGTTACAATATCCACCTTTATGCATTCAATACATCTTGATTTCAGTAATTGAGTTGCCATTAGGCTTGGCCTAGTGTTCCTTCCTTCACAAGTCAGTTCCTTGTGTCAGAGTTTATATTATGGATATTTATATAATCACAGAGCGTACAAAATTTTCCTGTTTTATTTATTTATTTTTATTTTTTTTGCCCTCAAACTAATCAAAAGAGTGCCATGAATGTTCCAGAGCCTCGTGGCTTTTCATATCGTACGATGTCCTGAAACCGTGCAGCTGGTTAGGCACTTTAATCATGCCTTGAACGAAGCTGTCAGAAGAAACAAATGGCAGGCCTCAAACCCGGAGCCCACAATAAGATCAGAGAGCAGCGGACTTGCCATCACAACATGTTTCAGCCCTGCAGTTAATGATGGAGCATGTGTCTGCCAATTGCTGTGCCAGGGAGGACTAATAGCCTGGTCAGTCTTAAAGATCAGCGTGGCGCAAAGGGACGAAAAAGGGTGGAAAAGAATGAGAAACAACTAAAAGGGGCCAAAAAAAAGCAGCGACCTTTTGAAAATGCACTGCTCTGAGAAAAATGTTTGATGTGGTAACTTTAGCAAGCTTGGATTCCTTATTAGTTCCAAGACAAGGGAGTGTAGAGTTGAAAGAACAGTGGTCTCCGCTCGCCTCGGCCTGCTAATTCCTCATTAAAAGAGCAAGGGACAAGGGAGAACCTTTGATATATATTTATTTCTTTCAGAGTTTGCTATTCTTATGAGTGAAGAGTCTTTCAAATTGTTTGTTTAGGAATCTGTGGGGACGATGTCTATTTGTTGTGTCCTGTAAAGTTTCTGATTGATGGTTAAATTGGATGAACCTAGATGATAATGGTGCTTCCTTGTAGTAGGGTTTACCCTGATTTCTGTCTCTGCTTGGTTCTTGTTTTGTAACCTTTTAGGATGGGAATTTAGGAACATTTGCTCAATTCTCTGAACATTCCAAACATTTCATATTTATTTATGAATAAATACATGAAAAATGTCCATCCATCAGCTCATAGAGGTGGATTTACAGGTTGTTGTTTTTTTTTTTTGGGGCTACACAAGAAAAACATATACAGTGACCATGATAGGCATTATTTCAACAATAAAAGAGGAACATTAATATTATGATTATAAAATTATTACCTTATGTATGCCACCAATCCTGAAAACAAAATTCCTTACTTGTTTTTTTAATTAGCAACTATATACAATATAACATTCCTTACAGACCACGTACTGTTCAATAAAAGAAATATGATTTTCCGACGATCTGAATGATTATAATTATTATTACTAGGCTACTTTTATTATTAAATATTACAATTAATTTGCCCCACAATAATTTCATAGTGTTTAAAAAACAACTTGTTTACACAAAATGCATCTCTTCTCATTTTTTTCCCACTTAATATGGGCCACAAGAGAAATATTAAGAAAATTAAGACCGTTATATACCGTTATATCCACTGGCTCGCCATCATGGTTTAAAATGGAAATATTTCCAATATTGCGACATAACATTTTTCTTTATCAACAATTGCTCGCAAAATGATGGACGATTCACATTTCCATGTCCAGTCATATCCCGTAATAATAAAAAGAAGTACGTTATTTAATAAATGAGTAAATAAACAAGTAGCCTAAATTACCCAATGAGGAGGGCCTTGGACTTGCGGTCCCCCAACCACAAACACCACTGAAGATTATAACCCCCCCCATATTACCACTGAATACCATCTTAAAGACTGCTCTTTTCCTCATAGAGCTGTCGTATGACTTCAGAAGTCATACGAACTACTTTTATGGTAGCTCCATAGAAATTGCTCCATGTTTTGCCAAACTTGTTTTGATTTCACATGCCTCTCTCTACTTATTCAATCACTGCCTGTAGAAACTTGTTTAAATCCAAATGGGTTTCCTGCATGAAATATGCCTGATCTCATTTGTGTTACCCATAACCCTGATTTATGAGAACCAAGCATAGAAAATACCCTAGACCTTGTGATCCCTGGCTGATATTTAAAAATTAATTAACCCCCTGACTGCAGTGTTGCTGTCTCTTCCTCTCTCCACCCGTCAGTCTCTCTTTCCCTCTTCCACCTTTCCCCATTTTAAGGTGTATTTTTTTTTCTCTTTGCATGGGGATTAATATCTTAATTATCCCTTGTGACTAAATATTTTCAGTGAGACCATAGATTATGCATATGGATGTAACAGCATTTATGTATCATTTTAGCTACTCTCTGTCTTAAATTATTCATTCTGTGAGTTTGTCAGTTTATTCCAGTTACTAGTTAACGAAATCTGTTTCTTAATAGACACAGCGCTGCAGGTTGCAGGAGTTTAAGGGTGTGTTTACACTCGGCAGGTTTGGTTTGATTGAAATGAGCTCTGGTGTGATTGCTCTGTTAGTGCGCTTCACTTGAACAAGTGTGAACACTGCTATCCAAACCCCGGTGCGCACCAAACAAGCAGACCGATACCCACCTTTTCAGGGGGTCTCGGTCTGCTTCCAAATGGGCTCTAGTGCAATTTGACTGAAATATGAACGCAACACAGACCAAAGGCATCCACATTATCCAAAAACATGATAATGTATCACAAGTTGTGATCCTAAAAAGGACAGAATGCTCAAGGATACTTGGTTCTTCTCCTCTTAAGAGCTACGTTGGCCATTACAGTTTGGTACAGGTGTCTGGACCATGTCTCTTTGCAGCAGGTCTTCGTTTGGGTGTCTCCTTTACACATTTTAATGTATGGAAGCTTGTTTCCGCCAAAAAATAAGGTAATTGTGACTTTTATGACTCGCATTCTGAGTTTATATCTTGCAATTCTGACTTTATAACATGCATATGTGAGTTATAAAGTCAGAATTGTGAGATATAAACTTGCAATTCTAAGAAAAAAAAGGTCAAAATTGCCAGAATTCTTTTTCCCCCTTAGAATTGGACTTCATAACTTGCAATTGCGAGTTTATATCTCACAATTCTGAAAAAAGAAGTCAGAATTGCGGGATATAAACTCGCAATTGCGAGAAATAAAGTCAGACATTGCGACTTTATATCACACATAATTCTGTGAAAAAAAAAAAAGTCAGAATTGCGAGATGTTAACTATAGGCTCTTTGTGAGTTCTCAGCTGGTAAAAAGTACCATCATATGTAAACACAACGAGGACATTTAGCCCAGTACACAGCATTGTTTTGGATGTTTGGCAAGTCCTGTTGCAAAATATATGTCATAATGTTTTCTAGTTGGTATCTTTCGGTTTGGTGTAAAAAAATGACAGTGTGCACGCTGATGAACCAGGACTAAATGTATTTTTTCTTTTTTTGCTCCAGTCCAGACCAAGACCAAAAGAACCAAGAGAACACACCCTAAATGTGTAAATGTATATTGCATATTTAATGCACTCCCTAAAGATCTAATATGGCATTCAACAGGTGTTTTTGTCCTAGGAGACTACACTTTATGAAGGGACAGTTCCCCAGAAGCACTTGACATGGCGTCCTGCTAGCTGATTCGAAACAACACAGTTTTTGGCTTCACAACTGGCCATAGCTTTTAAAAATCTGATCATATATTAAATATTGTTGCTAAAAGTAAAATGTGATTTATTATTTGACTATTTCTACACTTTTTCCCAGTAGTCTACCTATCAAAAGCTAACAGAACTGAGTTGAACAAATTGAGGCGATTTTCCACTCAAGGCTGTGTAAAGATTTTGGAAGAATTTAGATAAAGACACACTCATACAAACAGTCATTTCATCATATTTTGGGTGCAGAGTAACTAGTGGTGAATGATCAAAGAGAGTTGTTTCAACTTGTACTTAATATTCGTTACATGATTTCCCTCCTCGGCAAAGCTTCTTTGAATAGATATTGGGTTTGATGGGTGTGTGCAATTAGTTGCATGGAATAATGCAGTTCCCCTGCATAAGCGCTAGTCTTCTAGGTCTGCTTATAGTATTAAATGCAAAAGCATCAGGAATGAGATGCACTGCAGTTGGAGCATTGCAGAAACCTGGAAGATTGTGGAGAGGGATGCACTGGCCTTATTAAAAGAATAATCTTTAAGAAGTTTTAAAGAATAAAAGTGTTTTAGAATGTACACTACATCCTATTTGAGAAAAAAGCTAAGATTATAACAATGAAAGGTTTACTTGAAATGTATCATAATTCATTCACAATGCCTTACCTATTACAGGTGCTGGTCATATAATTAGAATATCATCAAAAAGTTGATTTATTTCACTAATTCCATTCAAAAAGTGAAACTTGTATATTATATTCATTCATTACACACAGACTGATACATTTCAAATGTTTATTTCTTTTAATTTTGATGATTATAACTGACAACTAAGGAAAATCCCAAATTCAGTATCTCAGAAAATTAGAATATTGTGAAAAGGTTCAATATTGAAGACACCTGGTGCCACACTCTAATCAGCTAATTAACTCAAAACGCCTGCAAAGGCCTTTAAATGGTCTCTCAGTCTAGTTCTGTAGGCTACACAATCATGGGGAAGACTGCTGACTTGACA
Source organism: Hypophthalmichthys molitrix (assembly GCA_037950675.1). Classification (NCBI taxonomy): domain Eukaryota; kingdom Metazoa; phylum Chordata; class Actinopteri; order Cypriniformes; family Xenocyprididae; genus Hypophthalmichthys; species Hypophthalmichthys molitrix. Next base: position 6,475,367 of record CM075499.1, on the reverse strand, counting down.
GTTGTCCAAAAGACGACCATTGACACCTTGCACAAGGAGGGCAAGACACAAAAGGTCATTGCAAAAGAGGCTGGCTGTTCAAAGAGCTCTGTGTCCAAGCACATTAATAGAGAGGCGAAGGGAAGGAAAAGATGTGGTAGAAAAAAGTGTACAAGCAATAGGGATAATCGCACCCTGGAGAGGATTGTGAAACAAAACCCATTCAAAAATGTGGGGGAGATTCACAAAGAGTGGACTGCAGCTGGAGTCAGTGCTTCAAGAACCACTACGCACAGATGTATTCAAGACATGGGTTTCAGCTGTCGCATTCCTTGTGTCAAGCCACTCTTGAACAACAGACAGCGTCAGAAGCGTCTCGCCTGGGCTAAAGACAAAAAGGACTGGACTGCTGCTGAGTGGTCCAAAGTTATGTTCTCTGATGAAAGTAAATTTTGCATTTCCTTTGGAAATCAGGGTCCCAGAGTCTGGAGGAAGAGAGGAGAGGCACACAATCCACGTTGCTTGAGGTCCAGTGTAAAGTTTCCACAGTCAGTGATGGTTTGGGGTGCCATGTCATCTGCTGGTGTTGGTCCACTGTGTTTTCTGAGGTCCAAGGTCAACGCAGCCGTATACCAGGAAGTTTTAGAGCACTTCATGCTTCCTGCTGTTGACCAACTTTATGGAGATGCAGATTTCATTTTCCAACAGGCCTTGGCACCTGCACACAGTGCCAAAGCTACCAGTACCTGGTTTAAGGACCATGGGATCCCTGTTCTTAATTGGCCAGCAAACTCGCCTGACCTTAACCCCATAGAAAATCTATGGGGTATTGTGAAGAGGAAGATGCGATATGCCAGACCCAACAATGCAGAAGAGCTGAAGCCCACTATCAGAGCAACCTGGGCTCTTATAACACCTGAGCAGTGCCTCAGACTGATCGACTCCATGCCACGCCGCATTGCTGCAGTAATTCAGGCAAAAGCAGCCCCAACTAAGTATTGAGTGCTGAACATGCTCATACTTTTCATGTTCATACTTTTCAGTTGGCCAAGATTTCTAAAAATCCTTTCTTTGTATTGGTCTTAAGTAATATTCTAATTTTCTGAGATACTGAATTTGGGATTTTCCTTAGTTGTCAGTTATAATCATCAAAATGAAAAGAAATAAACATTTGAAATATATCAGTCTGTGTGTAATGAATGAATATAATATACAAGTTTCACTTTTTGAATGGAATTAGTGAAATAAATCAACTTTTTGATGATATTCTAATTATATGACCAGCACCTGTATATGTTGTTGTGAATTATTACATACATTAATATTTATTTATTCATTGCTGGAAGTTTAAATAGTATATACTGAAGCACATGATCAATATCGTTTGCTTGCACTGAGCTTCTGAAATTTTTATATCTGATTATAGTTAATTAAGTAAAGATAAAATGCATTACAATCTGTATTAAAGGATATTATGAACAGCTTTATAATGCATTATATTTAAACATGTTTCCAAAGGTTTCTTGGATTGCATTTGAGTGTGGTTGGTTTTACAGACCCTGTTTGCGAACTGTCTTATTTAAAATGGGGTGTGCAACATCTTCGATTGAATTATGGCATTATAATGTGGTAGACAACAATCCAGTGGTTTTTCTGTGCTCCCATGATTGTGTCTGCTTCCAGTGAAAGAGGCTGTCTTGTTTTGTTCCATCTGACGGTGACATTGATTGTGTGTGCTTGTCCCGTGCATCCTCTCACAAGTCAGATTCTGACCCTGCGCTTTAATCTTCAACTGCCCCAATGAGATGACACTCTCAGCTGCCTGACAGCATTCTGGGTAATGCCTCTCTTGTCCTCTGTCTCTCCCTCTCTTGTACTCATTCTCCACTGTCCTCCAAGTCTTTTGTCCTTTGTCTCTGTTTTTTTTTTTTTCTTCTTCACTGTCCGCCTCTGAACTCTAGGGTTTGTCTTGTAGATGTTGCTTTGCGTTTCTGTGTTATGAAACATGCTAGAGGATAAGATTGCTTTCATGCTCTCCTCTAATTGACATAAATACATAGGCCTTTAATACTGGGTGGCATAGTTTAAAAATCATTAACTTTTTTCAGTATTTTAATGTTTTTCAGCTTTTTTACAGTGTTTATATATATTTTGATATTTACGTATTTACTCAGTTAATATGAGACAATGTTTACAACCGATTTTCATTTCATAATCATTTTATTTCTGAGTAAGACAGTATTCAACAGGGAAAATGTATGAATACAATGTATATTTAAAATACCAGTCAAATTTTGGAATAATTAAGTTTTTTTTTATGCTTTTGGAAGACGTTTTGCTCACCAAGGCTTATCAATTAGTATTGGTGCTCAAATATTATTATGCTTTACTGCTTATTTTCTCTGTTAAACAATTTTGCTAATATTTTTTGGAAACCGTAATAAAAAGTTTTTAGGATATTTTGATGAATAGAACATTCAATTAACATTATTATATGACATATAAATCTTTTGTAACATTAAATTACTTTACTGTCCCTTTTTTCAACTTAATGCATCCTTGCTGAATAAAAGTTTTTTTTTTTTTTTAGATCGTACTTACCCCAAACTTTTTGATTTCATGTTGGCTTTACAAGGGTGTTTTTATCATTATTTTACCCTATATTACATTCATATTGAATGAGTATAGTAAAAAATGGTTAATTTAATCATACAGTAGTTTTTAAAAAATGGTCAAAAAGCAATATTTTATTTTTTTTTAAAAATATGTAGAACTCCAAGTCAGGATTTCTCAGAATATTTGGATATTATATCAATTCATTACAAACTGACAGTTTGAATTTAATTAAACAGAAGGGAATTTTACCAGAAATCTCATCACAAATACATCCTGAACATTCAGTATATTGGCCAGCCATATTGTCAGGAGCATATTTTGCAGTACTCTCTAAAATTGTCTCTCTTGTTTTTGTGAAACACTAACAGAACTACACAATTGCTCGGGGCCGGTATTTAAACCAGTGGTGAATGATTTGGATGTTTTTAATGCAACAAATCTCTCAAGCCACTTGACATTCAAAGGCGCCTGAGCCATCTTGACAGCATCTTCTATGCATGTGTTTTTTTTCTTACCTTGTTATGTAGGCTTTTTTATTTATTAGCAAGGGCTTTTTATACAGCTGGAGCCCAGCTTCCCGCCGTACACGCTGCTCTCGCACAAGATCTGGCCCTTACCAAGTAGGCTCATTAGCTACGAAAAGGAGATTCAGTTAATTAAAATAATTCCCCTTTAACACAGCTGCTTTGGTCAGCCAAATTAAACAGGGGGAGTGCTGCACCGTCTGCTTCTCACTCAGCGAACGTCGCTCTTCTGCCTCAGAACATGGCTAATTAGCTCAATAGGAGGAATATTTTAATAGCAATTAATGAGGCACGGGCCTATGCAAGCTCTAATTTAAGAGCCTGGTTTGTGTGGGGGTGCATGCCGATGAATTCTGAAGCCTGATGAGATCACTTTTGTCACCGCTTGTGCTACGATCAGTCTCGCTTGCTACCAGCGTGTTGCTCGTGGACTACTGATTTTCTTAAGATTTCCCAGCAAGCTGACTGCCCAGAGCAGTGGTGTTGGAGAATGTACTTTAAAGGTGTAGTTTGTCAAGCTATAAGCTTTACTCATTATTAAAAGTAGATCATCTACAATCAAGTTAGCTTTTTAGTAGTTAGCTAGCATTGAAGTTATCCAGTTCTGTTTCTTTTCCCAATAGGTATCTGCCCAGATGTTGGTTATTGGTTAAAGGGGTCCTTGATTATGATTTCACTTTTTTAACTTTAGTTAGTGTGTAATGTTGCTGTTTGAGCATAAACAACATCTGCAAAGTTACGATGCTCAAAGTTCAATGCCAAGGGAGAGATTTTTTTTTTATTTTTTTTTACAGAAGTCACTTTTTACGGACTACAACAAAGGCTGGTAGGGACTACAACAAGCTTCTTCACTGGTTGGTGACATCAGAAACCCCAAAATTTACATAATCCCTGTTCCCAGGAAAACGCAACAAATGGGGTGAGGCCATGTTGGGCTGCTTTAGAGAAGAGGAAGAGTTGTTGTAGTAGAGTGTTGTTGCCATGTAGTCATTTTACACCTGACTGCTTCAAAAACGATGGTCAATTCTGCTGGATTTACACAAAAGATTAACATGACGGAACATGCTAGTCGATGAGTTGAATCAACTCCACAGCAACTAAATAAATGTATACACTATCTGTTCAGAAACGTCCAGTTGCATTCTAAAAACTTCTTTCTGAGTCTCTCCATCAGTGTCCGACTCCGGTTTGAACAATGTAAGGCTGAACACCGTTACTGACAATCGTCATTTTGGCTGCGTGAGATTCTCCAGCTTTGTTGTTTTTGAGCAATCAAAGCGCGAGCTGTTAAAGCTCCGCCCTCTTTTGGAAAGGGGGCCGGGAGCAGCAGCTCATTTGCTTTTAAAGGGACACACACAAAAATGGTGTGTTTTTGCTCACACCCAAATAGGGGCAAATTTGACAAGCAATAACAAGTGATCTGGGGTATTTTGAGCTGAAACTTCTCAGACACATTCTGGGGACACCACAGACTTGTATTACATCTTGTAAAAGGGCCATTATAGGTCCCCTTTAAGCATGCCGGATGATGTCCATGGCATCAGATTGGTGGCATCCAGAGTTCTGTCGCATCCGTTAACATCTCTCCTGACAGAGTCTTACAGCTGTGCATTCTGGGTAGCGGACATCTTTCACAATGTTTCATCACATGAGCAGAAAAGCTATTGACAGGCTTCTGCTATACTGCAACATCAAAGCCAAAGATATTACAGTCACTATGTTACGTTCAACATAGTAAGACAGGAGGCGAGGGGGAGGAGGTGGGCAGGAGACGAGGAGGAACACAAGGAAAAACGTGATGGAGTACTATATGCAAGCAACTGTGCTTTCTCCCAGAAGAACAGATTGTTGACAACATTGGAACTGTGCTTTGAGTAAACAAGTCTTAAAAGCCCAATTAGTCTGTGTTCATTTTACATGCTTAACTGTTCTTTGTAAAGCCTCGAAAGAGTAAGTTCTCTGGTCACTGGTCATTTTGAATCTGTTCAAGGCTTGTTAGCGTTATCATGGAACTCAAATTTGATCCATTGGCCATAAAACTCTGAATTGATGTGGAATGTAGATATATATGTGTAGGTGACCAATTAAAGAGTCCATGAAATGGTTTGTTAACCCAGTGTTAACACTAGAGTTATAACTTTTTGACTGTTTTTCAAATAAAAGGTTTCCTGTTTTATAAATCGACAAACTTTTGCTTAAAAACAATGAAAAAGACCATAATTCCTTTATCTGGGGTGACCCAAAAAAGGGTCACCCCAGATAAAGAAAAATGGAACAATCATATAACAAACATTACTGCTTATAAGTAAGTAGCACTTCCTAAAACTTTCTAGAATTGTTTAGAAATTTCTGAAACTTTCTAGGACTGTTGAGAACTTTCTGGAATTTTCTAGAACTGTTTTTCTAGAACAATCCAAATCTTGTTATACATATAGGATAGAGGGACAGAGAGAGAGAGAGAGAGAGAGGGAGCTTTATGAGCAAACAACTAAACTTGATACTTTTTGATATTTGTTTCAGTAGCAATATATAATGTTGCTCAAGATAAGTGATACTACCTTACAGAAAAACAAGGCTACCTGGACCAATAATCTAGTGAGATTTCTGCAGTCAAATAGAAGAAGAGGAAGTGTGCCTTTAGAAGAATCTTCACTAGAAGAAAAGTGCAGAATGCCACTCCAAATGCAAATTATTGGACGGTACCAGTTTCTTGGAGCGGAAATCAAAGGAAGAAAGGGGCGAATAGTGGAAATTTCCAAAGGAGTCACAAAATTATGGAAGACTAAATTGAATTTTCCACTGGAAAATGTAATTTGTTTTTCCATAATTTTGTGACTGGTACCATCCAATAATTTGCATATTAATTTAATTTTCATCTTCTTCTATGTGATTGCTGAAATCAGTAACATCTGTTATATGGTTGTTCCAATTTTTTGTCCTGGGTGACCTTTTTTTTTTTTAACTTATAGGAATTAGGGCCTTTTTCATAGTTTTTAAGCAAAGGTTTATTAATTTATGATACAGGGATTTTTTCTGTTTGAAAATTAGTCAAAAAGTTATAACTTAGTTAACACATGTTCCTTACTGAAACAGGAGGTTTGTTTTTTGTAGAACCCAAGCAAATTGAATAATATATTATAGTAATATGTGTATGTATGTGTGTGTATAAAGACCAAATAAATTGAAATGAATAATCCTGATTAATAGGGCTGGGTAAAAACATTTCAATTCTCATTTTTACTCATTTAAATCCCAAGAATGAATTAGTCTATCCTGTTTTCAGTTGATGAATGAACGGAACATTGTAGTGCGCTGCCCATCCAATAAATCGTGCTTTGTTACTTTTGATAAGAAACAAATTCTCCAATTTCAAATTCTGTCCATTTTATTATGAAATTAAAAAAATTAAATACCGTTTTGGCGCTGTTTAATGTAGCGTGACAGATTGCTGTAGTGCCTCTGTTCAGCTCGAAGCGCACATGACCTGATCATCTCCATCCTATTAATACCAGTTACAGCATGAAATAAACATGAATGAACATCTGAAGGTATGTTAAAAGATAGAGAACAACTTACTAAAATCTGTATCCTGTCTCATGTAATCATATATATATATATATATATATATATATATATATATATATATATATATATATAATTTTTTTTTATATACTGTTCTTTGGTATTTAATGTATGTTTGAATAAATCTGTCAAATTTTTATGACAGCCACCACTTAAATGTTTATATATTTCAAAAAACTAATTGGAATAGAAATGTAATTATATAATTATAAAGTTAGTTTTATGACTTTATTATTATGAAAACTTCCTTGAGTGTAATTTAAGTGCTTGTAGACAGTTCATTTTAACCTTCAATATTATAGTATTGTAGTACCAACTGAACCATGTATAGTTTATAGCATTATTTGAGAGATTTTTTTTCTTGAGAAAATTTACTGTACCTGATATATATATCCAAAATAATTGATATCAAATCGAATCACGAGCTTGTGAATTGAAATCAAATCGTGAAATTTGTGTCAATACCCAGCCCTACTGATTAATCAAATATATGTTAATCGTGACAGCACTAGTACATAGACACCTTTTGTTTTTTTTCTTTCTGTAGTTACAGTACCATGCAGGTTTGGCCTCCAGTCTTCTAAACCAACAGTCACTCAAACGCTCAGCCAATCAGATGGGAACATCTGCCAAAAGAAGACCCAAAGTCCAGCCCAGCACCCTTGTCCTTCCAACACAGTGAGTTTGAGTTTATTTTTTTCACAGTATCTCATAACCAGAGATGTGAAAATTGATGATGCTCCCAGTAGGCTCTTTCACATTTGAAACCTGTTGAATTGTTGCAGTGTTAAACTTGACCAGTAAATGTACCATATATGGAATTGCTTCTCATGTTCAACATAGATGTAGGATTAAAGAAGCACAACACAAGGCCTACATTCATGAAAACTGAAGTCACCAGCATCTGTTTGTCCACAGACAGCAGGTCAGAGGTGACCATTGATTCTCTTCCTCTCTATTGGTTCATCTGATTACAGTGACAGAGTAGAATAGCTCATTGTCTTTCGTGGTGTCACTGGGGTCATAGACCGTAGGCTTTAATAATAAAGTAGCGAGAGTGAGATTCAGAGGAGGAGAGAGCATGGACTCTGGAGGGAAGATGAAAGACGGATGGAGAATGAACAGAAAATAACTATAGAGGACAGACAGAAGAGACGAGAGCGGAGCCCAGGTGGTCTGTGTCCCTCTGAAAAGCCTACTGATGGGATACCACTCCTGTTTCTCCTTGCAAATGTGCTCTTTTTAATCTGATTCTGTTGCAGTGTTTTATTTTCTTTCCAAGGTCCTTCAAAGTGATTGTTCATTTATTTCAAGTTGTAGTGCTTTCCTTTGCTCTGATGCCTGCCTGGGTACTCGTAGCCCAATGTGCTTTCCAAGGCTGAAGGACGAGAAGAAGAAATAAAAATTTGCTATGTATAATGTCCTGTATCTACTGCCATGTCCGAAATCGCTCTCTGTTCAACTATAAAGTGTTGTCTAAGGACTTTATAAAATGAACAATAAGTCGTGTTTTTGAACACATAATGTGCTTTGATTTGTGTTCATCCAGTCTACGTGCACCAAAGATTACTATCAATACAGCGTCAAAAATATATTAGAATACAAGAAAATTATACAAGGTGTTTCATATTTATTAGTTAACTTAATATTTTATCAGTTAGCTCAGTGTGAAGTGTTTTATCTTTCTTGATTAAATGATTAAAGTAACATTATTTTTAACTTGTTGGAAGATTGTACAAAGGAAATGAAAAGATGGTAAATTATTTAAATGGCCATTTTTCACCTGAAGATGACATGATCAATTAATGTTGAAGAAACAGTTTATGATACCGCTGTCAGATTTTAAACATATATAACATTGACTAACAGTTTCAGAGATTTTAGTCTTTCCCTATTAAAGTACACTGCCATTCAAAAGTTTGGATTCTGTACGAATGTTTTTAAAAGAAGTATCTTATGCTCACAAAGACTGCATTTATTTGATCAGAAATACAGTAAAACAATAATATTGTAAAATATTATTAGAGTTTAAATTTTATTTTTATCTATTGTAGATATTTAAAATAATTTATTCCTGTGATGGCAAAGCTGAATTTTCAGCATCATTACTCCAGTCCAGTGTCACATGATCCTTCAGAAATCATTCTAATATGCTGATTTGGTGCTCAGAAAACATTTCTTCTTATTAGCAATGTTGAAAACAGGTGTGCTGCTTAAATTTAGTAGAAACTGTGATACAGTTTTTCAGGATTATTTAATAATCATTTGATATTTGATATTCAACAGTGCTTTGATCTGCCGACATTGACACTATTCTTTAAGAGCTGCTGTGCAGCCAAAATTATGTACCAGTTATCAATGTAAAGCTGCTTTGACACAATCTGCATTGTAAAAAGCGCTATATAAATAAAGGTGACTTGACTTGACTTGACTTAAATAAAAAAAAAAAAACAGCATTTATTGCATCCTTGCTGAAAAAAAAGTATTATTTTTCTTTAAAAAAAAAAAAAAAAAAAAAGAATTATTCCTGACACCAAACTTTTGAACTAAGATGATTTCCAAGTGGACTGAACTGCCTTTAAAAGGTACTTTGTTTTTGTTCACTTCTATCCCAACTAAGTCCATTATGTGGAGTTCTGTATATAGGGGAATAGTATGGTAGTATTATAGTATTGTTTCCGTCACTAAATTAAAAAATTAAAAAGGTAATTGCGACTTTTTCTCTCACAATTCTGACTTTTTTTTCTCACAATTGTGAGTTTTTATCACGCAATTCTGACTTCATAACATACAATTGCGAGTTATAAAGTCAGAATTGTGAGATATAAACTCGAAATTCGGAGAAAAAACGTCAGTCTTTTCTCCCGCACAATTGGACATTGTAACATGCAATTGCGCGTTTATATCTCACAATTCTGAGAAAAAAAAAGTCAGAATTGCGAGTTTTTTCTCGCAATTGCTAGTTTATATCACTCAATTCTGACTTTATAACTCACAATTCTGACTGTATAACTCGCAATTGTGAGTTTATATTTCACGGTTCTGTTTTTATAACTCGCAATTCTAACTTTATCATGCAATTCTGACTATAACTCGCAATTCTTACTTTATAACTCGCAAATGTGAGTTTATATCTCACAATTCTGACTTTGTAACTCGCAATTCTAACTTTATCACGCAATTTTGATTTTATAACTTGCAATTCTGACTTTATCACGCAATTCTGACTTTATAACTCGCAATTGTGAGTTTATATGTTGCAATTCTGAGAAAAAAAATCTGAATTGTGAGATATAAACTCGCAATTGCGAGAAAAAAAGTCAGAATTGTGAGATAAGTCGCGATTACCTTTTTTTTATTTATTTCATGGCGGAAACAAGCTTCCATAGAATAGTAACTGAGTGAACGAGAGAACAGTTTTGAACACAGCATACATTTGTGCAGAAGGAAGTATTTGGAAAGGCCCCAAAAGCAAATTGAAACAATTGGTTTTTCAAAATACCACCTATATACCCCTTAACCTGCAGTTTCCTTATAATGTCAGTATAAGAAAAAGCTTCCCCAAATGTCAGAAATGCTGGTGTTGATGGTGCTTTTCCAGTTTTTTTGTTGCACCAGACTGCCCAGGTCACAAGCAGGTACTCGGCAGGCTGAAATCAGTGGATTCGTTTTCATCCTGACTCTCTTTACCAGTATAGTAAAGTGAGGTGCTCCTGACAAATCTGCTTTTTGGTGACTCAAAGTGGCCTAAACCTGACTGGCTCATCAGTCTGCAATGCACTGTGTATCTTTAATGGCACTGTGCTGTTTTCGGATGGAAGAGGATGTTAAACGGAGCAAGGTGAACAGAGACAGAGGCTCCTCTGTCAAACGTCATTGTCCTGATGAATTTGCCGTTTCTAAAAGGAGCGGCACATGAATTATGCAGCACAACCTTCATGCGCATTTGCTTTTATGTTACTTTTTTACTTGCCAGCATTCTGATCTTGCGTTCCCCTCTGACATTGCTTAAATGAGTGGACTGACTGGAGAAAGTAATGCTGTCCCAAAACCAAATGTTTCTAAATGCATTTTAATAGATGTTTACTGTGTAAATAAATGATAATATGATAAATAATTACAGTTGTAACTGGTAGTCTGGATTTGGTGCGCAAACTAATATGCAAGCAAAGGGATGCCTAGGCATAGTGATAAACATTTTATAATGATAAAAAGAAAATGAATAGAGGCCTAAAGAACCTTCAATATAATCAAATCCACAAACCAGACAGTTTATTGATCCATTTATTCAAACAGTCTGTTATAATCATTCATATTGCCATTAATGAACCAGCAGGAGTTACCATAAAATGATTCGTTTTAAAATCACAGCATATGAAACTAGCCTGATAATTGAGGCCCAGAGGAGAGTCTGAATGAGAGCTGGTCCCATCCTGTGCATTCATCGCAATATTAATCCTGTAAACAGAATTACACAGCATTTACTCATATAATCTGGCTCAAAGGGATAGTGTCTGTGCTTGAATACTTTCCCAATAGCTAAGTAGACAAGTAGAGAGGGATTTGATAAATATGTTGTAGTACTTTTTTAATCTGTCGATTTTGTGAACTGTATACAGGATTTGTACCAGTTATGAACTGGTAAAGAGGCTCAGTTGTGTCTGTATGAGTCAGATAACGAAATGTCTAATCAGTGACAGTTTTCCTATGTCATAATATGTGCTTCGAAAGCCGCCCTGGTCAGCTCAAGGTGACCTTTGTGATGTGATTGTGGAAGTGTTATCGGTCAGGGCTTTCTGTTGCTTTTGAATTCTCAGGATCTAAGACTGCTATCCTCCTAGGATCAATGCAGAGTGTTATCATTTTAGTGCCTCTTGCTCCCATCGGCCAGACAGGCAAAGCCACAGTTACTGAACCGAGACTAATTCACCACACCACCCTCATGAGACCTGCAGATTTACTCTACATGTTACTATAATTAATATCAGCCTCAACCTGTCTCTGTCGTTCACTGCCTGCATCTTTCCTCCTTGCACATTGCATATTTAAATAGTCATTATAACTAATTACTCAGTATTATCATTAATACTATATGGCTGGATTACATCTGTTCAGATTACAATTTGTGTATGCTTTGTTTTAAAAGTGTTTGAAAATGTGCCAGCCTGAGGAGGTGGACTTCCCCAGGTGAGTCTCTTAAGGGCTTTTCCCAAGGTTTTTTGCTCATCTCCATCTCAGGGAGTTTTCTATTCCACTTTTGCCTTTGGCTTGTTCACTGGGGTGTTCGCAAGGTACTGTTCTTTGTAAAGTTGCGATTTGAATTCTAATTAAGATTGTAATTATTTTGTGGTGGCATTATTGTTTTTACTATAGTTTTTTAATTAGATTTCAAAGTATTTACAGTTTATTAGTATCTACTACTTATGTAAACATACTGTAACATTCTGGGTTGTGTGTTGTTCAGAATAACTTTTCAAATTCCTATTCAGGTCTGTTTTAATTGAATTTAAGTAGAATTATAATGAAATTCATCTGACTGTAATTTTTAACAAGAAAAACAAAAACAGTTTGTCAAGATCAACTTTGAATGTTCGCTGCCTTTGAAAGCTTTTGAAAACATTTTAATGATGATGGATGGATGGATGATGGACAGATAGGCGGGTGGATAGATAGATAGATTGATTGATTGATTGATTGATTGTTCGATCAGATAATTGTGATATTGAACAAAAGAAATCAAACTAATATGATTTCCACATTTAATACTTAATTATTTTATCATATATTTTAATTAATCAGTTATTTTGGAATTTGTTGTAATATGAATGTTCAAACTATTTCAAGTGCATCCAGGTTGTTTTATGTTCAATCTCCAGATTGAAGGGATCGTAGGTCAAGATGTGCCTCTTTCCTGTGCTGCATTGCAGCAAAGCTTAGAGAGCAGAGTGTTATGAAAATTTTAGTCATAGCTGATCCCTGATTAAAGGAAAGAGAAGAAGACAGCACTCGTTTATCAGTATTCATTCCACCCTCACATGCAGTCACAAGAAAGGGCTATTTGATCACTTTGTATCATCCATCACACTGAAAGAGCAATGTTACCACATTACTTCAAAATGAACAAAGTATACGTACCTCCTTCTTTGTGCTCCTCTGACACTGACTTCCTGCCATCCTCGGGGGTGTCTAAAGATGCCCTTTCTTGTGGCCGCATCAGTTTTTAGGCACTTGGCTTGTAATCCACTGAAAGTGTTTCATCATCTGGGTGATAATCTGATGCATTAACATTCAAATCACACTACAGAGTGGATCCTTAAACTGTGCTGCAGAACCTACATGTCTACGGAGCATTCATTAACTTTGCTTTTAGATTACAAGGTTGGTATAAAAAAGAAAACCAACATTTGTGTTTTCCACTCACAGAATCTCATGGTGTAATCACTCACACCAACTCGTCATTTCGAACAAAATTGATCCAAAACGAAGTTCGTTTGGTGTTCGTTTCAGGAGTTCGAAACAGCTTTCCGGGAAAAGTTCGAAACAGCTGGTAAAAACCATCAAACTACCATTGGTTCATGGCGAATATGTACACTCTAAAAAATAATATGTTGGCTCTACAAAAAAAATTAACACAGCAGTTTGCATCAATTTTTTTTTTTTGAATTTACATTCAACCAGCAAGCTACATTAAGGAAGTTACCAATTTGTAGCATAAACACAAATTTTTAAGTTGATTACTCAAAAAAATTAAGTCAACTACCAGAGTTGTAGCCCTGGAACCAATTAATCTTACCTATTTCAGTTCAAATCAACAGCTATCAGAGCACATGCTAACATAACTTATTTAACATTTAATGAACAAGATATTACTTGTCTCTGGCATTGGCGCAGTCATTGCTTAAAGAGTCAATAGTGTTTACCTTCATGTATCTACTCTTCAGCACAATGGTAACCACAAAACCTTCAACATTACAGAAACTCTTTAAAAATGTGAAACATAACAGCATTAATCAGGTCTTTCCCTTCGCTAAAAAGCAATTGAATTAACACTTAATTTCAACATTTTTTTCTCCTCATCCAGTCCTATGCAAAGCATGCTGGGAACTAGAAATTCACTGTCTAATTTCCGAAGTTATTAAGACAATTTCATTAAGTTACTACAACTTATTTAAAAAAAAAAAAAAAAAAAGCCAATTAACGCAGAACTTTGAGTTTAAATTACAGACGATATTAAGTTGATGTAATGATCAACATTATGTCAACAGACCTCTACAAAATGATGTTTGCAACTTAAAAGGTTTAATTAAAACAATAAATTAGAATTTTTAACTTGCAACCATGCATTTATTTAAGTAGTGGTAACAGGTCCCCTGAATTACTTTTTAGAGTGTAATAGGTAGGTGTGCTCAGAGGCTCTGCCCTCTTTGACGTGGAATTCTTCTCCGGTTCTTTTCTTCTGGTCATTCCGTCGAGGTCAGATGTCCATGAGTAAAAACATGAACACACTGGAGAGCTACTTTTTGAAGTTGTCATTCTACTTGAAAGAGCGACTGACACTGACTTTTTTTCATGTTTATGCTGAAGCAGCTTGCTTCAAAGCGATTTATAGTATATAAAGTACTATTTAAATATATGTGACGTGACTTGACTGGAGTGCTGAATTGCAGAGCTTGTACAAACATATTCATATCTGATGATATCCATAGATATCCATCTATATCAGATGCTTTTTTAACTGCTGTTTTTCACCACTGTTATTTTTGTTGTTTATTTTGTAATTGAGAGGAAAAGGCATAGCACTAATTTACATATTCATTTAAACGTCGCTCTCAGCAGCGTGGGCAGCATCAGGATGTTCATTAACAATATATTGCGAAGAACAAAACATTCGTTTGGCTGGTTAGCATGGCCTTGTTAGCTGGAGGTAGATTTCATACTACACCTTGTTCATAAAGTGTGAAATTGACTTATTTTTTCTGCTGTCTTTGATGCCACTGCTCAGGTAGACACTGGTGAAGGGTTTGGGAGTGTTTTTTATATGTCATCAGCCAATCAGCATTGTTATAATGTCATTTTCTTGCGGCTTTACAGAGATTTTAGGTGCGTGACATTTATAGCTCAAGTGATTGGTTCATGAAGTTCTGTGGTCCCATGAGCAAAGATAGCAAATTACTATTTTTCCTAAAGGCTAGCTCGACTGTAGTTCGACTACTTTTAATTGAGTTGCTAGTAGCTTCCTCAACAGTGCCAGAGACATTACACCCAATCTAGGAGTAAATTGCACACTGAATGGTGAGTTTCTACTGAATATTTTAACCTGAAATTAAGCCATCACTGGCAAGATGGCCCATGGTGCCTTGCTGATTGACAGTGATGCAGCACACTCAAGGTCAGAGGATACAGTCACATCCTCTTCCATTGGTTTTCTTGACCTTTATTGGTCTCGTCCTGTACTGGTGCAGTGGTATAACAGGGCAGATGGGTAGTAGACAATTAAAAACCTTTTCAGAGAGACGGCCTGGGGCAGGGCTAGAGGGAGGGACTTTAACAAGGACCTTTAAACACTGGTTTCAAGGCAGCCAAGCACTAAATGTGAGTAAATATTGGCTTTGGTGAGTAAACAAAATGCCAGATTGGCAGGAACTGATGTGATATGAGGAACTGCAACATTACATAGTTTAGGTTGAATTTTTTTAGGATTTTTTATTCTTTTCAAAATCACAATATACATATATACAATATATGTTTGTTTATTGACAGGTACATTTTCATTGTGACAGAAACTGCAGTTCGTCACAAATGTGGAAGTTTTGCAAAGGAAACAACTTAATTCTTTTGTCATACTAAACCTGTAATCTGGCTAGTAATAAATATTCATGTAAAATACCTTGTCAATTTTCACCATTGAGAGATGTGGTAAATTATAATTTTGGGTCCTGCAGATTGACTGATTTTACACATTCTTGACCATATCTTGGACAAAATCTATACAGGCAGGTATTGACTTTACAGAGCGCAGACACAGTGATTTAATGAGTGTACAGTTGTTGATGTGCAAGTAATGTTCGATATGTTAATTCAAGCTTTGCTGTGCCTAAAATCCATTATGAGACTCATGCTCTGCTTGGCTTGAGAAAACAATCAGAGCCACAGAAGAAAAAACCTTTTCTGTGAATCCAGCGATGATGAGTTAGTTTGCATGGAGATTAGATAGGTTTCACTCCAGAGATTATGAGTTATGAAGCATGGAGATATTAAAACATGTCTTGTCTTGTAACTTGCTGACACCCCTCTGTGGTGCCAATGGAGATGTAATTGCTAACCCTATTTGGTTACATCCCAGCCATTCTAGTGCCAATAAACAACCTATGCCAGAAGATAAAATAATTGCTTGGCTGCAGTGTCTGTGATTGGCTGAAAGAGCAGGTTTTGGTTCATGTGAGGTTAACATGCAATATTGCATGCTTTCCTTATGCCATCCTATTTGATAAGTGAATTTAAATTATATTTGTTTAAAGCTTTTTTGAGTGCATTTGAGTGCTTTTTTTTAATGCATTTAGGATGATATTGTTGAATAAAGTCGTTATTTTTGTTTTGTTTTTGTGCACAAAAAGTATTCTTGTCGCTTCATAAAATCAAGGTTGAACCACTGCAGTCACGTGAGCCGCTTTTCCACCATCGGGCCGAATGTTCTATGTGTTTGTGTTTCCACTGGAACCTGGTATGGAACGGCACAATTACAAATGGTTCTCGGCCCGGAATTCTCGGCATGGTTGTCTAACCTGAATCGTGCTGGTAGAATCCGTGAATGACGTCGCCACACAGGATTGGTCACTTGTCTGTTGCCTGGCTACCAGTTTCTCCGTAGCTGGCTAAGCGCTCTATTTGAGCAACATAAATACAAATTAATAATAAAATTAAAAGAAATATCGGTAACACTTTACAATAAGGTTCATTAGTTAACTACATAAGTTAACATGAGTTAATATTGAACTGCACTTATACAGCATTTATTAATCTTTGTTAATGATAATTTCAACATTTACTAATACATTATTAAATCTTGTTAACATTAGTTAATGCACTGTGAACTAACATGAACAACCAATGAACTGTATTTTCATTAACGTTAATGAAGATTAGTGAATACAGTAACAAATGTATTGCTCATGGTTAGTTCATGTTAGTTAATACATTAACTAATGTTTAACTAATGAAATGTAATGCTTATTGTAAAGTGTTACCGAAATATCTAATCATTCTTCATAACATGGTCGTTATTTACCCCTCATATCATCCATGAACCATTGCGTTACCAAGGCAGCGACTGATGCTTTTATATTACTTTCCAAAAATCAGCTGTTATCAGCCGTACAGTGGAAAATGAAACCTTAAGCGTACCAGCTGGCCCGTATCGGCACGGAATGGAATGGTTACGCAATGAGAACTGGATCCGATTTGAGCTTTAGATGCGTTGAAATATTTGAACTTTTGCGGCTAGACCATATCTAATCGCCCGACCGGATGTGATTCTAATTAAAACTATGAGCACGAGGTGAGAATTACCAGTATTTTTCCACTAAAACATTATTCTTAAAAGGGGCTATATGTAGAATTCAGAAACCCTTGTTATAGCAACTCCGGTGGCCAATAAGTGAACTGCAGCTCTCACATGTAACGTACAAGAGACTGAACATGATTCAAGGCCCCGATATACTCACATTGAAGTTCTTTTTCGTTCTTCACTTAGGAGTAAAAAGAAGTTGGAAATACCTTTGCAGTGATAAACTGTTAACAAACATCCCCATCGTGTCCACGCTGCTAAAAGTAAAAAATGTGCTGCATACTTTCCTCTCAAAAACAAAATAAACACAACAAAAATGACAGGAAAAAGCAACAGTTAAGAAAGCATCTGATTGTAGCGATATGGATATGATTGCACCAGCTCTGCAATTCACCAATGATAGTTTGATTATAAAATATATTTGAGACTATAGACTATATTGATCTGGTTATGTGAGACTATAGTTTAAATGAATCCCTTTTCTTTGCATGACACATTGACATTACGGAACAGAATGGCTCTTTCGGCATTAACCTAAACATTGTGTAAGCATTAGTTTCATGTGTCACATAGAACAGAAGAGAGGCTCTCAGGAGCACACGTAAACGTCACATCCTTTTGATTTTCCCGGCAAAAACGAGCCGTGTCACAAGCTGTTCACACATTGGCAATAAAAAAAGGAATACATAAATTCTTACATATAGCCCCTTTAAACACTATTACTGTAAATGGTGGTTATGAATAATTATGGACTTTAATAATATATATTTTTTAATAAGCGGAGGGTAATGGTTGCTTCATGACCACTTTGAAAGTTTCTTGAAGGCAATGGGGGGTGAAATGCGACAATTGTATGCGAATGTCAGAGATAGTGGAAAGGCAGCTTTAGGGATTTGAACCCCTTAAGTATTAAAGTTCAATGTATACGTTTTCCGACAACATTTGTGCTTCAATATGAATGATACCTCAAGTCATGAGAATTGTGATGAGGTGTGTGATCAGACGTGTTATTTTTACCTTGTGAACGGTAAAACAGGCCAAAATGTACCGTTAAGTTACATTGAAGGACCCAAGCCATATCTTGGTTATTTTGAATTGGGCTAGTAGGAAACCACCTAGCAACCATCCTGAATACCCTAGCAACTGCTTAGAAATGCCATAGCACTGTGCCGGCAAGTTTTGCATGCGGAAGCACTGCTCACACTTTCTCCTGAAAAGTAAAATCATGATTATTCTTGGTCTAATGATTCCCCAAATCGTTCTATAAGCATATGTCGAGCTGGTGATAACCTCTAGTGATGTTCTCACCTATTTAATATGCTGTTATTTAATTTAAGCTAGTAAATGAGGAACCTTAGTGCAGGCACGAGGGAAATTGTGAACAAACAGAGAGGTATGTTGAACAATTTCTCTTTGCTTTTGATCTTCCCTTCTGGGAAAGAAACTGCTGTTGCAGGAAAATCACTGAGAACTTTCAACGTGATGAGGCAACTTAATCTTTGTCGATTCTCCAGCTGCATTGCACTTGCAGACGTGTGTGTACGCAAGCACATGCATGTCCCTGTTTGCACCTGTCCGTGGGTTACCTGGGTTCTCCACAACCACTGTTAAGAAGTAATATCTCCATAGTTGGTCCAATAACTTTCAAATGACTTTTAAACAAATCCCTCCACCAGCCGCCCACCATCGGTTCTTTAATGAATTATTTTCCTCGTCTGTGTGCAGGGCCAGTCCCTCAAGTCTATTGATAGCTGATGGCAACGGAGATTTTCATTAAACCCTTATTAGCATTGACCCTACAATACATGTTGGGCGACTCTTCTTGGGGACTGTTCTGCTGACTCCAGGGATGGCTGAAGGCTTTTGGCACTCTCAGTCCAATTTATTGATGTCTAACAAGGCTGTTGAGCAACCCTGGTAGGGTTTTAAGTATTCGTTTTCTTCTGAAGCATTGAAGGTTATATCAGATGTGGAACAGCGGACACTCTTGTTGATGGTGGATGCAAATCGGTGCCTTAATGCTTTTAATTTAGAGCTTATACAGTATTTTTTGTTGTTGCTTCTGCTGTTTTTGACATCATTTCGATTATTTACAGTTGTACTGAAAACAATGAGGTGTGATTTGTGTCTACATCAGTGTTTTTCTTAAAACTAAAAAAAAAAAACTTTTTTGAAGATGAAATAAAATACAAATATTAAATGAAAATGAAGTTATAAAATACTGAAACTGAAAAATAAAGCTAAATACTATATAATTTAACAATAACTATATAATTAGCTAAATAATTAAAAATTAATATAAAAAATAAAATATTAATAATACATAATATTAAATTAATAGATATTACAAAAAAATGACAAGCGCATACAATTACTAAAGCTTCAACTAAAATAAAAATGAAAACTGAATAAATACAATAATAGTACATAAGTAACACTAAAATAAAACTGATAAACAGTGGCGTAGCGTCTGGGTATGCAGGGTATACACGTGCATATGGGCCCGGGCGGATTGGGGGCCCGCTATTACTGGCTTAACCCCAAAGTAGCCTATACTTCGGGTGTCCGCACACCGTCCACATCATGTAATTTTCGTCATAAGGAGGGTTTGCGGACGTCCATATGCAGCCTAATTTTTGTGATGGCACAGACAGTGTGTGTACTGTACAACGGCCCATGCGAGAGTAAATTGAGTGCTTGAAAACAAAAGTCAACTAGAGCACACAGCGAAGGCGTCTTTCTGCAGCCAAATACTTTCAAAGGCACGCACGCGTGTCTGTGCCTGAGACAGAATCCGTGTATGTTCAGAAAAATGTAAGTAAAATAGAAATAATATTGTCAATAACTTCTATTTTACATGTACTAAAAATCATTAAGAAGCTGAATAAATGGGCTATTAAATCGTCTTAGCGATGATCTGTTGTATTTGACCGGTATTCGCTTTTCTGCCATTTTTAAGGTGGGTTTCTGAAACTTATTCATGCAGTAATGTAAGTAGTAGCCTACAGAATTTTAAATGAGTCATACTGGTTTTCTGGAGAAAAAACAAAACAAAAAACTGCTGCGTCTGCACATTTTAAGATACTGCACAAGATGTGAATAAATGTAACTCGTACACTCACTGGGGTGGATACTTTTTATTCACCAAAATAAAATGTGATGGAAACATATTTAGAGAAAAAACTTGCAGTAAATTTATTAGGAATAAAACATGTGCATTAAAAAAGTCTGTGACAGAATAATTCATAACTGGAATAATCTTCAGGCTCATCGCATCTGAAATGATGCAATGATCATTCTGAAATTCCAAAGCGAATCGGTCGAATTCAAACTTGGACTGTGTTGAAAAGCCGTTTTTTGATACTTTTGAAATAGATCTGCAATGCAATGAAGGAGGAGCGCATATAGGGTACTCTAGTGCTGTTGTTGTCATTCCTAGAAATGTTTTTACCATTTTTGTCTGCATGGTTTAAAGTGATAATGTCTTATTCATATTAAAGTCCTGGGACTAAGACGCACCCCACCCCTGAAACCTTGGGGGGCCCGTAAAAAATTTTTTGCATATGGGCCCGGGGCTGATTTGCTACGCCACTGCTGATAAACCTTTAAAATGTTAAAAGAAAACTTAAATCAAAGATGTTCAAATCAATGTGACAATTCAAGAGTGACCATTACATGCTGACCCGGACCACCTCAACTGTTTAGACTCCATCAATATGTGTTGTATCAGAAGAAACAATTAGTTTGTTCAATACCAAGGCCTTAATGAAAAGCCATTGATTTGGTATTGACAGTGACCGTGACCCAAGGACCTATTGGTTTGCATTCAAAGTGAAAGATCTGCAACATTTTTTTACTTTCTCATTCCAGATATGTGGATGATGTCATATCCAGAATTGGACGAATGTTTCCAGATATGTCAATCGAGCTTTTCCGGCCAAACGGGACATCAGCAGTTCTTTTGGTGAGATGCTCTTTGCTACACACATCAATTCAGAGTTTTTTTGTCTATATTGTGATGATTTGTCTCTGTACAAGGCAAAATGGCTAGTTTTATATTTAAAATTCACAACTTGAGTGGCTAAGTATGGTGTCCCATACTCGGAATTTGTGATCTGCATTTCACCATCCAAGTGCAAACACACACCAGAGGGAATTGAACACACACACACACACACACCCAGAGCAGTGGGCAGCCATTTTTGCTGCAGTGCCCGGGGAGCTCCAAAACTTCCCGTAAAGTGCCCCTTTTACTAGAAGCAGCAATATTTAATATAAGATAACCTGCAAAATAAGCACTTTTGGAGGTCTAAACAAAATTGTAAAGCATATTCTTAAGAATTTATTTTCTATAGTAGTGGAGAAAAAATAAAATTTTCATAAAATAATAGTTGTATATAATGAATTCTCAAGTTCTTTATACAGTTATTTGTTGGTCAGTTGGTTTAGTTTTCATAAACAAGCATAAAATGCTAAATGTTTCCAGTTCCTCTGGCATTAGTGAAGCAGGACAGCACAAAAGTGCACCCATGTAGAAGCTTTTTCTGACTATGGTGTATAAGAGTTAATGGTGAAGGAGAGCTGGATGCCCTTGTACTTGGGGAGCAATCTCTCTGTTGACTGCTCTGTCAGTCTCCTTGTGAGTCATCCCTGAGAACATCCCAGAGGGGCCCGGGATTGTTGACTCTTTGAGGAGTTCGCTCCACACTTTCAAAGTTTTGCAGGGTGCATGCATGATAATGGCAATAAAGACATAAGAGAGTGGCCGTCTATTAGAGCTGAACTCTAGTGATTTACAGCAATCCTTTGAGCTGCATTAGGAGAAATTGTTGTGATTGGTGCTTTTCCACACAAATGGATCATTTTAATTGTTGTTTGTTTATGCTAATTATTAGTTGCATGTGGTGTTAAGGTAATGATGACTCTTGTGAGGCTGTATGATGGTGCTAAAATTGTACATTGTGAATTAACACTAGTTATTATTACAGCCAGTTTTCCAGACAGTATTACATTTTTATTGTTCCCTTAGTACTTTTCTTGTCTTCTATGTTTATTTATATGGGATGGTGTGTTTAAGCCCCAATCTGGATGTTTGCTGTGCTTAAAACAACCACTGTTCTGTTGAGATTGACTGTCTTGGGGTAGCAGAGACCCTAAAGTCTGTGTGTGTTAAAATAATAAAAATAATTAAAAAAATGTAAATATAAATCTGTCAATCTAAGAATGTTAAAATATGTTATAGCCACAATGTGTTATAGCCAAACAGAAGTAATGCAAGATTTCTCATGGAGGACATTTGAAGCATGCCAGATTTTGTTTATAATCACTCCTCATAAAATAAGGAACAGTCATTAAGTATTAACCTGATACTTAAATATTAAATATGTTTTCAAGCTTTTAAAATGGCCTTTTGGTCTCTCAGACCCCAAACAGAACATGAGGGTTAATGCCTGGTTTGGACTGTCAGGACAACAAATTCTATCCAGACGAGCATCATGCTCATTCAAACTTGAGCCATATTAATTTTGTATCCATTTGTTTATATATATATATATATATATATATATACTGTGTGTGTGTGTATATAATTAACGGTTTGTGCATGTTATGAAAATGAGGATTATGATTTAAAAGTTTAAGAAGTTTTGCCTAGTTCTTTTTTAGGGATGCACCAAAATGAAAATTCTGGGCCGAAGCCGAAAACCGAAGTGCAAAATAAATTATAAATCAGTAATCAGTTAATGAATCAAACTTATTTAATAATCAACATAGCTAAAACTGAGTTGTAAACATTTAAATTGCACATAAGGCAGTGTGTGTATATACACCGATCAGGCATAACATTATGACCACCTTCCTAATATCGTGTTGGTCCCCCTTTTGCTGGCAAAACAGCCCTGACCCATCGAGGCATGGTCTCAACTAGACCCCTGAAGGTGTGCTGTGGTATCTGGCACCAAGATTTTAGCAGCAGATCCTTTAAGTCCTGTAAGTTGCGAGGTGGGGCCTCCATGGATCGGACTTGTTTGTTCAGCACATCCTACGGATGCTCGTTTCCATGTAGGGGTGTACATGGTCTGCAACAATGCTTAGGTAGGTGGTAAGTGTCAAAGTATACTCACGTGCCCACTGTTGGTGCTTTCGGTGGTGGACGGGTCAGCATGGGCACCCTAACTGGTCTGCGGCTATGCAGCTCCATACGCAACAAACTGTGATGTATTCTGACACCTTTCTATCAGAACCAGCATTAACTTCTTGAGCAATTTGAGCTACAGTAGCTCGTCTGTTGGATCGGACCACACGGGCCAGCCTTCGCTCCCCACGTGCATCATTGAGCCTTGGCCGCCCATGACCCTGTCGCCGGTTCACCACTGTTCCTCCCTTGGACCACTTTTGATAGATAGAGCTGCAGTTTTGGAGATGCTCTGACCCAGTTCTCTAGCCATCACAATTTAACCCTTGTCAAACTCACTCAAATCCTTACGCTTGCCCATTTTTCCTGCTTCTAACACATCAACTTTGAGGACAAAATGTTCATTTGCTGCCTAATATATCCCACTCACTAACAGGTGCTGTGATGAAGAGATAATCAGTGTTATTCACTTCACCTGTCAGTGGTCAAAATGTAATGCCTGATCGGTGTATATATATTAAAGTATTGTTAATATAAAAAGTATTCAAATTATTTATAAATAATAAAGTATAAAATTATTAAATGAAAGTTATTATTGTAGCTACAAAAAATATTTGTCTTATATGGTGTGGCAGTAATCATATATTTGCATGTCTAAATTTGGCCAGTCTAACCAAGTCTCATTTTCATTTGTTTCTGTCATCATCTACGTGTTGTTTACAGCGTTTTCCCTTCCCGTTTTGTCATGTCTCATCTCACCAGGGCACAATGTGAGCTAGGATTGACTTGGTGCCTCCTCAGTAAAAAAAAAAAACGCATATATATAAATAAGTGCATTACATCCCTCATTCCAACATTAAGTTGTCACAATGGGTCGTTTGGATTTTTTTTGTCAATGGTACACTGTATCAGTCTCCTAGTAATGTTTTTCACCTCTACCTAGATGCTGTTTTGTAGCCTTTTTGGTCTGAATTATCACATTCTGAGATGATGTCAGTTGGGTCATTCACACCACACACCATCCCCCTCACCTTTGAGACTTCCTCTAACACTTCTCTGCTGCCGTCATGTCTTTTGGCTACGCTGACTGAGAGGAAAGAGAGACTGAGGGATCTTGGCAGCGGTGCCAGGAAGACTACAAATGCCCCTTCCACAGCAGTGGGAGTTCAGTGGTTCACACCCACAGGGCATGCACTTCCAGATGGCCCAGTTGGCAGGCCAGAGTGATCTGTCACCGTAGGGGCTAAATCGCTGCCAGGCCCTTCTTCGGACGCGCTATTCTACGGTGTTCAACAAAGCGTTCAGCAGGAAATGAAAATGAGGATTATGATACAAAAGTTCAAGAGGTTTTGCCTAATTCTTATTTAGGGATGCACCAAAATGAAAATTCTGGGCCAAAACCGAAAATTCAGAATACACTCGGCCGAAAACCAAAACCGAAAATAAATAATAAATTAATAATCAATTCATTAATCAAACTTATTTAATAATCAACACTCAAATGGCTAAAACTGAGTTGTACAAACATTTAAATTGCACATAAGGCAGCTTTTATATCAACTTTTTAATAACAGATTTGTTTCTACTCCAGTTTGTTGGTGAAATATAAACATTTAAATGACAATAAACTGTAATACTTGTTTTTATGACAGATTTATTCAAACATAGGCTATATTTAAATAATGAAGACATACTGAAAGGTTAAAAAAAAAATTTATATGTAATACAGTCCATATATTTAGCAAAATGTTCTTCTCTGGAGTTATTTTTTTTCTGGCTAACTAATGAGTTTATGGACATTGAACTTGAGGTTTCTTGAGGTAAATGTAACGTTAAGTGACATTGTATAGCCCACAAGCTGTTTTATTGAAGTCTTTCCCTGCTTGAAACTCTGATTGAGCAATTACATGAGACAGGATTCATTTCGGTAAGTTGTAATGTATATTTCAACATACCTTCTGATGTTCATCCATATTTATTTTGTGCTGTAACTAGTAGTAAAGAGTAGATGAGATTATTGGTTCATGTGCGCTTGACCCGTGCTGCTGCTTGAACTGAGGCGGCAATACTGTGTTCTGTTACACCATATTAAAAAGCGCCAAAATGACATTTGTTGTTTGAATTTTGTAATAAAATTAACAGAATTGAGACTTATCATATTAAAAGTTACAAAAGCACAAATTCTTTTGAGATTATTGGATGGCAGGCGTGCTAAAAAATTTTAGTGAAGTTTTGTTCACACTGCGCATCAACAGAAAACAGCACAGACTGAAATATTTTAGATTTGGGAAACCATATTACCTACCATTTAAAAGCGAGAAATTAATATTGTCAGTCCAGAGCTAGTGTCCACACAGCTGACATGTTTAACTGTTGTGTGCACGAAATAGACACTGAATGCAGTCAAAACATGCCATTGGAGAAGCGCTAATTTAAGTCTGTTTCAGTCACTGATTTTGGCCCTCCAAAACCATTTTGGCCCGAAAACCGAAAATAGCTGTTTTGGCCAAATATTTTCAGTAGCCGAAATTTAGGTGCATCCCTGTGGAAGTGGATGTTTTTGTCTTTCAGATGCTTTTTGTCTCTTTAGCACAGTGGTTCTTTTCTGTTTTTCAGGATTTTAGATGCAAAACATTTCATTTATTTTATTTTATTTTATTTTACACTGGACATCATGATCCAAAACATTTTATTTCATTTTTATTTATTTATTTTTCATTTTATTTTATTCTATTTTATTTTATTAGACATCAAGATCCAAAACAGTCTTTTTATTTGATTTTTATTTTACATTGCACATCAAAAATCAAAACAGTCTTTTTATTTATTTTATTTCAACCCACCAGTTTATTAGAGGTGTTATTATTATTAGTTTGAGTTCCTGTCCCTTTCCTGCAAATGGCTGAATGGAAGGGATGGTAAAAAAAAAAAAAAGAACATCACAGTGTGGTACACATCTGCCATTTACAACAAGAGGCAATCAATCCGCAGCAGTGCTGCATCTCTTTAAAATCAGTTTGTAAACAGGCACGGCTATGCAGTGTGCGATGGCATTAATTGGGGCACGGGACGGCTCTCTACGGGCAGATTCTGCCTAACAGCCTTGCCCGACCATAATTAGGGGATGTTAATTAGCATGGAAGATGGCTCTTTCTCAGGCCCTCTACCTGCTTTTCTTGGCCCTTTAATACCGTTAGCTTAACCTCGTACCCTCTTTCATGACAGTTATTAACAAGATGCAGAAGCATGACGTATAGTATCTTTTTTTTTTTTTTTTTTTTTTTTTAATCCAGAGCAGTGGAGAGATGCATTTTAGATCTTAAAACCAACTTTGAAATGTGCTGCCACAAACTGGAGCTTGTCACTCCTGCAGCGGTCCGGATCAAAACGAGTTAAGAACGTGAAATATCCCACAGGGTTTTGCCTGAGTTACAGATGTACAGTGTGTATGGAAATGAGCATGCGTATAGCCACTTGCACAGAAATGCTTTTAACTGGCTTCAGTAGAGTATATGTGTTTTTTTTAAAAGCCTGTGAACCGATGGTAGTGAGCTAGATTCCAGAAAGGTCTCGTGTCACACGTACTGTATTTCCACTTCTGCATCGCTTTGTCTTTGTTTACCACTCTTCTACTTGTATTTTATTTTAGTTCTTGTCTCTCTGGAATTCTTGGTTTCAAATCTGCATGATATTTCACAATAGTACTGTTTTACTGTATTTCGATCAAATAAATGCAGTCTTGGTGAGCATACTTTAAATTTTTTTTTAAAAATCTTACGGACCACAAACTTCTTAACAATAGTGAAATGATACTGTATAATAATATAGAATCAGCATTTCATGTCCATTTATTTATTTCATAAATAGTTTGATTTATAAGTTGGATAATGTACAGGCTTACGGTTATTATTGCAAATATACGGTGATACAGATCAATAGCCATTGTAAATGATCACTTATTTATTTTTGAGCTTTTTTGTTTGAGCTTTTTGAGCTTTTATTGACAGTAGTTTAGGGAAAGGACTGAAAATTATGCAAAACGTGAAAATATACAGTCAAACCACAAATTATTCAGATAATTTTGATTATATTTTTACTAGTGGGTGCAGGATACTATAGTTAATTTATGTAAGTGAGGATAGCAAAATAAAGTAAACTGTGACATATACCCAAAAATTCTTCATACAGTGGACTACCAGTAAAACTGATAAAAATTTGGAACCAAAAATTATTCAGACACTTTGACCTGACCATGTTTTGCTTAAGTGTTATCTGACATAATGTACTCACACTAGGCGCTCTGAATCGTGCCCGAGCGTGTTTGACCCAAAGCCCGGTTCATTTGACTAGTGTGATCGCTCCAAACCGTGCCCGGTCGTGGTTCGTTTAGCCGTCCCTGGCCCGCTTGGAAGAGGTGGGCCAGAGCGCGGTTCGGTTGGGCTCGAGCGTGGTTTGCATGCAGTGTGAGTGCTAACCGTGCCAGAGCACGGAACAGTTACTACTTTTGTGTGCGCCACTGTCATCATTACGATGGCAAACATCTTTAACACACAGTTAAACTCTGAGATTTTATTACCATCTTTTTAAACTACAGTGAATAAACTGTATTAATGAATGAAATATTCAAGGTGTCTGAATGAATTTTGGTTTGACTGTATGTGTTCATGGGAGTCAGATTCAAACCTGTGTCGTCTGTATCAATGTGTCAGAATGCATGCGCTAACTGCTACGTCGTGTGACTTTCTCTGGCTACTTCCCTTCTTGTTCCCTTGCTTTCTCTTTCCACCTTGACTAAATCATTCTGCTTTGTTGTGTCTGGCTTTGGTCACCTCAAAGGTTCACACAGGAGCAGAGTCAAACAATTTTTTGTTAATTGAATTTTAAAGTGACCTTGTTCTGCTATTGATCTACATTAAAATATTTTTCCCGCCTCAAGGTCGCTGCCACGACTGTCAAAACCTTGGGGGCGGATGGGCGTTCGGCAGCGTTCTGAGTGTGGAGTATTGACGGTATTCCTGGATGACCTCTGAGTAGGGGATTGTGCTGATGAGGACAGAACCGGTGTGAGGTGGAGAGGTCAGAGCAGGTCATACTCAGAGAGGTGGAAGAGAGTATTGGAAAACACCCCACTCAGGGGCGTTATGGTGTGTCAGCTTCTCATGTTGCTTGATGGTACAGTAAGCCACGGTGAAAGCTAATGAGATGGACACTCTCAGAGACCTCAGCAGTGGCATTCAGATTCCTAGATTGTCAAAATAGTGCAATTTGTGCACCTCAAAATCTGATGAACTGACATTTTTCCCTAAAAACAGCTCCCCCCAGTGCTATTTGGAGTTCAGTGACTACCCTGTTAGGTATCAGATGAGATGCCACCTTTACACCTGCCATTAACCTGCCTTTTCAGAAATCAGATCACAATTGTATTGCATTTGATCACATTAAAAGTGTTCAGGGAATGATTCTGACCACATTCGTCTCAGTCAAATAGTCATTATCTGTCACGTTGACAAGGTTGTACATTTTTGTACATGCTCTATTTGTGTTGCAGGTTCTTTTCTCTTTTCTTTTCTTTTTCTTTTTCTTTTTTTATTCAGCTCTTGCAATGTGAAAAAACAATAGGCAGTTTGCCCCTGGGACCTGGTCATCCTTTTTAATGAACAATATCCCATGAATTATTCCACTGAACTACACTTGGAATCTCTTATTTCTCTCCCCAAATCCTCCCGACCTCTCTCTGGTTTATTTTTGCAGGAGCACTTTAAAACTTTTTCTTTTAGTTTCTTCACTTGTAATCCCTTCTAATATGTTTCTAAAATAGGAAAATGCAAAATGCAATGCAGGATATGTAATATATATATAAAAATGTGTGTGTGTATATATATATATATATATATATATATATATATATATATATATATATAATTTTTTTTTTTTTTTTTTTCAAAATGACAGAAAACCTTTTTGCTATACGTGTCTTTTTTCAGTTCTGTCAATGGAAGATACATTCCTGTTAGCACTTTATATCATTTTCCGTTATGTACATTAAAGGGTTAGTTCACCCAAAAATTAAAATTCTGTCATTTATTACTCACCCTCATGTCGTTCCACACCCGTAAGACCTTCGTTCATCTTTGGAACACAAATTAAGTTATTTTTGATGAAATCCGATGGCTCAGTGAGGCCTGCATTTCCAGCAAGACAATTAATGCTTTCAGATACCCAGAAAGCAACTAAAGACGTATTTAAAACAGTTCATGTGACTACAGTGGTTCAACCTTAATGTTATAAAGCGACGAGAATACTTTTTGTGTGCCAAAAAAACCCCAAAATAACTACTTTATTCAACAATATCTAGTTCTGGGCGATTTCAAAACACCGCTTCATGAAGCTTCGAAGCTTTACGAATCTTTTGTTTCGAATCAGTGGTTCAGAGCGTGTATCAAACTGCCAAAGTCACGTGATTTCAGTAAACGGGGCTTCGTACACGCTCTGAACCACTGATTCGAAACAAAATATTCTGAAAGCTTCGAAGCTTCATGAAGCAGTGTTTTGAAATCGCCTATCACTAGATATTGTTGAATAAACACTGTAGTCACATGAACTGTCTTCAGTACCTTTCTGGGCACTGAAAGTGTTAATTGTCTTGCTGGAAATGCAGGCCTCACTGAGCCTTCGGATTTCATTAAAAAATATCTTAATTTGTGTTCCGAAGATGAACGAAGGTCTTACGGTTGTGAAATGACATGAGGGTGAGTAATTAATGACAGAATTTTCATTTCTGGGTGAACTAACCCTTTAATGTGTGGTCGAATGCAATTGAGAATATCCAGATACTGTCCAGATAAAAAAAAAAAAAATATGCATGCTAATGGCTGATGTAAAAGGGGTCCTATTTTTCCCAACGCTGACCAAGTGCATGCAAGCATGTTTTCGAAATGAGTTGAAAAGCATACAGCAGAACAGTTCGGCTGAATATGAAACTTATTTTAGTCTCAAGCAACTTGAATGAGGATCCATTTTTCTCAAAGGAGAGGTCATGGAGGGCAGGACGCTTGGCCACATTCTCGCCTGGCTTCTTTCCTTCCTTGTTCGCAGCTGATTTGAGATCTCACTTGTTGCTTAGAAACTGTTTCTTTCTTGTCCAATCTCTCAGTTTTGCCACTTTTCCCCTCCCTATTGGCGGCCCACTCTCACTCCAAATAAAAAGGACCATCTGCCGCCATTGCGATCCAGTCGTTTAGGGATGCACTTAAGATCAGCTAATGAACCTTTTCAGGACGCCCTGACGTTTACCACATTCGAAGTCAACTTCTTTTCTTTCTAGTATTCATGTTGCTTTGGCCCCAGGCCAGCAACTTACTTTCCAACTAGCTTGAAGCTGAAAAGAATGCCCAGAATAGCTATTGACGCTACTAACTGGCTTCACACCTAGGATTACAGTGAGGGATTTGGTGGTTTTTGTTTCTTTATTTCTTGAGAAATTGCTTGAGTCACACTGGCCTGCTACTATTTACAAATTCTCTTGTGCTGAAAAGTTCAGGTTTGATGTGCACAAGTTATGGTTTTTGAAGTTGTTTTTCATTTAGTATATTTTGCATCAGTGATTCAGACATCAGTGGTGTGTTTTAGAGAAAATGGGAGATGTTAACCTCTGTGTAGAAGTGTGATTTCAGTCAGAGGCCTTTGATCAAGTAACTCTCGTAATTTAACAGATAAATCCAGCAATAATACAATACTAATACAATACTAGCAATAATAATACAGTACTTTATAATTGAGAGTTGTAGAGACACGTACATTTTGAAAAGATGTTAATTGGAAGTTAAATCATTACTTTTGCATAAGGTTTTATTTTCCCCTCAACATTTGTTTGAAATTATCTGACACAATCTGATTCACAGGACATTTAAGGAATTGTGTATTAAGTAATAAGCAATGACTTTCAGTGTTTGACATTGATAATAGGAAAACAATGACTGCTTATGTTGTTTTTGAATGTGTTGTGTATAGTGTCCACAGACTCTATAAATCAGTTTCTTTTAGAAACATTTTGTGGTAAGTAAAAAAAAAAAAAAAGACAAAAAGAAAAAGATACTCAGCATGTGGGGAAAAATGTGTGTGTGAAGTTTCTGTGAAGTTCTGTGCCTCCCCCGGCTGGTGATCAGTGGTCGTTTATTGCTGCAACACTCAGCAGGACTCTCATGAAAGGAGAAGAAAGACTAGGAGACAAATTTACTTTATGTTAATCTAAATATCTAAAACTTTTTCCAACACTTTTTATTTTATTTTTTTATGTTATTTTTTAGAACGTATATTATAATTTGTATATACTGTAACTCCTGTTGGACTATTATATTCTCATATTTTATTTTATTTTATTAAATTGGTTTTGTTTTTAATTTTGTTTTGATTTTCTTTATAGAAGTTAGTAATTTAAGTTAGTAATTTAATTTATATTTATTGTATTTACTCCTGTTGTTGGAGTGAAATCATCTTGTTCTTGCATTTTATTATTTTATTTTATATTTCACCCTGAAAATATTTATAATTAGCTAAAACTTATTGTAGAACTTATATTATTTTTAATTTTTATATTAGTCTCTCTAAAACAATCATAAAATGTTTTATAACACTATTTGTTATTTTCTTCTAATTATTTCTTAAACATTTTTGATATTTTTTGTATATTTTTACTAGTGGGTGCAGGACACTATAGTTCAGTGAGGATAGCAAAATGACATAATATACCCAAAAATTCTTCATACAGTGGACTACCAGTAAAATTGATAAAAATTTGGAACCAAAAATTATTCAGACACTTTGACCTGACCATGTTTTGCTTAAGTGTTATCTGACATAGTTAAGATTAATTTTTTCTGACACAGTTTAACTCTGAGATCTTGTCATATTTTATTACCATTTTTTTTATAACTATAGTGAATAAACTGTATTAATGAATGAAATATTCAAGGTGTCTGAATAAATTTTGGTTTCACTGTGTGTTCTTTTTTTGTTTGTTTGTTTGTTTTTTCACATGCTAGCATTCTTTCTTAAGTGCATGTTTGTAAGTAATCTATTCTAAGTGATCAAAAATAACTTAAATGCTTTCGTCTTTGGTCATCCACCCTCTAAGTTTCCTCTCTGGCAAGAAAAATAATATTTCAATTTACATTTGGGAGAACTATGACTTTAAAGGCTGTCAGGGGTAATGGATTCAGGCTGTGAGTGCTGGTGTCGGCTGCCAGCGCCAAGCGGCTCCGGGCAGAGGCCAGGCGTTCAGCTACTCTGACAGACATGAATTTAATAAGCAAACCTTAAAGCGGGAAAAACATGTGTTGCGAGGGCTCGTGGAGTACGAATGGGTCTGAATGGGTATTTCTGCTGGATCTTGACATGATTGATCATGTCTGCAGACTTTCTTTTTTCCCCACTGTCTTGCGTATGTGTGTGAACTTGCCAATGTACCATACGCTAGATATCTGTACACTCTTGTTTGCTTGATGTTGGGTGATTGAAGGAGCCTCATGTGGTGGGGTATTTAAAGGGTTAGTTCACCCAAAAATGAAAATTCTGTCTTTAATTACTCACCCTCATTTCTTTCCAAACACTTAAGGCATTTGTTCATCTTCGGAACACATATTAAGATGTTTTTTATTAAATCCGAGAGCTTTCTGATCCCCCAGACAGCAATTTAATTACCACTTTCGAGGCTCAGAAAGGTATTAAAGACATCGTTAAAACAGTCAACGTGACTACAGTGGTTCAACCTTAATTTTATGATGTGACGAGAATACTTTTTGTGCTCAAAATTATTATTTTTTTAAAAATAACGAGTTTCTTATTGTCAATACTGTGTTCACAACAAGAAAGCATCTGAGACTGACACGGTTTTAACACTAACAGAATAGACCAAAGTAGTATTACCGCAATTATTTGCAATAATTTAATATATTTGTTTATCTCAAGTATGGCTGTCACGATTCCTCTATTAAATTCGAATACTGGATTTTAAAAAATCCTCAATTGCAATTTATCCTTGCCGATTAACAGGCAAAATACCGGGAGTGCCATATTCCAAGGACGAGAAACCGCATTATTAGACCATTTTATAAGGCTGCACGATATATATAAATCATTTAAAATCATAATATAACATAGTGCTATTGTGAAATCACAAAGTCTGCTATTCGTGTTTCATAGCAAAGTGTTGCGCTGTTATCATTTACATGCATGGAGCATGTTATTACATTGTTATTATTTATTTTAAGTCATTATTGTTCACTTATGTCTATTTTTATTACCAAAAAAAAAAAAAATCAGATTGCTCGAATAATCGTCAAAATAATCGACCGATTCACAAAAGCACATAAAATTACTATTTTGTTCATTAAAATTACTAAAATTGAAATGAAAACTGAAAATATAAAAATAAAAGCCAATTTAAAATAATAAATACTATTTAAAAAAAAATACTAAAATAACACTGGTTGCAAGGGAAATTTGGTTGAAACTTATTTACTTGGGATGCTTTTTATCTATCTATTTGGAGGCCAAATTTACATACAGTAATAAAGTCTGAGAAAGTGTATCTCCATTTCTCAGAGTGAAACCAAATCTTTTCTGTAAAAGTTTTCCAATTACCAGGTGTGGGATTCTGTGGCAGTGACATCTCCTTCAGCGGATATGGTTTGTGTTTGCAATCGGCTCTTTCACCCAAACAACAAGTAATTTCCTATTCATATCTTTATTCATGTATGCGTAGAACCTCACTAGACTCTGCCTGCTGGACTTCAGTGACATGTTTGCTTTTCTTCATTGACTGCAAGGCAATCCATCCCTTGTAATGCTTGTGAAGTCTCATTTAAATTCTTTTTTTTTTTCTGTCGTTGTTACTAGGCTTTAAGATGGTACATTCAGCTCTGCCAAACTAAAATCCCTCTTTATAATAACAGTCCCTTCCATATTGCATTATTGGTTTGGCATTTATAAAAATGGAGCACTGAGGAACGTGAAAACTCTCCTATGAATCTCAAATAAAATGATATTTCATTTCTTCTGATTCTGACTTCCCTTTTATGTCAAACTTTGTCACTCGGGTGTTATTTTAGCTGAACTTTATCACGCTGGTCGCCATTGTCCCTCTGTTTTTTAGACCACCTGAGCATGTTCCCCTTCACAGCCAGTGGTTGGGTCAAATCTACTGGCTTCTAAAAACCTCAGAGGGGCCACAAAAAGAACCGTCACCACCCTGCCAGCACTCAAACCTGGCCCAGCCTTACCCAGCATCCCTTACTGTGCCTGACACATAAATTATTCAGCAAGTGGGGCTCAGCCTAAACATATTGCTGTTTTGTTCGCGGGACGGTGTTGATGTTTGAACAGCTTTGGCAAATACACCAAGGGGTTGATTCGGAGATCCTCACCCCTCTTCCTGTCCAAGCTGTACTGTATCTGTCTTCTCTCTGAGGTGTGCCTAGCATGAAAGCTAAGTGAATGTGAGGATTTAAGAATGCTATACTGGGATTTCCTCCTTTGCCTTAGATTAAACCCGTTTTAAGCCTAAAGACTCAAGTAAAACCCCTTCTGACAGCAGATGGTTTCAGGCTAGAGTGTGAACTTTTTTTGGCATGAAGGAAAAACTCATTCTCTGAAGAGAAGAGTTTTGTGCTGTATGTTTTAGAAATTGAGAAAAATTGGCCATTTGCAATTATAAATCAAAGATATTTTGGTTGAATAAAGGTGTTCACGTCATGTCGTAATTACGTGATTTCAACTTGTAAAAAGCATTCATGTCCTCGTAGAGCTTGTAAGATTGGAGTTTTCTGAGAGCTCCTACTTGTACCACGTGACCGCTGTACCACCTGACCGCTGCAGATTCATTTAGTCGTTGATAGTGGTGCCATAGAAACACATAATTCCCAGTCCGAGGACATGAACAGCATGAACAGCCGATCCGAATATAATGTCACATGCTGTCATCTCGAGACTACATAAATTACAACACGGCATAAACGCAGTATAAATAGTAAATACAGACACCTTTATGTCCAAAGGGTTAATTATTATTACAGTACATTCATTTTTTAATTTTTATTCATGAAGGTCATATTAAAGGATTAGTTCACTTCAGAATTCAAATTTCCTGATAATTAACTCAGCCCCATGTCATACAAGATGTTTATGTCTTTCTTTCTTCAGTCAAAAAGAATTAAGGTTTTTGAGGAAAACATTACAGGATTTTTCTCCATATAGTGGACTTCAACAGTTACCAACGATTTGAAGGTCCAAATTACAGTTTCAGTGCAGCTTCAAAGGGCTTTACACGATCCCAGACAAGGAATAAGGGTCTTATCTAGCGAAACGATCGCCCATTTTCTTAAAAAAAAAAAAATAATTATATACTTTTTAACCACAAATGCTTGCACTAGCTCTGCGATGTGCCACGCTTTCTGTAATCACGTTGGAAAGGTCAGCTGTGCAAGACAACCACAAATGCTCGTTTTGCACAGCTAGTGCAAGACGAGCATTTGTGGTTAAAAAGTATACAATTTTTATTTTATTTTTTTTAGACAATGACAGATCATTTTGCTAGATAAGACACTTATTCCTCATCTGGGATCATGTAGAGCCCTTTGAAGCTGCATTTGGACCTTCATCCCGTTGGTAACTGTTGAAGTCCACTATATGCAGAAAAATCCTGGAATGTTTTCCTCAAAAACCATGATTCTTTTTGACTGATGAAAGACATAAACATCTTGGATGACATGGGGGAGAGTAAATTATCAGGAAATTTTAATTCTGAAGTGAACTAATTCTTTAAAACATTTTACCATGCTTTTATCATTTGTTTTTGCAACTT
Organism: Hypophthalmichthys molitrix; assembly: GCA_037950675.1. Taxonomy (NCBI): domain Eukaryota; kingdom Metazoa; phylum Chordata; class Actinopteri; order Cypriniformes; family Xenocyprididae; genus Hypophthalmichthys; species Hypophthalmichthys molitrix. The sequence continues at coordinate 6,439,110 of CM075499.1, read as the reverse complement.
ATGTATGCATAGAATTTATTTTCTTTCTTAAAATATGTAAATCCATCATCATCAATATTATTGCATTTTTAAAGTTTATTTAAATTCTAAATGAAGTTTGAAATATTCATAAACCATTTCAGTCTTTATTGTGATAATGTTTGTTTTTACCCAAAATATGACTGGCCTTCATTAGCTTCACTTCCATCACAACAAACGATTTTGCCACTAATACAGTTTTATCAAAAGTTAGTGTACTTGGTTACCATGCAGTGCCAGTAAAGAGCATGCTTGATATTGAATCTGAAATGTGTATACGTGTTATGTAAAGAAATATGTGACAAAAAAGCAATGTAAATATCACTTGTGAATAGAATATTTTTATTGTTTGTCATTTCCAGACAAGCTATAATTTTCTCAACTGATTCAAAAACAATTTACTATACATATAAAGCTAGCTATGAAATTATCCTTAGCCAGAGAAAGCAGTTGGCCATTTTATTTCAAATGTCACTTCCACCACATAATGTTATCAGACATTACACAACAAAATGCATAATTTGAGATGTGATGGAAATGACCAGATAAATGGTTTAGAAGAAAATCACAAAAATGGTGTTTATTATTGTGAACGCAAGAGGGCAAAAAGTGCCCATAGTTGAAGAAACACCCAAATTTCATCCACCCAACCTATTTTCTGTACTAAAGAAACTAGAATGATCTCTTCTTTTTTCTTTCCAGGTCACACTGGGGAAGGTTTTGAAAGCCATCGTGGTAATGAGGAGCCTTTTTATTGACCGCACGATTGTCAGAGGTTTTCATGAGAACGTATACTCTGAGGATGGAAAGGTAAAACATTTCATTTCATTCCATGTTTAAGCCTAGTTTAAAATCCTTCTTTGTCCATTTGAATCCAGTTGAACCTTAAAATTTAGCTTGAGTACTTCTGGCTTAGGTAAGGATGTGAAATCCCTGGAATTTTTTAGCTATTGATAAAAGTCTCTGCACAGCTGTTTAATAATTCAAATGATGTGTTCGGCTCTCTCTTGAACATGAAAAGCATGTACGTATGCGATATCCTCTATCCTCACGTCCCCCGTGTCAGGTTGAGCAGCGTCCTCTCATTCATTCTGAAGCGATCTGTACATCTCTGCGAAAGCCGCAACGTTTGAACACTCTATGGTGACACTAATATGAGGTGGCCATCAAAGCTGCAGAGATGCTTGATCACAGTTAATTATGGCAGCGAATGTGAATCTTCTGAACTGCTTGCCAGGCCGGTGCTTTGTGCTGCGCGCCGCTGGGCCTCTGCGTCCAAGCGTGTGTGGTGAGCAATTGCATATTAACCTCTGATGCTTCACGAGAAAGCTTGAACTGACAGTCGCAGCAACACTCGCACCAGGATATCTGTAGTGCGGCCTAAAACGCTCTCATTATGGCAGTAAAAACTCATTATTTAATTGCTGAATGTAGATGAGAGAGATGTTCTTGCATACTACTTATGCAATTATATTTCAAATAGAAGAGTAGTTTGCTAAATAAATGTTTTATTCTGCATATTTTGGTAATAAAAATTATAAAATTATTACAACTATTGTAAATACAAATTATAATTGTAAATTTAAAAAAAAAAAACAATTTTAATTTAGTATTGTCTGATTAAGTTTTGTCAGTCTGATTAAGTAATAAGTCAAGATTATAACTGATATTAATTCCTATTTCTTTGTCAGGCTGTAAACAGTGCGTTGCATTGTGGGATACAGTATTCTATGCCTTGTGCTCTGTTGTATATGCTATTCTGACACACATATATATATATATATATATATATATATATATATATATATATATATATATATATATATATATATATATATATATATATATATATATATGTCAGAATAAATATATATTAGGGATGCACCGATGTATCGGCCGCCGATATTTATCAGCCGATTTTTGCTCAATTTACAACCATCTGCTATAGCAGGAAAAATGCAGATAAAACAAACCAATGGTTTATAAATTAACTGCATGAAGGCACTGAGCTTTATAATGACTGTTGCATAATCCTAGCGCTGCTGTCTGCGCTTTAAAGTTAATCAAATAACAAAAGATCGCACACTATTCTTGACTAAACAACTTTTGTAACTTTCATAAGTGTAGTGGACCCCATCTGAATGATGACCAAAACTTTACTGATGTTTTATTAAGTTTATTGTGTCCGTTTTCACTCCAAACAAATCACCACAAAAGCTAAACAATACAGAGCACAAGAAGTGCACATTAAACTCTCTCTCTCTCCATTGCATTATCATCAACATACTCATTAATTACAAATTACTCAAAACACTTATTACAACTAATAGTAAATAAATACATACAGATCTTAAGCCTTTTCGGGGGATGCTTAATAAATGGACAAACTTTAAATCTGCAAAATAACTGAAGAACTGTGTGCTCTCCTTGTCAGTCCCTACACTAGAACACCCGTCAAAATAAGAGTCCCGCCTTAGTAAAGGAGATCTCATACATATTTAAACTTACAAAAAAATATTAAAATGTATACAAAAACAAATTAGAAGCTTAATCTAAAGTCTGTTACAATAAAGGATTACTATATATTTAATTTATACAGTGAAGAACATGCAGTGCTATTTTACATTTATTTACTTTATTTCTGTTCATGAAAACTTTTAAACCTACCTAAAAAGCACTGTTTATTTCATATATATCTTTGTTCTGTTGTCTTTATGTAGGCCTGTTGAATGTTAAATGGATCCAATCCATGTTCATTAATTTGATGCAGCAATAAACCTGCTAGTATATTTTAATGCAGGCGTTTTTGAACTTTGCTTATTTAAAACATGATCAAAATACTATCTATTTTGATGACAAAATTTCAAATAAGAGAGGAAGTGACAAATATCGGTATTGGTATCGGCCAATAATTGTTTGTTAAAATCGGTATCGGCCCCCAAAAATCATATTGGTGCATCCCTAATATATATATTATATATTATATATAATATATATTAGTCGTAAATACAGCATTGAGAGTATGGTTAAGATGTTTCATGTGGAGTGAAATCAAGGAAAGATATCTACGTAATATTAGGATCAGTAAATAAAATATTACATCTAAGTGATGGGTGGAAATTTATATTTAATATAATAATAATAACAAATAAACACTACCGAGAACAGAAACAAGACTGAGATCTGATCAAAGATCTGCTCATCTTTAGGAAGGAAATTCAACCCTTCAAAAACAAGTTAACAAACAGTAATTATTAAAGATATTTTGGTTTAATAAATATTAACCACCGGCACCCTTTATGTCATATTAAAGATTTTTACTATGCCTTAATCATTTATTTTTGCAAAGTTTTCTGTATTTTATGCATAGTTTTTGTTTTTTTTAAATATGTAAATCCATCATAAACATATTATTGTGTTCTTAGCATTTTTTTGAATATTAAATAAATATTATTAGGATCAATAAGTAAAATATTTCTTCTAATTGATGGCTAGAGATTTATATTCAACCATTTGTCTTTTGTCTGCAATAAACACTACAGAGAACAGAAACAAGGAAACTCAACCCCACAAAAACAAGTTAACAAACAGTAATTTATTCCAGTCCATTATATATTGAAGATTGTGGAGATTTAAAATTAAATGAGCTGTTTCTGCGTGTTAAAAATGCATTCTGCATATTTAAAATTAAACCTTGGGTTGAGCAGAAATCAATCACACTCTTAGACAAACAGCCAGAAACAAATCCTGAAGAATTCTGCCCAATTTTTTTCAGTTCCATCACAGTCTTAAATTTTAATTGTTTATTTTATTTTATCTTATCCGTATAGAACGTTGCAGACAACTCCTGCCTTTGAATCGACCTCAGAGGTCATTTTGGGACACTGCGAGGCGTAGAATCAGGGCACAATATCATAAGGCATTTTCTTTAAACCCCCTCTTTGGTCCTTACAATTCAAATGATGCCACATAGCTTACCATAACCATATGCAAGAGGCCCAAAAGAGCCTGCCTGAACCTCCAAACACACAAAAAAAGGGAGAGAAAGGGGTAGGAGAAGGGAAAAACTATGTTATCAAAGTAGGGCTTCAAAGACTATCTCAGACATCTCTTGGGTAATTTGCGATCCGGCATTCTTTTTACTTCAAAGGGCAGCAGTGTATGGAGGTGGGTTTGAGGACAGAGGGGAGATAGAGTCTGATTTCTCTGATAAATGCTGACACCAGGCCTGTTTGATATTAGAATCAGAGAACATTTTGATTTGTTGTCGTCTTTGAAAACTCTTCTGATGACCTTCGCTCAACAGGTTGATTAGTGATGGGGGCTTTTTTCGCCCCCACACAACAGGCCTGACATCAGACACAAGGCTATTCATAACTGACCTTTAAACTGTCAAAGAAAGTGCTTAAGTTTTAAGTCCTTCATTTATTTCTGTACTCTTTATGTGCACTTAATCTGTGCCTCTGCCTTTATTTATTCATATTTGCTCTAGGTCTTGAGTTTGTTTTACCAGATTGAAATCATTCGGCATGATGCTGGTTTAAAAGAACTGTGCTACTTGCACAATTTGAGCCACAAGTCTTGAGCTCTATGGTATTTCCCTCTTGTTGGCAGACTAGCGTGCTTGAAACCATACTATGCATCACAACACAAGACAGGTTGGAGCAAATAAATGACCTCCCTTTTATTAAATTGAACTTTTTTTTGCTTTGTTTACATTTGGCAGTTTGTGTAGGCATTTATTGTTATATTCATTAATGGAAAATTAGAGAGAGCGCTGTGTGACAGCAATATAACCACCACTTTCAAGCTCCAGAAAGGTACTAAAGACATCGTTAAAATAGTCCATGTGACTACAGTGGTTCAACCTTCATTTTATGAAGCGATGAGAATTTTTTTGTGCAAAAACAAAACAAAAATAATGACTTTATTCAACAATATCTTCTCTTCTGTCTCATTCTTCTACACTGTTTAGGTTCAGCTCTTCCAGGTTCTACATCAGAACGCCGACTCTGTATTGGCTGGCTCCTGCGTCAACTGTCACACGCATGCATCGTGCTGCTCACGTGAACAGCGTCGGCCAATACTGAGCCGGCGTTCTGACGTAGAACCCTGGAAGCACTGAAGGTGAACAGGGTTCAAAAAATTCTAAATTCTAGGCATAATACTCTTTTATAATGCCCCATTTAGGGTGCAAGAGTGCAATAATAGAATTTAGACTGTAGGAAAAAAGTAACAACCTTGGGCTACAGAAAATGAAAATAAAGAAATAAAAGGCAGACCACCCCTATACTCCAACTTTTCACATGTGGTGAAACCAGGTAATATGGACCATGTTGCTCAGTGAGGTTTTAAGAAGGACAAAAATACAGAGATGTGTTCTATAGTGGAGCTAAACACATGGTAAAACTGCCGCTCACTGACTGATGAGTCAATCTCTGTTGGAGGCAGATTAAAAAAACTAATCCTCACCTACAAAGAAAACAGCACAGGAAGAATACAAGACAGCGCATTTTAAAGAATGCTAAATAGACACAGGATGTTGCGAAGTATAAAAGCAAAACTGATTGTTTGGGTTTGTTTTCCAAATTATAAGCAAAATAACACTATATTGATACAGTATATTGAGGAAGGAAACTCAACTCCTCAAAAACAAGTTAACAGTAATTAATTCTAATTCATTATAAATTTAAGATTGCAGAGTTTTAAAATGAAATGAGCTCTTTCTGGATGTTAAAAATGCATACTGCTTATATAAAATTAAACCTTGGGTTGAGCAGAAATCAATCAGAAGACTCTTACACAAACAGCCAGAAACAAAGAATTCTACCCAAATAGCGGCTTTCATCATCAGCTTTCTTGAATTATATATATATATGCATTTAATTTTTTATTTTATTTTATAGTTATCTGTATGAAGCAGTTTCCTCACAATATGAAAATTCTGTCATTATTTACTCACCACGTCATTCCTAAATCATATGACTGATTTTCACACACATTTGCCGCATGGACAAATCAATGCACCTGGATAATCCAGGTTTATACAGATAAAAGACATTCTCTAAGAAGGTAAATGCTTTCTAGGAATGCAGCCATAAATGCCCCAATATATTGCAAGCGCAATCGAAGAACGAACAGGTGTGACATCATTTTGAACAAAATCTGGCCAAAACAAAGTTTGTTTCTGGAGTTCGAAACAGCTTGTTTGAACTTTTCTGGAAAAGTTTTCGCTTTGTCTGGTAAACACCTTCGATCTACCATTGGTCCGTGATGATTACATAATAGGTAGGTGTGGCTCCGGGGCTCCGCCTTCTTTGACGTGGAAATCTTCTCTGGTTAATTTCTTCTCTTCAGTCCATTGAGGTCAGATGTCTGCAAGTAAAAACATGAGAGGTCCTTTATAGTAGAAAATGTTTTAATTGAAGAGAAAATAATTCTAATTGAAAGAGTCACTGTTTTTTCATGTTTAATACTCTAAAGCTGCTTCCTTTAAAGCAATACATTATATAAAGTGGTGTATAAATAAACAAGACTTTACTGGAGTGCCAAAATGCAGAGCTTGTGTGCACATATCCACATCACTATAATCCGATGCTTTCTTACCCGCTGTTTTCTCACCACTGCTGTCATTTTTGTAGTGTTTATTTTGTTATTGAGAGGAATGCGTGCAGCACATAGTACAGTATACCGCTGCAAACATATTTCAAACTTCTTTTTACTCTTAAGTGAAGAAAAAACTCTGCTGTGAGTATTGTGGCTTTCCTGTAGCTCAGTGGTTAGAGCATGGCATTAGCAATGCCAAGGTTGTGGGTTCAATCCCAGGGATTGCACGTACTCAGATACAAATGTATAGTATAATGCAATGTAAGTCGCTTTGGATAAAAGCGTCTGCCAAATGCATAATGCATAAATGCAATGCATAAATGCATATTGTTTAAGAAGGGTTGTTATTAAGGGCAAAATTTGGGTATCATGCCGTTATTTTGAATCAGTTTGTCACTAGGGAATACATATTTTCATTGATTTCATTAAGTTTTCTTTTCTGTCTTTTTTTTTTTTTAGCTGGACATCTGGTCAAAGTCCAACTATCAAGTATTTCAAAAGGTGAGTAACGCAGCTGACATCTTACCACATCACAACAAACATACAAATCTCAGTTTAATCAACAGAGCATGTCTTTCTCATTACCGTAGCGTGTGTTGGGAAATATTGGCACGGTAATCCAATGATCTTGAGGTTGTCTTTCAGATTGAATTTGAGCCGCACAATAAATTAATAAATAAATTTAAATCTCATGTCTGTGAAATCCTAATGAGATCTCTCTTCTCAGTGATGGTTGCATTCCTTGTCACCTCTCCACTGCCAATCCCTGCCTTTCATCCCTCAGACATCATTTGTCCCCGTGTTTTTGATTTCATTTCACTCCAAGCCACTTCGCCCTCATTTGACAGCCCCCTAAACATCTGGGCTCCAGTCGTCTTCTCTCCTCCCTCCCCGAATCTCATTAGGCTCGAATTAGAGAGCAGTCAGCCTCTGGGCCAGATGAAACTACGTAGTGTGGGTAATGCTGATGCATCTTTCAAAGAGAGGGAGAGAGAAGGAAAAAACTTGCTTTGCTTTCAAACGAGAGAGAATGTGTATGACGAGCTGCCTGGAACTTAAAGCGAGAGGTTGCTAGAACCCGCTCGCATTGTAACCGAGCGTCTCGCATCTGCACGGGCTGATCAAAGCACAGACCTGTTTATTTCTTTATTTCTCCGGATGCGAACGTTAACTTGAACCCAGGCTGCCTCAAACTGGAGGGATGGGCCGCCTCTCATCTTCCCCTCCCAGCTGTCACTTCTGTATTCCCGTTTTCATGCCTCGCATAATTAATCGTTCTTTACTCTTCACATGTCCCCGCTGTCCAATAGTTTTAACACAGATGTTTTTGTGTTTGTAAAAGGATCACTTTTTTTACATTTCAACAGTAAAAATTTGAGTTTTTCCCATGATTCAACACTATTGAGAGGTATTAACTGGCTGGTTTCCCATAAGGACTTTGGTCCGCGTTGGCAGTCTGATGAAACGATGATGGGAGATTGAAGTGGTTCAGTTTTTGGTCCCTTTCTATAATTACATTAGAGATGGAAGATGGGATTTTAGGAAAAGTAATAAGGTTATGGTGTTCTTCAGCAAAATTGGACTTAAGAGTTAATCTGAGTGTAGGTAGATTGATCTGAAAATGGATTTTAATTAGGATTTCTTCAAATGTGTGCCCATGCATGCAAGGAAAGAAATACAATAAATACACATTTTTACTGTGGCAGAGAGAGCTGAATGTGCTGCAACTGAAGAGAACACATGCAGATAGAAAAAACACTAGCAAATAAAAAAACAAAAAACAACATCAGTTTGACATGTGCTGCAAATACTCACAATGCAACCAAATACAGAAACACGCTGTAAATACTTGCAGCGCAACCAAATACAGAAACGTGCTGCGAATACTCACAACACAACCAAATACAGAAACGCACTACAAATACTGACAACGCAACCAAATACGGAAACACGCTACAAATACTCACAACACAACCAAATACAGAAACGTGCTGCGAATACTCACAACGCAACCAAATACAGAAACATGCTGCGAATACTCACAACGCAACCAAATACAGAAACATGCTGCAAATACTCGCAACGCAACCAAATACAGAAACGTGGTGCAAATACTCACAACACAACCAAATACAGAAACGCACTACAAATACTGACAACGCAACCAAATACGGAAACACGCTACAAATACTCACAACGCAACCAAATACAGAAACGCGATGCAAATGCTCACAACGCAACCAAATAAAGAAACGCGCTACAAATGCTCACAACGCAACCAAATAAAGAAACGCGCTACAAATACTCACAGCGCAACCAAATACAGAAACACGTTGCAAATACTCACAACACAACCAAATACAGAAACGCGATGCAAATGCTCACAACACAACCAAATACAGAAACGCGATACAAATACTCACAACGCAACCAAATACAGAAACGCACTACAAATACTGACAACGCAACCAAATACGGAAACACGCTACAAATACTCACAACGCAACCAAATACAGAAATGTGCTGCGAATACTCACAACACAACCAAATACAGAAACGCGATGCAAATGCTCACAACGCAACCAAATAAAGAAACGCGCTACAAATGCTCACAACGCAACCAAATAAAGAAACGCGCTACAAATACTCACAGCGCAACCAAATACAGAAACACGTTGCAAATACTCACAACACAACCAAATACAGAAACGCGATGCAAATGCTCACAACGCAACCAAATAAAGAAACGCGCTACAAATGCTCACAACGCAACCAAATAAAGAAACGCGCTACAAATACTCACAGCGCAACCAAATACAGAAACACGTTGCAAATACTCACAACGCAACCAAATACAGAAACGCGGTACAAATACTGTCAACGCAACCAAATACGGAAGCGCGCTACAAATACTGACAACGCAACCAAATACGGAAACGCGCTACAAATACTCACAACGCAACCAAATACAGAAACACTCTGCGAATACTGACAACGCAACCAAATAAAGAAACGCACTACAAATACTCACAACGCAACCAAATAAAGAAACGCGCTGCGAATACTGACAACGCAACCAAATAAAGAAACACGCTACAAATACTGACAACGCAACCAAATAAAGAAACGCGCTACAAATACTCACAACGCAACCAAATACAGAAACACTCTGCGAATACTGACAACGCAACCAAATAAAGAAACGCGCTACAAATACTCACAGCACAACCAAATACAGAAACGCGTTACAAATATTCAAAAACCAACCAAATAAAGAAACACGCTGTTAATACTCACAAAGCAACCAAATACAAAAACACACTGCAAATACTTGCAATGCAACCAAATACAGAAACGCACTGCAAATACTCACAAAGCAACCAAATACAGAAACGCGCTGCTAATACTCACAAAGCAACCAAATACAGAAACGCGCTGCTAATACTCACAAACCAACCAAATACAGAAACGCGCTGCTAATATTCACAACACAACCAAATACAAAGTTCCCTATAGGAGCACAAACATTTTACGAGCGAAAGCAAAGTTTCTTGGGGGAATGCAAAACAACACAAAACGCAATAACACTGACAGAATTTTTCCTCCCATCTCATATGTTTTTCCATCACCATGTCCCTTTAGGGGCTCTGTATAGTTTAGTTTCACTTAAACTATTTTCTACCACCAATTACAGAGCATGGCTATATAACTATTTAAAATATATTTGTGTTCCTATGACAATACTGTTCTCTCATTTCATTTTAGTTTTGTAAATGTGGGCAGTCATGGTAATGTACTCATTGTACACCTTCTGTTATGTTTCTCATTGATCTTTTTGTTCTCTCAGGTCACTGATCATGCAACCACAGCCCTCCTGCATTACCAGCTCCCCCAGATGCCCGATGTTGTAGTTCGCTCCTTCATGGTGGGTATAGTAAATTGCTTTTAAAATTAAACTGACACTACTAGTATTATTACATTAAATTATTAGATTTCGCCTTTGGCTGCGTGATGCAGTTTAATGAGAGGTTGTATTCCACATCGTAAGAATGCATGTAAGACCATGTAAGACCAAAAGGTGAAATTTAGTTTGGTGCACTGCACACTATTTTGTGAAATAGTGCTTGATCAAAATGAAGGGAAAAAAATTCCTGTAGCTCAACTGGTAGAGGAAGGCAATAGCAACACCAAGGTCATGGGTTCGATTCCCAGGGAACACATGCTGAAAATCAATAGCTTGAGTGCACTGTAAATACTATAGCTTTGAATAAAAGCATCTTCCAGATTTATTAAATGTACAAAAACCCATCAAACTCTTTCCTGGAATGAAAAAAAGAGTTGATTTTATGTTTGAAATCTTTTTTACATTAGTTTACCAAGTTTACCTTATCGTGTCTTGTTTATTTGTGTGATGTCAAGCATTGTGTCAGGTCTGTATTTAAATAGTCGGGCGACCTCTGCTCTAAGCTTTGAAAAGAGAGGAGAGATTGATTACTTCTCCGTAAGATCAATGCGGAGCTATTCTGATCATAGCTGGAATCATGGACTTTCTCCCGCACACGGATTTAAAGTGTACCTTTGATGCACTTCGCTCAGAGGCCATCCCGAGGACAGCTTATTTAGAACCTTAAAAAAAAACCATCAACTTTAGTCTCTTTAAAAAATACCTTTAAGTTTCTTTTTGCTTTCTGCTGATTGGATGGATGGATGGATGGATGGATAGGACTTTTGTGTGTGCTAATTGGAGTATGAATAACAGGGAATCAGTGGAGGGCGGTTTGGGCCGACAGATGAATTAGGAAAGACAATGCGTCCTGACAGGTGCAGGTAAACCCCGACTGTGCTGAGCGGCCCAGTGAAGACGGGTTAGAGAGGAGAGCAGACATACTCCTCCTGCTGTTAATCAATGTCTAGTTGTGACTGCTGTGAGACCCCACAGACCCTCATGCTGCTCTCACACAACCCATGCCAATGCAATGAGGCCAGCCAGCAGAGGGTGAGGGTGTCCTCTGCTACATTTTTAGAGCATTTCAGGCAGGAAAACATGCTGTCTTATACTTTGCTTTATTTTGGCTAAAATCTGTCATTCAAGTCACTTTAGACTCTAAGGCCCTGTTTTCACCTGGTATTAAGATGCGTTTTGGTCGTTTGGATCACAAGTAGATGAGGTAGACACATACCCGTTTACTCCTGGTATTTTAATCCGTCTCTTTTGTCCACTTTCAACCACTTCTGTCCTGATTTCTTCGAGGGGAGGGTCTATGGGTGGGTGAATGTATGGGTTTTTTCAGATCTTTCGATCTAATGGACAAAATAAGCTTGTGTAATTTACATATGAACGTGCCCAGAGATGACGGAAAAACATGGAGAGCAGCAGCTTTTGTTTGTGCTCTGACAGCTGCAAGACTGGCTGAACGCGGTGAGTGTGTGTTAGAAATCAGGAATAGTGAGAGAACATTGTGCTTGGAATGATTTTTGTCTTCAAACCAAACTTAGGTCTTCATCCAACAAAGTTTAAATCCCGTCTAGCTAGCGTGCTTCCCATAATGTTTACGCATTAGGTCAGACTACCTCTGGAAGTAGTCGAAAGTGGACAAGCTCAAATAGATTTGCACCCCGTTTACACCTGTACTTGTCTGCTTCACTAGAGGAATGCTATTTAGTTTTTGTATGTTTTAAATCAATCAGCTCTTGAGGAAAAAAAGCACTAATATATGTGTGTTGTTCTTTTGACCAGACCTGGTTGAGGAGCTACATCAAGCTTTTCCAGAACCCGTGTCAACGCTGTGGCAAGTACCTGCAGGAGGGCCTTCCTCCAACATGGAGGGACTTCCGAACTCTGGAGGCCTTCCATGACACCTGCAGGCAGTGACGCTGTCCCGGTCCACAAAGTATTTTGGCTTGAAAAACTCTCCGATTCTGTTTCTAGCACAGTGTTTTTGCAGATATCTGTGTTGTGGATAGATTTGTATTCATCATGAAGACACTCTGCTGTTGAGAGATTTTCCAATTGATTTTCAGAGCTTTGCTCCACCCTCTTTTAGAAGAACATCATTCTGCAGATAAGATATCACATAATGTTTATTACTCACATTTGTAAGTATAACATGTTAAATGCTGATGTGTTTCAGAGGGTAAACGGCTATAAGGCTATGTACCACAAGTAGGTCATAATCTTTAATGTTGTAGGTTGGTCCATTTTTTACCTTTAAATAAACTTTAAAAAAGCATTTGCTTTTGTTTTTCCACATTTTGCCTCATAATTCTTTTAAAAACATGTTTTGTTTTTTTAAATCTGGGTTTGTATTGTATGTTTCTTTTATTCATATATGCCTGCACAGTGTTTGGTCATGCTTTTTTTTTTTTCTTCATGAAAATTTCTGCAAATGTCAGCAGAAACTTTTTTCTACTTTTAAATGTGCTTGTATAAAGTTCTGAAACCAGTGCACAAAAATGCAAAATGTACATGCAGTTCATAAAAAATGTATTGCAATCTAGAGCACATTCTTAGATGTGTATGACGGCGAAATCACAGTTGCTTTTTCATTTCTTATCGTGCAAGATTTAGACAGTGACAAAGGCTCTCGATGAGGGTTTGCATGGGAGGTTGGCTTTTGTTTTCTAACCTCGCCTGACATGGCTTCACTTTTGTAACGACACATTATACATGCAAGTTTGAATTATTGAACATATTTTGTTTTAGGCATGAGGAATTCACGTTGGCCATCAGTGCCAGAAAGAAAGTGACTTTGAAAGCCAACTTTTCAAGACCTGCCTGGTTGTTAGCCTGTTATGTTTATCTAGAAACCGCAAGTCAGTGTAGTTTCAACAAGGGTGTATGTTACCTTTTTACTCATTTAATGTTTGTAATATGTTGTTATATACACGTTAATTTAAGCTGTTTGTGCTGCTTGAATCTGATCTTTATGTAGCCACATAGATTCTCATTTGAACATCAACCGTAATTTAATTACATCAGGTGGAGCTACAGGGCTGACTGTGATCTTAATGTACTAATGTACTCTGAGAGCTTGATATGCCTTTCAGCCTGTAAAAACAGCCTAGTAGAATCTAAATGAAACTGTCTGGCACTTATATGATATATATAAACTTCATTAGTACACATATTTAATCATTTTATATAAAATATGGAGTTTAGATCTAAATAATATTTAGGTCACACTTTAGATTAGGGTCCAATTCTCACTATTAATAACTATGACTTTTGCCTCAATAAACCCCTATTACTCCTTATTAATAGTTATTAAGGTAGCTGTTAGGTATTGGGTAGGATTAAGGGATGTAGAATATGGTCATGCAGAACTTTAATATGTGAGGAATATCAGTACAGTGTTGCTTTGAGAGCTGCAATAATCTGAATCCTAAACCATATGTATAATTGTCTGGATTTTCAAACCTGCTGAAAAACCTAATGAGCAGGCTCACTTTCACTTTATATTCTGAGCTTTTCTGAAAAAAAGAGAAAAAAACTCAAGGAGCTGTGCCGCTTTTTCATGATCCGCTTTGATCAAGTGAAAATCATCATTGCCTTCAGATCCCACTCGGGCTGGCGTGTGTGAGGCTTTGAGTCGAGTTACTCAGAGAAGTCTCGAATGCCTCCGCAGCCGTGCTGGAGTCACACCATTCTTTCTCTCTCCGACTGGAAGTGAGACTCAAGGGCTAATTCATACACCTACTCGTCACTCTACAGTTAACATAGCATCTGTTCCAGAAACAGTTGGTGAGCTTCAGTCTTTGTTGCATTAGTAGATTTAATAAGCCTTCAAGCCTCATTCTTTGGAGTGTTTTTTTGTCTTCTTTCGTAAAATTCAAAGGTGAGAGAAGCTAGCAGGGTTAAGGAAATATTATTGCTTTCCATGTTCCAGTCCTCTAATAAACAGTAGTGTTGGTTTCAGTACTTTTTAACTTTTTAACTATAGTGTGGTATGGTACTGACACTGAATAATCAGTAAAGTCAACCAATATGGCTTTTAATGACAGATATCAAGACCTGGTGGCTCATATAGTGCCAGTTTATCTTATTTTACATGTATTTACTCAAAAGTAATTAAAAAAATAAAACAGAAAATCCAATATATAGAATCCGATATATATGGGTCATTGATGGAAAAAAAAAAGAAACATAATGGAGATATAATTAATTTTTAAGTTTTAAGTGTTAACAATGAGATTATGTGGTTTTTATAATCAATTAACACTGCTTTCGTCATTTTTTTTTTTTTTTTTTACAAAATCTGTCACCAAAAAAGTAATTTGGTTTAACCAAATTTCGGTTTTACCGAATGACAGTTTTGGTTATACCAAATGACAACATTTTCAAACAATGCTAACAGGCTGATATCTAGCTAACTAGCTAGCAAAAGGGAAATTAAACATTTTATATTTAGTACAAGTTTTTAAAATATTACATTTTCCATGTTTCATAGCGGCTGTACCGAATGACATGATGTTTCGGGACGTGTATGAGCAAGTGAAAAAAATGAATTTTTCAAATAGTTAAAAGAGAATTAGTTACTTTGCTTCATGACCATGTGGTCCTTTGCAGGCGTCTGAATGATGTCACATCCTGTCACATGATACTGATTGCATGACTTGATCCAAAATGGTCCTTTTATATTGGTTTCTCCAAATGACATCAATGAAATTCATTTTTCCAGACATTTTTTTCTCATAACAAAGCAACGACTTCTACACATAATTTTAATACCATTTTGCACTATGTTAATATATGATGTTATAAAATCATGCCAGAATAAAAAATATATACATTTATCACATGTTTTAATCACAAATGAAATGGCTGTGTTGGCCTTTGGACGGTTAAACCGAATGACCTTTTGACACTTCAAAATCTTTAAAATACCTTTATATGTGGTGAAATATAATTAAAACCTTTTGGATTCAATAAAAGAGATCTAGTTGTACTACCTTACATACTTTGGATGTCATATCTTTGTTTTTATTATTATTATTAAGGCCTTTGGACAAAAAAAATGACCCGTCACGTCATTGACCCATATACACTTACAAACCAAACACTCAAACTATCAAGACAAGCTGATTGGACATCTAAACACAACAAGAAATTATCAAAATTTATTTCAAGGTAATATTAATACATTTAAAATTTTAATTTTGGTAATGTTTTTGTTTACTTTTGGATGACAATTTTTGCAAGTATAAGAAACTTAAAAATATTGTACATACAGAAAAAAAAAAAATGTACGTACAGATTTTAGCACAATGCTATCTAGGGATATCTCAGGTCCCTAGATAGGCCTTTTTCCTAAAATAAATTAACCATTACAATAAAATAACTAGAAATCAGATCATGAAGTAATTGACAACCCTTTAGCAAGTCTTACAGAAGGACAGGTCATTCCTTTGCTTTACTTACCAAACAAAAATAGCACCTCAGTTCTCAAGGCTTTGTTCGACTGTCATCTATGTTACAGCACATTTTTCAGCCTGACCTCCTTGGGTGTTGAATCGTATGTTTGTGTACTGTGCCTTATAATTGCAGCGTGCGTTCTCTCTTCTCGCCGCGTGTGTGAAGTTTCCCGCGGTGCCGGCCGTTCACCCCTCCCCAGCCCGTGGCCTCATTAACTGCTCCTCGTCACCTCGTCCCACGCGCTCCCTCCTGAACGCCTAATTACCGCCCTCGACCCATGCTAATGATTGATTTCGAGACCAGGTGCCTTGTGTACTCCCTGCCCTTGCCCCAGTGTAAATTTGCCAAGGCTGCAAAAGGGGGTTTACGCTCATGTTCAGCTGTACTGTGCAGATTTAAGGCATGATTGTCTTATTTATTTCTGGATTTTCTCTGGTAAGGTTTAACTGTCCCAAACCGGTTTGATATAGCTGGAGAAAGTGATCTGTTAGCATTAGCATTCCCATTAATCTCAATGGCAGTTGTTAGGCTAGCACATTCAGCCACACAAATGCAATATGGATGCTGCCATCTTTGCTTCCTGGGAACTTTGCAGCCTTCCAAAAAAGAAATAGTCACCATTGAAACACTTACTGTAATATAATCACAATCTTGCTTGCAAAAATGTATTCTGTATGAATAAACAGTTACTTTCAAACAAGCATTTAGATATATGCATTTACACCTAAAGATAAAGAACATTAAAATTGTGTGCGTAATGGTGTGTAACTGTTTATGCATGTAATGTTTCATATAAAAAACATTATATATAATAAAAATGATATTTATAATAATTTATAATTATAATTTTATATATATATATATGTTCTATTTGTTCTATCAGTATTTATTTATCAATCTTAGATATAGTTCCATAATATTATGTTTCATATTTAATTATATTACCCTAACTGTTTTTTTAGTATTAAATATCACATTTCAAGAAATATATCATTTATAAATGTTTAGTTACATAAGTCAAAATAAGTTTGAAACATCAACCACAACATGATAAACTGAAATGGCACAGCTTTTTAACATTGTTTCTCTGTTTACAAATTTGGAAGTTTATTCTTACTATTACGTTCTGCCTTAAGAACAAACTAATTTGTCGGCGGCAATAGCCTCGACTCGAACTTGGGACGCACAAAGCGCAACTGCACTATATGTCGGCTCCAATAGAGGGCAGCGCGCTCTCTGATATATGCAGTTGCGTTTCAGGCATCCCGAGTTCGAGTCCCGGCTCGTAGACCTTTCCCAATCCCGTCCCCCTCTCTCTCTCCTGTCAACTTACTGTTCTGTCATAATAAAGGCAAAAAAAGAACAAACTTATTTTAAAAACGTCCATCTTCATTTAAGAATTATTTTGATACTGAACGGTTTGAAGCATTCACACTGAAACCGAATTCACTCCTGTTTTGTGTTCTTCATCAATGGCCTTATTTTTGGCTATGCTTTGTGTGTGCATTTAGTAATTCTTCCTGTTGATTCACACAAGTCTGGCAAAGTGGACGTCTCCTGTTAACAATACTGTGCCGTCATCTGTTTTCATAGACTTAACAGGTGGTGCAGATGATCCGAATAGAATTGTCTTATGGTCATATTTGCCCACCCAAGACAAACGGCCAGTGAATTTCATTGACAGGCGACTGCGTATCTGTGCTGATGAGCACAGGGGTGGCAGGAGGCGGAGAAGGTCTATGTTGGGAGGTTGTCCTGGGAGACAGATGGTGACTAGATCCTCTTGATGCCAAGAATGTTCTGGAAGATCTCCATGCTAACAGTCTCAGGCTTATGTAGGAGGTGCGTACATCGGCACCATGTTCAGGCACAGGCCACATCCACGTTCCATCTGTTCCTTGCTCATCTTATCTGCATTGTGCCGAATGCCTATGGGTTTGTGGTATGTACCTGAAAATTGTAGCTGTAATGTTTAGCATTGTTTAGTGAATGCTTGATTGTCAGCACTGAATGGAGCTTTAGCCTTTGCTTCAGTAGTGTATAAAATCACAGCCGTTACCACTTATGTTTAAAGTAGCAATGGGCAAATCTCCCAATAAATCCACTGTTCTTAATGCATATATTTCACTGTATGAGAAAGCTTAAACATTATTAACAAGAACAGACACAAGCAAGCATCTATTCGCACGATTCTCTGGCACCAAATCGTCGCTTTGCGCTGATGTGTCACTGATCTGTGCCGGGAACTAAGATTCACGCTTCGCTCTGAAATTATGGAGCTCACCCTCTTGGCATGTTGAATCACCACCCACTAGAACTGGTAACAAGACCTACTATGCATCAGATGCTCGAAAACTCTAGCACTTATACAGACAGAATTTTTAACAGCTTATCGCAGATGGCGAGAACTTTCTCATGCACTAAAGTTGAACACGCAAGACGCAGAAACCAGGCACAAAGTAGTGCCAGCATTACTCATGGTTTTAGTTAAATGTTATACGTGAAAAAAAACGAAAAAAAAAAAACTTAATGGATGTTTGCTTAAATACAGAAACAGTCATGTAGACTAGCTGACCTCTCAAAACTTTGTGAAGGTTTTAGGTTTTGCAGCATGATATTGTGTAATGTAAAATAAAACTCACATGATATTAAAATAATGCCTCATACATTTGTCATTTCAGATCGTACACAAACATTCATAGTTTGATTACTAGCCCTTTAAACTTTCACTTTTTTTTTTTCAACTTTCATTGAATAGCGCAGTAGAGACAAGATGACAATGATCTGCAAATTATGTGTCAGATAAATTATATTTTATACTATATGTCATAATAATATTAGCAGCATTAGCAAAAAGCTCAGAGAGGCCATGGCTATAACACTGAGATTTGATAATGAACCACTTTATTCATGACTAAAAATGAATGTTGTCATCTTAAAGGTGCACTACAGAATTTTTGTCTCTCTACCGACATCTGTGGTTGAAACATAAAATTGCATGTTACTTTCCAGAGAAACCTTTAATTTCTGTGAATGAAGTGGGTGAATCTGATGGTTTGAGGTGAATCTGACTAGCTACATCACTATTTTTCATGTACTGGCTCAGTACCTTTCATAGATGAAATCTGACTTTGGTTTAGCTCTGAGGCCATCAATATGCTGGTGTTCTCCTAAAAATAACCTTTTTATCTGATATAAAATTAGGAATTTTCATCCTGCACTCAGAGGCAAATATTTGTCCAATCAAATGCTTTCTAGAATGAGAATGTCCCTCCCCCTAAATTGTAACTGCCTCTCAATAACAATAGCATGTAGCACAGTCACAACTAGGGCATAAACTAAAGCCTATTTGGTATTTAAAACAATATTTCCTATCCAAAAATAATTTTTAAATAGTATATATTTAAAATATATATTAAAAATATTATAAATACTATAAATTATTATATTTTGTTGTATTAGTATATGTATTGCTTAATATTATTTTTAATATTTACTTTTTTTCACAATTATATCATATTTCAAGGTAAATGTATTTATAGTATGTGAGGTAAAAGAAGTTTGAAAAATCAACCACAACAAGAGAAACTGTTCTGCAACTTCTGTTTAGAAATTTGGAGGCTTCTTATTGGATCAAATAAAGGTAAATGTCATATTATGTGACTACCCTTTACTTTATGGAGAGCTTAGGAAGTACAAGCTAAGTTCTGCCTTAAAGGTGCAGTGAGCGATTTCTGAGAAACGCTGTTGAAGATGGATTGGACTGAGCACCATAACACACTTGTAGCCAATCAGCAGTAGGGGGCGTGTCCACTCATGATGGGGGAGGAGAGAGAGTGAACAAGAGGGAGATATGAAGAAAGACTGTAGAAAGAGAGGAAAGAGAGGAGACATTACAAAAGAGAAAAGGTTAGAGGAATATCACTGGAAAAAGAAGGGTTATTATCACGCAAGAGCTTTAAGAGCCAAGTTAATATTAGAAAAGCTTTCCAGCGCTGGAGAGATGTAAGAGGGACGGCCTAAAAATGGACACTGAGGTCGTGCTGTTTCTGCTTCATACGTAAGCAACATTGGTTTCACAGAACCAAGATATGCTGTTGTTATAATGTTAGCTATAGTAACAGGATCGTTTTGGGGGGCGGAGCAATGAAGGGAGGGGTGTGTTTGTTTGGCTTGATTTCAAATATCAACAGTGTTTCTAAGAAATTGCTTAAAGAACAAACTAATTAAAAACAGAACTTTGCAGCCCCTCTTAAAAACTTTTTTAAATAGGAAATACAACACAGGACAGAAAACTGCTATTTCATGGGTTTTTAAAAAGTGTATGTTTATTTTGGGAGGACGGAGCTCTTTAAGATGTTCACAGATAATAACATTAGCAACTGGCGACTGCGTGACCTGTCATCCCTCTGCATATTAGAGCTTTCATTTCCGAGCGAATGAAAATATCAGCCTTGTCTTGTTGTTCTTCTGAATATTTGTTTTATTAGATATATTCAAATTAAAGTCCCGAGGCCTATCTATTCAAAAGCAATGCAGCATGCTCTCGGTACATTGCTCTCGTCCCTCTGCTGAAAATAAATGCCTTGTTGTTTGTTGATAGAAAGGATTGTATTATTGAAATAGCAGCCATGCGGTGTGTTTGGACTGATTCAAGGGCATAGAGGTTGGCCAGCTTATTGTTAATGTAAATAAATGCAAATATTAAAATGGGGCTTTGCGCCAATGATACAGCATTAGAGCGCTGTTTTATGTCCGTTGGGGGTTAATAATGTGAAATCCATTGATTTCTGGCTTTTAGAGAAGTGTTCACAGATTTTCTGTCCGTGGCGGGATTGTTGTGCTTGTTAATCCATTTGAGTCAGAGTGCGGTGTGTCTTGCTAGGTATAGGTCATTGCTAATGGGATGCTAATGAGAGCCTGCTAATCAATTTGTGCTTAATCAGCCAATCAATGTTTGCTGTAGCTGGCAAGCAAACAAGAGTGCCGAACGGCAGCAGTGCCGTGAGAAACTGCAAGACTTCTTGCCCCAGGTTTAAACTCAGTTTGTTACTTTCCTTCACACTGATTCTGTTGCTTGAAGGAGGGATTTCAAGTGGTGCTCGTTTAATTTTACAAAGACAAAGAGACATAAATGGAAAGAATAGGTAGGTCTCGCTCATGCAGTCCTGAATAATTTGCTACATTGCATTTAAAAAGATAGTCTACCCAAAAATGAAATTTCTGTCATTATTTACTCATGTCATTCTAAACCTGTATGACTTTCTGTCTTCTGTGGAACACAAAAGGAGATATTTTGAAGAATTTTGCTAGCGGTTCCCTTTGACTGCATTGTATGGACAAAAAATACAGTAGGACAGTTAATGGGAACAGAAACTGTTTGGTTACCAACATTCTTCACAATTTTTTTGTGTTCAGCAGAAGAAATAAATCCATAAAGGTTTGGAATGACATGAGGGTGAATGATGACAGCTACTTGATGAATTTTGGGTGAACTATACCTTTTAAAGTAGTGGTTCAACGGATCACAAAACTCATGGTTCGGATCGTATTATGGTTTTTGAGTCACGGATCGGATCATTTCTTGGATCAGCAAGAAAAAAATATTTTGGGGGTGGGGGTAACTTTGCTTTCCATTTAATACTTAAAGCCCACTTCTGATACCACAGCAAAAACTACTAGCCTAACTACTAAAGTTCAAACATTATTACAGGCAAGTGAACAATCAGTAAAAAATAAGAACAAATTCATGAATTACAAGCCTAGATATGTTCAATATAGCCTAACAAAGTTACAAATAAAGTGAGGTCTAACTGTAGTATTTATTGATAATTAAATGTAGAATAACACTATGTTCACTGTATACATTGAATATAGATTAATCTTTGTTAAAGCTGTGTTTTGTAGTTTGATTAACATTAATGACATATAGACAACAGCAGGTATTTAAAGGCTACTGTCACTTTAAGACCGAATGCACAGATCCAAAATAATGATATATATCCTTTTCTTGTTCTTTCTTTTGAGACATACCTGACTGTGTTCACGAGAATACTTGCTAAGACTGGTATTTTGAATGAATTTTGTGTGTATGTGTCCATCCAAGTGAAAGGAGGCACGAAAGAGGAATCAATTCGGAGTTTGCGCGCTATCTGAAACGCGCCTTTCTCTGTGTGCGCGCGCCTCTGGTGTGTGTGTGTGTGTGTGGCCTTACACACAGATTACAGCGCACGAGCCGAGTAACAAATTAAATTCTCTTTTGCCTCTTCTAGTGCTGGAATGGTTTAAAGTCTGTTGAATGTGTAAACTAGCAAGACAACACACATGCAAATTCTAAACTTTCAGTCTATGGCGGTTAAATTTGAAATTAATCCGTGAATCACATACGTGCCGAACCGTAAATCCTGGTCCGCATGGGATCACAGATCAACAACGACCCGTTTAATCCCTACTTTAAAGCAAATATACTGTCACGTTATGATTTTATGCCATTTAAATAGTTAAATGTTGTTAATAAAATGTATTGTTGCTTGATATATAATTCAGAGCTACTTGCTGTGATGCTCTTTTGAACTAGATGTAGTTACAGCATCTACCAACATGCTAACCAGTCAAACATTGACCCATTGGTTCAAGTGATTTTGGTCTGAATAAAATGGCCATGTGCAATTACATATTTCTTTTTCCACTTCTTGAGAAAGACTGGAAGTTTTAATAGTGCAATAAAATAAATGGCAAAGGGTTGACATTAGGTGAAGCTTTATCTAAATAAAGCTAGTTTTCATTCTCTTATGGCTGCAGAGAATTGTCAGATATGTAGTTTTGTTGCACAGGTGTTACCTCATTAACTGGCTAAATCTGACAAGTTTTATTGCTATTCTCTATCAACAGTGCACAAAATGCATACAAACTAAATTGCATATTCACATTTAAGGTCTATTATGATCGGTATCACTTTGCATTTCATAAATACAGTCATTGGCATGACCTGAAGGCAGCATTTTACCTTTATACAAACTTGTAACTGCATTTTGACCTCCAGGCTGTAGTTTACAATTCATCTCCCCAATTTCACATTCTCTTTTCTTTTCTTTTTTTAAACATCAATCTGTACCTCCATTCAACCTCATAAGACATGTTGATCGATTCTAGGTGAAACATTCATCCTTGTTTTAAAAACTCTCAGAAAAATGACATAAACCACTCCATTTTCCACAGCGCTCTTGAAAGCACATTTCCTTGAAAAGGAAAAGAAGACAAATGCACAAACACACACACACACACAAAACAAGAACTAATCCCTGACCTGACAGACGGGAGAGGAAAAGCTATGAATTAATCTAAGAGAAAGATCACAAATAAAATCAGCCTAGTGGTGACCGACCGTTCACTGGCAGGCAACTGTTTCCCATATGTCTCTCTTCCTTTGAAGAAACGGAATGAAATTGCAGAGCACTATTGAATGTAATCATACATTTGTTAAAGTGTGTAAGAGAGGCAGTCACATCCCATAACAGACTAATCTATATCCCTTAAACGCTGCCTGGCTGTCAAGAAAATGAGGCAATGGGACTGTTTAGGAATTTGTGCTGAGTCAAGTGTTTTCCTCTATAAAAGAGCCACACTGAAGAGCTGACAGCAATGACCTCCACCTGTCACCTGTTATGGCATCTGAAACCACATACTTCCGGCAAAAAACAGTATGTTGCAAAAGAAGTATGTCCGAATTCACAGTTCTCATTAAAGAGTAAGAAAAACTACCCGGATGACCTTCTACTTCCGGTGAGATTCTGAATTGTGCATACCATGGACACTTTACTATCCCATGAGACCACGGGAGAGGATTTGTGAATGGCAGTGAAGCGACACAACTGACGCTGGTAGGTCACATATTAATGACAACATGGCGAATGTAGTATGTCCAGATTTCATTTATACTATACACATATTCATACTATCTAGAACATACTTTTTTTAGTGGTCATGAAGTAATTACTTATTTAACATAAGTGCCTACTCAAGAGAATATGTGATTTTGGAAGCAGCCAGTGTTTCTTATTTTGCAGCTTGGGAATGACCCAGCTAATAAAATATTTCTGAATGTTCTCTAAACATTTAAAATGTTTAAAAAAAACATTTTTTTTTTTCTTGGTTATGCAAACATTAAAGTGATAGTTCACCCAAAAATTAAAATTATCCCATGATTTACTCACCCTAAAGCCAGGAATGAATGAATCTTCATTCAGACGAACACAATCTGAGTTATATTAAAAAATATCCTGGCTCTTCCAAGCTTTACAATGGTAGTGAATGGGCTTGAGATTTTGAAGCCCAAAGGTCAATCTTCCACCAGAACTAGACTTGCATACGGCCATTGCTGGAAGCCAGTTATTATAGTTTATAAAGTTTTAAATATGGGTATTACAAAAACCCATCACTTTGCTTTAGAAGGCCTTTATTAACCCCCTGGAGCCATATGGATTACTTTTATGATAGATTGATGCACTTTTTTGGGCTTCAAAATCTCAAGCCCCATTCACTACCATCTACCATTCACTACGCTCTTCTGATTGGCTGCGTTGACTTTATCACATCTCATAGTCACGTTGCGTCTGGTGTGGACAGACAAATTGTTTGTCACTGGAATCTTATCGCATCGCATCTGGTTAGGACACGGTGTTAGCTGCATTCATACATTGATTGAACATGAAAATTAACCATAATTCTCTTACTGTTTGCTGGCATATATCTTCTCAGACCTTAACCTTTCACTAGCTAGTTTACCAGTTTGAATTAAAAAAGTTATTAGTGCCGTTAAACATAAATTTGATCTGTTCTTCACACAAATCCATCAAATGATTTCAGAAGACTTCCAGAGGGTTGCAAAATACTTTGCTATAATGATTGACTTTACATTAAGGCTTTCCATAAGAGCTCCAGACTGTGACTAAAATGTCTGCGAATGCAACAAAAATAGAAGTACACCACAATAATTTGGTTTCAGGACAACAAACCGCTGTGCAAGCTGTGATGCCCAATTTTCAACAAAAAGGACACTTATAAACTGGTTCTTTTTAACAAGTCAGACAAAAAGATTCTGAATCATCAGTGAATCATTCAGAGCTGTTGCTGAGTTCACAACTCAAATGTGTGTCATTTTTCGGTTATGAACTAGAAATCTGACTGTATCTCAGAAGTAGAACTAGAAATCAGACTAAATCTGACTATACTTTAAGTTTTTAAGTGTTAATCTGTTTACTGACTGCTTATTCATATCAAAATGTGTCATTAAAAATACTTATTCACAGTATATTGTAAAATTAATATAGGCCTATTGTAAAAAATAAATACAAAATACATTTTGACAAACACACTAGTTTTGTTTGTTTTTATTATTTAAATTGTAAGGATTCATCAAGAAGCCCTAAATAGTTTTCACACAGAATGTGAGTTGTTAGTGCACAAACTGTGCCCACTCCACCAAAAGCGCTGCATCATAATCATACTTTTTAAAGGTGAAAGTCTTTGCAATATTCCTCCGCACTATGATTACAACGAGTAGACCGTCATATCCATATTGAATAGTCGGGGAGTGAAACCAGCCCTGCAGAGACAGCATTCCGATGAGGGGGAGTCATTACAAATTCTTTTTGATAGGAAATGTATTTGAATATCTTTCAAGCTGTCCCACTCACACCCCACACCTTTTATTTTTTCTTACATGATTTAATCTTAAGTTTGTCGTTGTGGGGTTGATTTTGCAGTGTATGAAAGAATTCACGCTAAACAAGCATTTTCCACAAAAAAAAAGAAAAGAAAAAATAAAAATTACCTCTTGGCCTCATATACATCGGAATATCGTTATGATCTGAAAGCAGCCACCCACACCGTCTCCGACTGTGATTTTAAACTTCAGGAGATGAAATGTGGGATTGTGGGTGTTTGGATTGAATCCCTGTCCATGTCTATTCTTGTCATTTTTTAGCTTTGTTTTTTGTAAAATACAATCAGCTAAATGATGCCATCAAAGAAACATTAGGTAACACTGAACACTAAAAGTAAATTCAGGTACATTATCAGCAAAGCTAGCACACATAAGTTCATTCTACATTTACATCTAGTCAGCCAAGCTGAAGTTTTTGCATTAACCTCAACTCCATTCAAATCAACACACAGTCGTATAGATTTTGTGGACTGTGTCTTGCTTAAAGTGTAAATTAGCAACTGATGAAAGAATTAAGAGAATGTTTTACCCGTAACAAGACCTTTAGTAGACATGGGAGTTAGATATAGTGCCCATTTATGAGAAATATAGATGATTTATTGTTTTTATAGATTAACTGATATGCACAATCATTTTTTAATTATGACATTTTTTCTGTTTTTTGGCACACAAAAACATGATATTTATTATAAATATTTTAAAATAAATAATACTACTAATATTTTTTATTATTGTTATTTATGCCATTATATTTATTTTTCTATTTTCTATTTCTGCAAAATACATGAAATATAATACTTTACCTTTGAAAACCATTGTTGGGTGATCTTATTTAGAGATACTGATTGATGCCATTTATCGGTATAAAGATATAATAAAGAACCAATAATGAATTGTTAAAACAAACTGAACTTAAAGGTCAAACTAATTACTGGTCTATCTCTACTGGTTCTCCGTGTTTGTCTATGGACTTTTGTTATACTTCCTGTCCCGAGTGCCATGTTTGTAGTCTTTTGTAGTTTTTCATGTTGATTAATTCCCTGATTTTTCCAGGTGTGTCTTGTCTGCTTTGTTACACCCTGTGTATAAACAGCCCTTGTGTTCTTTGTCAGCTGTTTGATATAGATGTTTGTGTTCCTGCTCTATGTGTTTCCTGGTTTCTTCTTATTTTGTTTATTAAATCATCTTGGCCCTGTTTAAACCTGGTATTAAGATGCGTTTTGGTCGATCGGATCACAAGTGGACGGCGCTAAATACAGGTGTAAACAGGGTCTAAAACATTTTGAACTTGTCCTCTTTCGACCACATCCAGAGGTAGTCGAAAACACATTTGACTGGATTGCTTCCGTAGTGTAGACGCTCATGTGGTCGAATGTGTTTGAACAGAGCAAAAGACCTCCTACTCTCCGCCTACTGACCTAATGCGTAAACATTATGGGATCCTAGCCAGACGAGATTTAAACTTTTTTGGCTGAAGACCTAAGTTTGGTTAGAAGACGAAAAATGTACCAAGCACAATGTTCTCTCATTATTCCTGATTTCTAACACACACTCACCGCGTTCGGCCAGTCTTTCGGCTATCAGAGCAGAAACAAAAGCTGATGCTCTCGTGTTTTTCCGTCATCTCTGGGCACGTTCATATGTAAATTGTGCAAGCTTATTTTGTCCATTAGATCGAAAAATCTGAAAAAACCCATACACTGACCCACCCATAGACCATCCCCTCAAAGAAATCAGGACAGAAGTGGTTGAAAGTGGACAAAAGAGACGGATTAAAACACCAGGTGCAAATGGGTATTTGTTTCTCTCATCGATTTGTGATCCAATCGACCAAAACACATCTGGAAATAAACAGAAACATTTAAAACAAAGAAGATTTGTGATGTGAAATGAAGAAATATAAACAATATATAAACATCTGCACTATTTTTAGGTCACTAATCCAATAAAAGAAAATTTGTTGCATTGACAAAAAAGGGGACAAAACCAAATACTAAGAAATTCTGAAATATGTATTAGTTTATGTTAGATTACAAATCTATTTTTCTGTGCCAACACAACAATATTCTGTCCCTCCTTTCACTCAAGAATACATGGGCCCATGGAAAGAGTCATGAATATAAAGCCAATCTCCGTTCACAAAACTTCTTCAAATTTTACTTCTGTACTTGGCTTTATACATGTTTCAGGGGTGGTGTAGCAACTGTCCAATGAGAATATACATTACATCATTATAGAATGTGAGAATAGAATAATAAGTCTGTATATGGTCAGTTTCCGGCTGAAGGCACCATTCTTCCAAGACCAGGAGAGAGAAAAGAGGGAGAAACAGAGAAAGAAAAGTCAGGCTGATAAGATTTATCTTACAGTTTAGAAAAAAGGGATCGAGAAGCTCTAGTTTCTGACTATGTACTGAAAAATTCCCTTTTAGACATATAGTGCTTTAGAAAGAGAAAAATAGCACATTTAGATTACTTTCCATACTTCAGAAACAGATTAGAAACAGTTTACATATTTTTATATTATAATAATAAGCACAGG
Source organism: Hypophthalmichthys molitrix (assembly GCA_037950675.1). Taxonomy (NCBI): domain Eukaryota; kingdom Metazoa; phylum Chordata; class Actinopteri; order Cypriniformes; family Xenocyprididae; genus Hypophthalmichthys; species Hypophthalmichthys molitrix. The sequence goes on along the minus strand of CM075499.1, from coordinate 6,410,809 downwards.
TAAGTGATATATATACATATGGCTACAGTATGTCAGCCAAGAGAACATGTTTGCAATGGCAGGAAACAAAAGACTTGGTGACTAGAACTATATCTAGCTGTAGCTATTTTTTGGGGGGCTCATCATTATCATCAGTATCTGTATCCAAACAGCTGAAGTAGGACCAGCCTGGATTCTTGCCCTGCGTGTTTCTCTTTAAATGAGCTGCCCCGTGGATCTGTTTCCCTGCTGCCCGTCAAATGCTCTCTGACTTTTCCCAGAGTTACTAAAGGAGCTTTTCTGCTCTGCCTATCAAATCCTGTTTAATCTGCCTTTAAGAACACAGCCTTTCATCTCTCCAGCCCCTCATGGGAAACGCCCATTTAGGACCATCACCGTAAGGGTCATTCCTTAAGGTCAAAGAAGACGTGCTGCTCGATGCACACCACTCTCGCTAAAGTGACAGTAAGGACTGTGTGTGTCCTGATATTAACTAAGGACAAAGAGACATCTGAAATGTTATTGGTCTGTGTTCTGATGGGAGGGAAAAGGTCACTGCGGTGCATTGCAGAAACATGCATCTGAAAACTGGTATAGATCTATATGCAGTTGACAAACACATGCAAACTGATTTTAAGATCTTAAGACCTATTTGAATATATTTTAAAATGTTACTTATTCCTGTGACGGCAAAGCTGAATTTGCAGCATCATTTCTCCAGTCTTCAGTGTCACATGATCCTTCAGAAATCATTCTAATATGCTGATTTGCAGCTCAAGAAACATTTCTTAGTTGTGTTGCCTAATATTTTTGTACAGGGTGTTTTCAGAATTCTTTGATAAATAGAAAGTTCAAATGAACAGCATTTATTTGAAATTTTATTTTTAGTAACAATATAAAAGTCTTTACTGTCAATTTTGATCAGTTTAATGAATCCTTGCTGAATAAAAGTATTAATTAATTTACTTTGAAAAAGAGTGGTACTGTAATAAATTATGATGGATATATGTATAATCATTTAGATGCTGTTGACAAACACAAAAAGACTTGAAAACTGATTTTAAGATGTTTAGTAGGACATCCTTCATGGGTACTTTACTGATCGTGTCTCAAAACTGCATTAATTAACATCACTCTGGAATCTCTCCAGCCAAAAGCGTGTTTTTACATTCTCTACAGGATTTGCGAGAAGGTACCTGAGGGACACCATTGAAAACGGGGGCAGAGAGAACGGGCTCTTCATTCATTTTCATCACCAATCAGCACGCCGCCTCTTAAATAATGCATTGATCTCTGGGCTTGCTGTTAATTCCCCCGTTATCAAGATGTGCAAAGTGGACGTGGCAGCGCTTGATGGATGAGAGGTACAGGCCAGCTGTCTATTTGCTTTGACAGACATATTCCCACTGCAGTGGAAGCTCAGGCAACCTTTGAGTATCAACGTCTTATCTGTCTTTCAAAGTGGAGCAGAGGACAGTCTCATTAAACCACAAGCAGAGCTTTTCAAAACAACTTATAAGTTATAATAGCAGTTCAAATATAAAGCTCTTTCCTGGCAGATGCAAAGCTATTTATTTCTGAGATAAAGCTCAGTAAGTCAAAAAGAGATGTAAGATGCTTCTTCAGGCAAAAAAAGTTCTTCACTTGTCTGTAACACAACTGTAATCTGAAGGCCTACCCATCTGCCCACAAATGAGCATGAGATGGTATCATGAATATCATATATCACATATCAATTCCTTGACACATTTTCTATTGAAATAGGGAGCATACTTCCTATAAAGTACTCAAAAAAATACTAAGATGAGTGAGATTCTGAAGTGTGTAAAGTGAATACTTTTCTGAACTAAGGAGTGTCAGATTCAGAAATAAAATAATAAAAATACACTACATTGTTCAAAAGTTTTGGGTCGGTAAGATTTTTAAAATGCTTTTGAAAGATGTTTCTTATATATGCTGACCAAGGCAGCATTTATTTGATCAAAGATACAGTAAAAGTGTAATATTGCGAAATATTATTAAAATGTAAAATAACTTATTTTTTAATTCATTTTTTTTATTTTTTATTTATTCTTGTGATGGTAAAGCTGAATTTTCAGCAGCCATTACTCCAGTCTTCAGTGTCACATGATCCAGAAATCATAATGCAGGCTGCATTTGCACACGATGGTAACGTTACCTCACAAAACTGATTTGGACAGACTTCTGAGGCAGCATAATGGTTTAATAATCTAGAGAGCTTTGATGATAACTAAGTTAATATTTCGTTACTATGATAGTAATTTCTCACTAGAAATGACATCAGAAGTGAAAAACGTTGGTCAAAAACTTACATTTACACAAACTGATCTGCAACCGCAACTTTCAGACGCCATCTTTCTTTTTCTAGTTCAACTGTCAGCTGCGTCTCATTTCGCATTTGAATGCTGCATATGTCATCGAGGCGTATTCACATTTAATTAAAGTATCCGTTAGATTGCAAAGTAAAAAAGAAATTATAGTATTTTACACCTCATGTGGAACAACGGTCAATTTTATTATGGTTACTTTTCTTAAATAAGATATCCTTGATGACGTATATGCAGCCTTCAAATGCGACCTCCGGAGGACGCAGCCTCCGAAATGAAACGCAGCTTTGTGGAAAGCACAGGATTGTGGGATATCAAAAGCAGCGAAGGATACTATGCTGCCTTAAAAAAATCGATCAGATGAAGGTATCTCAGGAGACAGGACTGACTTGCTGCCTCGCTGCCTTATCAAGCAATGACTTGTAAGGCAGCGTTTGTGCATGAAGGCACCTCATGAAACAGATTTCGGACAGACTTCTGAGGCAGCATAAGAGTTTAATGATCTACAGCAATATAGCGCGAGCTTTGGTGAGAACTATATAAATATTTAATTACTACAGTAGTAATTTCTCGCTAGAAATGACATCAAAAGTGGAAAATGTTGGTCAAAAATTTACATTTACTCACAAACTGGCCAGCAAACGCAACTTTCGGATGCCATCTTGATTTTTCTAGCTCAGCTGTCACAGAATGGAAAGCAAAGGATTGTGGGATTTCAAAGATAGCTAAGGATACATCTATGCTGCCTTCAAAAATCAATCAGATGAAGGTATCTCAGGAGACAGGAAGTGAAGCTTACTTTGAATTCGGACGTGCCTTGATGCCTTCCAACCTTGAAATGTGTCCTCCGAAGGCAGCATTTTCCGACAGCAGGTGTTTCCGACTTGAAGCGGCGCTACGAAGACCGAGCAGTGCATGACATCAAAGTACCGCGAGAGTGATTAGAGAGTAGAACCGTTTGTTTTCGAATCGACTCGTGGTACTTTGATGTCATCCATCGTTTGGTCTGTGCAGCACCACTTCAATCTAACACACCTATTCTAATATGCTGATCAATGTTGAAAGCAGTTATGTTGCTTAATATTTTTGTGGATACAATCATACATTTTTTCAGGATTCTTTGATAAATAAAGTTCAAATGAACGACATTTTTTAAATAGACTTTTTTTTGTAACAATATAAAAGTCTTTAATATTGCTTTTTATCTATTTAATGCATTCTTGCTTAATAAAATTATTAATTTCTTTTAAAAGAATACACTGACCCCAAACTTTTGAAAGGTAGTTTAATAAATAAATTCTGGTCATCTGTGAGAAGTGCAACTGTTTAAGTGTTAAAGTGCGTCTTTGGGCTTAAATTTTACTTATTTAAAAACACTAATCAATTATTTTTGCGGTTGTTGTTACGTCACATATCAAAGGACATATGGGTAAATTTGCTCAAGGTTAGTTTGGTAGGCTGTTCGCAATATATTTGCATATTGATGACCTCAAACTTGGACTAAAAAACACAAAACATCAATTTGTTTTTTACAGGGTCATATTGTGTAAACTTTTGCACCCTGTTCATTTTTCAGAAATATAAAAGAAGGCAAACTACAAAGAAAGATAGGGTAAAAAGACAGGTTCAGTGCATCGTTTGGTTATAGGTATGAATTACATCATTACATTCTTTAGTTATTTTGTTGTTGTTGTTGTTGTTGTTTAACATATGTAAGGTTACAGGACATCAGGAGACATCAGTCCCCTTGTTGCAAAATCTCCAACCCTTGTTTGACATCTCAAACCCTTCCACAATTTTGCATTCAATATTACCTTATGTTCTGTGTATTCAAAATTGGATGAATACGATACTGATGATGTCATTACTCGAGCTGAGTGACAGAGTTCAGATGTGGTGAAGGTGCGTCCTCTGCTGGCCACAGACTGAGGTTACACGTTGAACAATGGTTTAATTTGTTCACATTTAGATTCTTACAACATATAAAACTATGCTCCACCAATAGCAAAATACAAATTAGACACCTTAATATATCAGTTAGTTTCTTATACAGCAATTAGATTAATTGGAGATCAAATGGAGATTTTTTCAGTGCTTCTCAAAAATGTTTCCCTAACAAAAAGTCCCCAAGTAATTCAACATGCCTGTCTCTTCTTGAATTTCAGAAGAGACCTCAAAAATTGTTCAGATTTGGCCAAGATACCAAAGTCTACAATCAAAAGTCAGAACAAAATAACATCATGAATGCTCCATGATCTAAGAGCAACCTCTGAACAATACCATTTTCTTCTGGAATTTTATCTTAGCTCGGTTATCATGTGAGGCATCACTTTAACCTGTTCATAAATGATAAGCCATATTTTAAATAAATAAATAAATAGATAAATAAAAAAGTATCAGTGTGTTGGTGAATAAATATTGGTGGTGGGTGTTATATCCTTCTTAAGCCCTGCAATTGTTTTATATATTTATATATTTACATAATTATTTTATATTAATGCATTTATATTATATTATATTATATTATATTATATTATATTATATTATATTATAATTCTGAGGGAATTATTACTATAATATAATTATGTAAAAATATAAATTACTGTATTCAATGTAAGCAAAAGTGGAAAAGTATTATATTATATTATATTATATTAATTCTGAGGGAATTTATTACTATAATATAATTATGTAAAAATATAAATTACTGTATTAAATGTAAGCAAAAGTGGAAAAGTATTATTATATTATATATATATATATATTATATTATATCCCTCTGAAACTCAGCAATACACAAATCTCTCATGATATAATATAATATAATATAATATAATACTTTTCCACTTTTGCTTACATTAAATACAGTAGGCCTAATTTATATTTTTACATAATTATATTATATTATAGTAATAATTCCCTCAGAATTAATATAATATAATATAATATATCCCTCTGAAACTCAGCAATACACAAATCTCTCATAATATAATATAATATAATATAATACTTTTCCACTTTTGCTTACATTAAATACAGTAGGCCTAATTTATATTTTTATATAATTATATTATATTATAGTAATAATTCCCTCAGAATTAATATAATATAATATAATATAATATAATGTATCCCTCTGAAACTCAGCAATACACAAATCTCTCATAATATAATATAATATAATATAATACTTTCCACTTTTGCTTACAATGCTGCAAGCAAATGTTTAATTCTCGCCATATGGGGGCGACATTACTGCAGTAATCACACACTTTCACTTACAGTACTATCATCATCTACTGCTGGCCTGTCTGTGTGTGAGTGTCTGAGTTGAGTGTGTGTGTGTGTGTATGTGTGTGTGGATGGAGGAGGCAGAGCCAAACACACATACACAGACCAGGACCACACCGACCGGTCTGTCTCCTTAAGATGCTGGAATAACGGCGAGAAACGAACATCTTTCGATTGTTGATCTTACCAGCTCACTTACTGTCACCAAAATGTCTGGAAAAATAGACAGTAAGCAAGGTGAGTGTTTACATTTGTTTACATTTATTAATAATGTGAAGATGAACTTCAGTTAGCCGCGTTAGCATTAGCGTCAGACGAGGGTTCAAGGCCATTGACAGGATCAGAGCATCTTATCTTTATTTTATTTTTAATAGCCAAATGCGTCATATAAATGCCCTATATGATACATTCAGGTCATTAAATACATTTATAAGAGGATATGATATAAATGTCTACATGAGTTCGTCTCAGACAGCTGTATTTGGGTGTGGACGGAGCTACTTAGCGCTGTTGTTGTCTTTAGCTAGCTATCAGACTTCTCGTTTTCATAATGTTTTCTCCCATTTGCTGTTTATTTATAAGATGTAGTTTGTGTTATGTAGCATTGGTTATGTATATAGAGTTTGTGTTACTGTTGTTTTTGTGCTGCTGTCTGGCCATTTCTGGCAGTGTTTTAGTGTGTTATAATGGCTGTAATAGACTATTCTGTGTATTTAAATATAGTGATTATTATTAAAAGAAAAATCTGAACGTTTTATCTGACAAAATTTCGCATGTGTGTTGAATAAGTGCTCCTTTGTTTTTACGAGCTTGTGGCACGAATGACATCCTGATAGATTTATATTCAGTTTATATATATTCACACAGCTAGATAGAAAGCGATATTCCCTCCGGTTATGAGATTCTACTCTGTTAATTTGAGGAGTTTTACTCTCTTTTTTGTGACTGTTTTGATGAATACGTCTAATTTACACTGACAGGTAACAACCACTGTCACTTCCTTTCTCAGTTTTAGAGAAGTTTGAGTCATTTACTATGGATTAAATTTTTCACTCTGAGCTGTTGTGTAGGATAGATAAATACACATTTGAATGCTGTGTTATATATGTAATGCACAATATGCACTGAGATATATTGAAATAGATACATAATTCCGTTTGCTCATTGCTCTTATGCTTTATGCATTTATCTGTTGTTTGCATGCTATTTATGTGTTTATGTTTTTTGTGCATGGGGGATAATAATTGTAATTTACTTTTATGGGTTGCATCCATTGTCACTTCCTTAATAAGTTGGTTCGGAAAGATTTGAATCGCTTTATTCATGTTAGGCTAGATTAGATATTGGTGCATAAACTGTGGTTTTAAACGCAAGTCTAATATTTTACTCTGCTGCATTTAGTGATTGAATGTTTTTATGAATAAGGCAATATGCCTGTTAACTAACTACCCTGTGAGGTTTCCAGCATTGTCACTTCCTTTCTATGAGGGTTCAGAGAAATTTGAATCACTTGTGGGTAAGTGGTGCTTCTTGTTCATCTCTAAATGGTCCACTAACGTAGACTCTGGTTTGCGTAGGAGGATGTTGGCCAGTGTCTTCTGGTTTTCAGATGTGTCTCTTGAACTGTAGTTTTAGCTGGTTGAGATGTTCGCTTTTTTTTTTCTTAGTATTTTAGCAACAAAAGAACCAGAAACTGAAAGGGGAAGTTTCTTTGTGCCATTCAAGTTTTATCAGGCCATGCTGACAATATTTTCATCTTCATCTTTCTTTTATGTGTTTTTTTGTTTTTTATATGATTTAAATGTAGAACTGTTGTGAAATGCAATGCAGAAACTGCAAAATGAAACTAAAAAACTGCAGAAACTGCAAAACTGCAGAAACTGCAAAACTGCAGAAACTGCAAAATGCAGAAATTTGTTTGATTAAGAGTGATTGCTTTGAAAAATAAAACCTAAAGGATCATTCAAAATCAATGCAAAAATTGCAGTTCAAATTCAACCGGTCTAAAAACAAGTTTTCAATTACCAGAAACATTGTTTACTGTAATGAAGCTTAATGCATTGATATTTTAAACCCAGACTCTGTGTTTGGTAGTCGTTCATCTTGGTGGTGGAAACTTCAGGTTAAGATGTGGCCAGAGTTTGAGGACGGTTCTTAAGTGTGTGAAAGAGAAAAACGTCTGTTCAGAGGTTGTGGTCGACTACTTTGTCTGTTTCAGAAGAGGATATGCAAAAAAAGAGGATATGAATTAGTAGACGGCACTTCTCACTATGTGAGGATCAAGAAGCAAATGGAAAGATCAAATCCTCTGAAGGCATAAGCACAACTTATTGGTTTGCTGTGTTTTTTTTTTTAGCAGAGCACCGCATTTTCTTAGACAGTTATTCAGCAGTTGACTCTCATGGACAATTTATCATGTTTAGATACTGTGAGATAAGACAGTTAAGACTTCCATCGCTCTGGGTAATTCCAGTCCTGCACATTTTTAAACTCATTAAACTCATCTTTCAGTAACCATGTCAGATTCTTTTCCTACCGTTGTCTCTTTTTGTTTTTGGCTGTTAGAGTTCAGGTTACCAGTAACAAGTTTAAATGTTAATTTACCATCTTTTTGTCCCAAAATATTTTTGATGACACATCCAGTTCCAAATTTTGGATTGTGTAAAGAATGAGAATGTCCTTCTCACTCAAACCAGCTGCTTCTGACTAGCCATAGTAATTAGTATATTGCTGAGATGTAAACTGAAGCTTATTGGCTTGGCTATTTGTTAAAATGGGCAAACTGTTTGATCCTGCCCCAACTTTTCAATAGGGTCAAATCAACCACATTTCAGAAACTTCCCCAGCTCAAATTTTGATTTTGTTAATATCTTTTTCTAAAGAAAGACAAACATAAATGGTGATTAAAGCAAAAATATTAAATCTCATGAATGTATATTGACTGAGTAATCCCCCATTTTGTTGAGCGGTGTCAAAATGACAGTTTTCACATGAGATTTGGAGCCAAATTACGGGGGGGTAAAATGACTTTAGAAAGATGACAGCATCATTATTTTATTTTTACACAGAGATTGCTAAGTCTTTTAGTTAAATCTGTTTACTTTAGCAATGTTTGTTGCATTTTATGGCAACGGTGACAGTTCAAAAATGGGAAAAAGTTCTTTGTGTTTCTTAACAAACTTTTCTTTTGGTATCTTCATTTTAAAGGCCCTATATGGTTCAATCTCAGAGATATGGAGATCTTGATGCGACTCCATGAGTTGGTCAGTTGTACACATATTCAGTGGTCAAAAACCAAATGTGGGTCACTTTGCATACATCTGATAGTTTTTTCTTTTAAAGAGGAATATTTGAACAACAAATAATGTTGAAACTAGAAATGTATCTCGTTTTATTTCTATCAACACAGCTGCATAGAACATACCTGTCTGAGTGCCATAAATATTATTTTTCCAAAGTTTGCATGCCTGTAACTCTAAAAGTATTAAAGATATCTTAATATCCTTCTAGATTCTCATTCTTAATAAACTTTTCTTTTGGAATCTTTATTTTCAAGGCCCTATATGGTTAAATCCCATAGATATGGGGATCTCAATTCAGCTCCATGTTCAATTTGTTGAATTTTACCACCCTGTAATTTGGCTCCAGACTCGTGTGAAAATTGTCATTTTGACCCCCCTCTACAAAACAGTGAATTACTCAGTAAATATACATTCATGACATTTAATATTTTGGCTTTCTTAATCATTTATGTATTTCTTTCACCAGAAAAAAAAAAAAAGAGAGATCAAAATCAAAATTTTTAGTCAGGGGCCTCTGGTTGAGTTGACATGGAATGACCCAATAGGAAATGCATCATCACAAGAAAGAAAAGCTGCTATCTTTGAGCTGTCTATCTATGTGGTTCTCTTCTTTACGCCTCCTAAATACTTAGGAGCCAATCTACTCACACCCAACTTTCAAAGCTAGTATCCACATGAGTCGAAAATCCTGACAAAACTCCATTAAACTCACTTGTCAGACTCTTTCTGGCTTTGATAAAAAGAATCTGTGTTGTATGGTTTGAAACTTCACAGAGCGCCCTCGCAAACCCGGGGCGCTTCATTCCTCTAATGTGTGTGAGGATAAATTGCCCCTAAATGGTTTTGTGCCCTGCACAATAGTGTCATCACCAGAATTCGTTCCAGAGCGCAATGCTCCAAGAGAGCGGTAAGTCCCACTGTGACCAATTCAGTTTGTAGTTGAAGAGGATTTCACTGTACGCAACGGACAGAGTCTCCTCTCGCATATATTCCCAGGATACAGAATATGGTCTCATAACGCATTGAACCTGAAAGCTGCTAAAACTAAAACTTTTAAAAATTGATTTTGTGAATTGAAATAACCCAAAAATAAAATATAAATATTGAAAAACATAAACGAATAGTAGAATTAATGCCTTGGCATCTAAATAAAATAAAATAAGACAAGGTGAAGTACTAAAATGACTAAAACTAAACCTGAAATTAAAAAAAAAGTTAAATGGATTAAAAATAAAAATAACTAAAGCTCAAGTAAAATTAAAATAAAAAAAGCTAATTCAAAATATTAATAAATGCTATAATATTATAGAAATAATACTATAATAACACTGCATTGGGGTGGGTGACATCGTATAGCGTGAAATGAGTCACTTTATATTATGGTAATGGTGTGAAAAAATAATTATGAATTAAATAGTTTACATTTTAACAACCATGAGGAAATGCATTTTTTGGAGTTAATTTTCCCCATAATAATGTGTGTTTTTTTGTTTACCTTCAGAATCCCAGCGTTCCCACTTGACATCCTTTACGATGAAATTTAAGGACAAATTCCATTCTCCAAAAATCAAGAGGACGCCATCAAACAAAAAATCCAAACCACCACCAGAACAACCCGTGAAGTCCCCAGAAAAGACTGTGACCAAGGTACGAAATAAAAGTTACTATTGGCATAGTATTTCTGGATGTTGCCTGCATAAACAAGGGCAGTCTGAAAGCAAATAAGCACATTGATGGTTTTGGCGACATTCTTTGCCACATTTAGAGTCTGAGTCGATTAGAGGAGCATGAGAAAGAAGTGGTCAGCGCCTTGCGGTATTTCAAGACTATTATTGACAAGATGGTGGTAGACAAGAAGGTCTTGGAAATGCTTCCTGGTTCTGCTAGCAAAGTTTTGGAAGCCATCATGGGCTTGGTACAACTTGATGGCAAGACACTGAGCAGGTAAAATGTTTTAAGCATCTTGAGAATATTAGTTTATTGTTCAGCTATAAAAAAAACATGCTTTCTACAGTTATGCATATTAATATTTATTTTACTTCCTCCTCCATCTGTATGCAGTTCAAGAGTGTCCTCCTGTCTCAGTCGACTCTATCAAAGTCTTGCAAACCTCATTCGCTGGTCGGACCAAGTGATGCTGGAAGGGGTGAACTTGGAAGATAAAGAAATAGTTACGACTGTCACCAATGTGATCAAAGCAGTGCTGGATGGTGTGAAGGTATTAATGTTCAATAGAACTCTGTCAGGGCTTGTTTTGCAGTCTGTTAACGCAGTCTGTTGACGTCTCAATCTATTCTCCACTCTGTATTTATTCCAGCTGTATTTAGCTAAGGGTTTTGCTCTTAGTTGATAGTATTGTGTGTTAAGATGGCTTTGCCTGTGGTTTCCTGTAGGAGCTGGTTAAAGTCGCTACTGAGAAGCAGGAGCACCCCTCCCCTACGACACCCGTCAAAACCCTGCCTCCTGTCTCCAGTCCAAAATGGTAAATGAAGAGCTTTTCGTAAAAAAACATTAAGCCTTATGAAATTCTTTAAAAGTGATGTGGCTGGTGTTGAAATATGTCATTCATTTTTACCACTTTATTATAGCAGTGTTCCAGAGCCCCCCATCACTGAATCAAAGGAAACGGTCTTGAATAATACCCCTACCCCAGCCGAGGCCACAGAGACCCCAAATGATGTCCCTGATGAGGAAATGGCCCCTCCTAAACCCCCTTTACCTGGACTCAAAGTGCCTGAACATTGGTATGAAAGCTTTGTCAAACCTTAATCTTCGTGGCCTAAGAAATCTGTTCAGCTATGTGTTCGGCACTGTCTACAAATACGGTACATGTTGGTTAATTTTATAAGCAACAAAGACACAGTTCTTGTGTGTCAGTTGTGTTGTTGAGACGAAATGAGACGAAATCACCGTAGGAAATCCAGAAACATTGGTCGTTGGCTATACGTTACAGCCTAAATGCCAACATTTTGATAGTAAGCGGCAAAAAATTCAATCAAATTTAATTGATTTTTTTTATTTAAAATGTATCATTAGAATAATACAAAATCACACATCAGGGGTTTAAACTGTAATAAGAGTTCCCAAATTGTAGGATTGAAAAACTGCGAACCCTTTTGAAAATGAATGGAAAATACAACAGAAAATGTCAGGCCCTATTGTGTGCTCTATCATAGAAATTGCCGTTTATTTAGTTTACAAGCTTCATGGAGTGAAACCAAACATGAGTGTGATGGTATGAAAGGTGGTACTGCACAAGGTGTGCAGTGTATAACGAGAAACGTGAAGTGGGCTGTGTTATCTTAACTTGCCATCTTATCTGGATTACATGCAGTAAACATCTAGATATCACTGGTGATGTGGTTAACAGCATTTTGTGTATGTTTTAAGTGATAGGTTTAGCTACAGATGATTGCACAGACCCATCAGTTTGCGGGAAGCCTAAAAGAAAAGGTGTGAAAGAACGATATAAATAGTGCTATTCTTGAGTAGGGTGCAGCAGTAAAGCCTCGGCTTCCTCTAGCAGAGAGTCATTGACATATGGGCTGTTTTCTGAGAAACAGTGTCAGCTCTACTCTGTAGACTGAAAGAGACAAGAAAGAGAGAGTGCAAGAAGGGATATTCTGATACCAAGTCTAGACAGTAGGGGATTAAGTTGTGCTGCTGGCATTAAAGAGAGTTCGCTTTGTACTCTGAATTATTTGCTGGCATTTCCATGTTTTTGGCAGGTTTCCAGCCTTCCAACAAGTCTTTCTCTGAAATATGAGCTTTTTGTTGGAGATTATTTTGATGCCAAGTTTAGCCTACCAACTGGTCTGTTCACTGAGCAGGCTGGTGTTTTTGTCTCTAATTTAAAGTCAACTTGATATTTAAAAGGGTTAATTCACACAAAATTGAAAATTCTGTCATCATTTACTAATCCTAATGTCATTCCAAACCTTTATTACCTTCTTTTTGTTGTGGAACACAAAAGCAGATGTTTAGTAGAATGTTTGCACTGTTAGTTAATATTAATAAGACCACAAAGAAAATGGCTACTCTCTGCCATTTGTTGTTCATTTGAATAATTAATGGAAAATCTAGAAGCAGTGTTTACTTCACTGAGGAATACCATGCCATTAATTTAATTTGACAACATTTATTTTAATGTTTAATAACTTAACTTTAATTAAATTTGTGTTCTGTTGTATTGAAATTGGTATCAATTATTGGTATTGACTACTAGAATTTTGATATTATGTATACAAACATTAATAAATGCTGTAGAAGTATTGTTCATTGTAAGTTTATGTTAACTAATGTAGTTAACTAATATTAACAAATGAAACCTTACTCTTTTATGACTGCAAGCAACGTCTCTGATGAAGTTGTCTATGCATAGTTCAATGACCTGATTAAAAATGAAATTCGTTGTTTTCAGTCGTCTTTGCATCCCTAATATCCCAGAAGCACTGTAAAGCACATTTAGCTCACTGAAATGGCATGTAGATGCTTTCATGGCCAACAGTCACTCGGCTCCCAGCCGAAAATGAGTCTCATCCCTTTACCAGCAGCCCTGTGTTGGTTTACATCAGTCAGACTGTTAAAATAAATTACCATGTTAGGACTACGACAGATCTTCCAGGTGTTTTATAGTTTCCCTTCATGGAGAGAACCTTATTAAATCCCCTTTCAAGCCTCTCGTCTGGTGAAACGATTTAATACTTCTGTTTGACCTGGCATGTTAAGACTGGTTATTCAGAAGATAATCGGTATTTGTAAATGTCAGCCAGACGTACTCTACATTCACTATGAGTCAGTTCTTCTGCTAGTCACTCTTCTGTATGACTTCACTGTTAGCAGCTGTTTTAGGGCGACAGAGCAAGTAACCAGACTGACTGATTTATAAAGTTGCGGTTTGTGGTTCCAGAGCTGGATTCCACTTTCGCTTTGCAAAAATGTTCCTGGTCACTTGGGATTGGTTGTAGACTTTCATAACCCAGAATGTGTCTGTAGGTTTCTTGATTGACCGCTTGTGTGAGATTTTTATTATGACTATAGTTTATTTGTTTGACACTAGCATTGGCTAAACAAACTCTCCCTTTGCAGTCCACCGGCTCTCCCCCCAAAGAAGCGTCAGTCGGCACCGTCTCCCACAAGGATTGCTGTGGTTGCGCCGATGAGTCGTACCACAAGTGGATCAAGTCTTCCTATTGGTATCTGTCGACAGGTGAGATTTTGGTGCTCCCTTGGCGCTCTAACCTACTTATGCGCCTCATGTGGGCCTTAAATGAAAGTATTGTGTCTCAAAGTCTTTTCCCCCAAAATTGTATCTTGAGGTTAACTGTTCTTATTTTGACCTAAAGGAGTATGAGGCAGATGCCTTACAAAGGCGTTTTTCAGGAGGTAGTCACTCCTATGGAGGGGAATCGCCACGACTGTCCCCATGTGGCAGCATCGGCATATTGAGCAAGTCAGATGAACAGCTGTCCTCTTTGGAGCAGGACAGTGGACAGTGCTCTCGTAACACCAGCTGTGAGACTCTAGGTGAGTGTTTAAATCATTATTGGGGAAGCTGCTTTGAAACAGTAGCTTGTCAGGCTACACACCTCAAGAGTGGTTTAAATATATTGATGGTGTTTTATCTTGTCCCCTTGTTTACCCAGACACAGCAGAGAGCTACGACCCCGACTATGACTTCCTGCATCAGGACCTGTCTAGCATTGACCAGATCACTCCCGCACACACGGGGGGTTGTCTGAGCCCTCTCCCTGAGTCTCATCACGAATCATCCTCCTCCCCTGTTCAGTTTCAGTTGATACCACCCGCTCTCCCGAAGAAGGAACGGCGAACCCCTCAGCCTCCGGTGGAACGACTGTACTCTCAATATGACAACGTTCCAGATGAAGACATGCAGACCCCACCCTTCCCCCTTTTCCCTTCGATGCCACCCTCGAACCCTGGAGTATTCATGGAAAACTTCGGCCCTGCTGAGAACACACAGATCCCTCAGAGCCCTCCACCCCTGCCGGAGAAGAAGAGTCGGCATAGTGAGTATGAGGAAATTCGAATGTGTTGTTTGGAGGGTAGAAAATTACTGGGTTAGAAAGACTTGTCTAGTCGGAACCGATAGCCTTGTGGAAGTGCTCTGACATGTAGCGCAGATGCAGATTGTGGTCTTTTACCAATTACGTCCCCTTCTACGCTCGCATTTTGCTTCCTGTCAATTCTCTATACTGTCCTGTTCAATATGAATTCAAAAACAGCAACAAAAAAAGGAAAGGCTTGTGTACATGTTTTTAATTGTAGTTTATATCTCGCAATTCTGACTTTTTTCTCAGAATTTGCAAGATATAAACTCGCAATTGTGAGTTTTAAAGTTAGAATTGCAAGATATAAACTCACAATTGCGAGAAAATTTGAGAATTGTGAATTGACTTTTTCTCAGAATTGGACTTTATAACTCGCAATTGTGTTTATATCACAATTTTCACTTTATAAATCGCAATTGTGAGTTTATATCTCGCAATTCTGAGAAAAAAAGTAATGTAAATATTGTGAATGAAAAAAATATATGAATTGAATTTGAATATTTGAATTTCAGTCACAATAGATCATTTCTTCCATGTTGTGATGTACATCCAAGTGAAACAGATTATTGAAAAAGAAAAAAAAAAATGTAGGGCGGGGTCTTGGTCCTATCTATCAGTTGTTGATTGGATGGAGGCGGATATGAATGTAAGCTTGCAGTCAGTTGTAAGAAAGGGGCGGGGTTTATATAGACAAATTGATTGGTGAAGTCCTGCATACGTCACTAGAAAGAAATTATTAGGTCAAAAAAAGATAGAAAAGAAATGCACAGTTGAATCATTCACATTCAGACAAGTAACATGGATTTAGAAAATTAAGTGAAATTTCTTTTCATGATCAGCGTTTTCAAGTACTACGACCAAAAAAGTAGTTTGAACCCTGGCTTTTCTGTTTGTCTTCAGACTAAGCTGTTTTCACAGTTCACTAATTCCTTGTGTAATGTGTGCAATGTATGACGCAGTATGGCAAAGCCCGTTTTTCACTAGTTTTTCTCTGTAAAGCCCCTCAGTGTTGGGTAGAGGTTGGGAAACTGTGATGTCACCTTTAGTGTGAGGTCAGATGGAATAATGCCTTTGTTGGAGAAATCTCTAGCTGAATACAATTTAAGGCCTCACCCAAGCCGGCAGGAAATGAGCTCTTGCTAAAAGACTCTTGTTTGGAGGGGAGGGGTTTTTTAATCATGTCATAATCCGCACATGAATCGTGTGGCTTGACAGAAGAGTTTATGTGAGGCCACAGAAAGGATGCTGAGCTGTTTTTCTCTTTTAAAATTGATTTGAATTACAGTGAATTTGTGTTTAAGCCTTTTGGTAATTGTCATATTCCATCTAGGACATGCACCTACTATGTATTAAAAAATATTGCTTTTTGTTCTAAAAACAAAAATGAAATGCATATTTGATAAATACAAATATATAAATTAATAGATGTAAAAATAAATTAATATTAAAATTAATATTAAAGTAGTTTTAGTAATATTACTATTATTCAAATACTAAAATAAATATATATTTTATTATATGTACACTACCTTTCAAAAGTTTGGGGTCTGTAAGATTTATTAATGTTCTGAAAGAAGTCTCTCATGCTGACCAAGGCTGCATTTATTTGATCAAAAGTACAGTAAAAACAGTAATATTGTGAAATATTAATACAATTTTAACTAACTGTTTTCTATGTAAATATATTTTAAAATATAATTTTTTCCTGTGATGCAAAGCTGAGTGTCACATGATCCTTCAGAAATCATTCTAATTTGCTGAGTCTTAATTTGACTTAATTTTGCTAATACATGCATATGCCAACTGTTTTATACAGGTTCATTCTATTTATTATCAGAATATTGATAATCATCAGTATTCATTCACTTAACGCATGCAATATGGCCAAATTCCAATTAATTTTTAGAACAAACAGAATAGAATGCTGAACACGCACCACGAATGACTCATGAAGTAAAGTGTGAAGTGTCACACTCTCTCACAGTCTCAGCCTTTCACAGTCTCAGAGCCTCTTGGCACCTTAACCTTTGCCCTATTAATGCATGAGCTAGCGTTTAGCATTTGCTGGGCCTGCGTGTTCATTTAACCTATTTACTTTTTACTTTTTAATTTTTATACCCGCAGTTCTGAAGTACATGCAGTTTATGGAGGACTATTCCGAGCCACTGCCTTCCGTTTTCTACCAGACGCCACAGAGCGAAAGCATTTATGAGCAGCGCAATAGGAAGCGCTTTCAGGAAGTGTATGGCCTCAGTGACTCCTTCAGCAGCAGCGATGAGACCCTCCCTCCTCCAGCGCTTCCACCCAAACAGAGACAACTGGTGAGAGCTAGATCACTGCAGTCAGTGCTGCACCCACACATGCTGTACACACTTTCTGTCTGTCTCATTCTCACCCTCTCTAGATGTTGATGCAATATTTTCTTTCCTACTGACAGTCACCATTACTCACAATGGTAGCGGTATTATATTTCCCACAGTGTCAGAGTATTACTTGTATCAAGTTGCTTATGGCACAATATTCATTCTGTTGGTCTAAGTGAAGTTCAAGTGTTGCTTTAAGCGATCAGTGTCATCTATTTCCTCATTGTGTGTTGCGTGAACATGTCTGATGTTTATTCAGCTAAAGCCTGAGAGGAACAACTCAAATGTGGTAACTTCCTTTAAATCTTGCTTGATTCCTGGCTGTGTATAGCACCTGCCGCTCTACATATCCTTTTTCAGCATTCCAACGTTAGAAACAAGCGACTGAAGTTTATTTTTAACAAGGTCCCTGGTCTTTTTTGTGGCACATTTCAGAACTGAAACTTGTTTTGTTTTTTGATCCGGTAATGCAGTTTTGCAAAGAGACTGTTTTTGAAGGATAGGACATTTTCATGTCAACTTGAAACATGAGCGAGACAGAGGCAGCAAGACACTGTATTAAATTTACATGTAAAGAGGGAATTTACATAGAAGTCTTGAAGGCACAACAGCAATGGTTGTTTAATTCAAGGGTTAGAGAATGGTCATGACTGTTTTTTTTAATTAAGTGTATATTGTTACGTTCCCCTACCTGTCTACTCCCCGGAGGGGAGTAACAAAGGAAAAAGCATAAATAAACGAGTAAGGAAGAAAAGAAAAGGCAAGAACACACTTCAATCCACTGTCCCAGAGAGAAGATGACACCAGATGATATATCAAAGAAAGAATTTTATTTACAAAAAAAAGAAAATAAGACATAACATAGGGTAATGGGGAGCAATGGCTCAGTGGAGAGCAAGGCCTAAAATAACAAAAGAGTCCACTAACTAATTTAGGTAGGAGTTCTAACCTAAGAAGGGACAAACAAAAACAAATAAACAACATAAACTTCCCTCAACTCCCTTGCTGTACAAAAACAGGGACAAAAGCAATGTTAAAAGAAAAAGGCACTCTCCCTTACAGCTTCCCTCACAGTAGTAATAAACAAACAAGTCAAAAGGAACACAATACATTTTTCCTAACTTTTAGTTTGAAGTAAGGTCTCTGACCACTTCCTGTTAACACAGGTCACTGCTAGGCTCAGTTAGCCACTGCTAACACACAACTATTGTCTCTGATTGGCAAACACAAGCAGAGAATCCAACACAGAGTTCAATCTGCATATATTGTAAATTTATAAGTTGGATGCAAGGGAGAAAAAAAATGGATATAAATGGGGTCAAATTATATGGATATAAATAGGGTGTGTTTATATATGTGTGTGTGTGTGTGTGTGTGTGTGTATATATATATATATATATATATATATATATATATATATATATATATATTCATACATACATATATATATATACACATAGATATATATATATATATATATATATATATATATATATATATATATATATACACACACATACGTACATACATATTAGGGGTGTATCGGTACACAAACATGACTGTTCGGTACGTACCTCAGTATTGAAGTCACGGTTCGGTACAGCAGGGGAAAAAACTAAACATAATTTTTTATTAAACCATGGATAATTAAACAAACTGTGTCTCGCTCTTTAAATAAATTAAATTATAATTAATATTTTCTTAAGGATAAAAAAAAAAAAACTATATACAGGGAGCCCTTTCTTGCACATTACTATAATATTAAAGGTTACAATTAACAACAGAGCCCAAACTATTAGATTCAGTTGCTATTTATTTTTAGATATAATAATCAATAATTAAAAAAACATGTAAAAGGCAGGTTTTGCATTAACTTCTAAATCTAATTCATTTTTGAAATATAATCATTTACACAGGTACTGTCATAACTTGTTTTCATGACAAATTTATTTTAACTTATACTAAATAATTAAGACATTACTAACAGGTAAAGTAAATATAATGAATATAAAAGCTAATATACTGTAGTATATTTAGTGAAATGCTCCCCTATAGAGTTAATTTCTCTAATGAACTAACATGCTGTGAACACTAAATGACTTGCCTGAGGTAAATGTAAGGTTACGTGAGATATTATTCTCAAGCTGTTTTATTGATGTCTTTCCATGGTGGAAACACTGGTTGAGAGATTACATGCATATCGGCTGCATTCCAGTTAGTTTTTTTTATGCCCTTCCCTCGCTAACTTCCCTCAGTCTCGTTGACTTGGATGTACGTCATTGCTGCTCGTGCAATGGGCTGATTCAAAGCCCTTGATCACTTTGAATCTGCTATGGTGTTGATTTATTATTTACATTTTTTCCCCTTATGAAACTGTTTAATGTAGCATTCTATATGTATATAGGTGTGTTGGGTTGTTTTAGATATTTAAAAAAAAAAAGATTAATATATCATAGAGTTGTTTGTGGTGGTGTGAAATAAACGCGATATGCAGTGATGTCACAATCGTGTTGTATTGTGGTATATGGAGCTGCCTGAAGTGTACATATGAAGTAGACTCGCTTTCTCTGTCAAAATCGAGGGTGCGAGGGTCTGTCCATATAAACTTCCCTCGTCCACTTCACATAGTGGAACGCACTTCAAAATGGTGGCAGGGATTCCTCCGAGGGGAAGTGCTTAGGGAAGTTTGAGTGCTTGTCTAAAAGTGGAGTGGAATGCAGCCATCTAGATCGTCTGTTGTTCTTCTGCGCTTTTTCCTAATGTGTCAGTTAGCAAACAGTGTTGCACTACCTTGTGCGCCCCCTTCTGGATTGGCGTGTGGATAGCCTGTGACTGACTGTATTTGTTGTCTAACTGCATGAACCGAACCGTGACGTCTGTATCGTATGGGACGTATAGTACCATTACACCCCTAATACCCCCTAATTTATATATATATATATATATATGTATATGTATATATTCATGACTTTAAACAGGAATTGGCCTTTTCAAAATTGCCTTTCAAAGCAAGGAAAGCAACTGTTTTAATGTTTTGTGCTATTCTTGCTTTTGTTCTCATTCTTGTCTTACTAACCCATCTACCTCATTTCATTTGACTCGTCTTCCACTGTTTTTTCTCTCATTCCATGTGACTGAGCAGAAGGATTCACCAAGGTGTGTTGCTTAGAGCTTTGAGTTCAGGTATAAAGTAACCTTAAGTGTTGGTAGCTATATTATGCACAAGCCTAGCCATTTATTTGTGCTTTTATTCTCAGTAATTTCCTGTTTTTGTTCCCACACTCTGATTAGCAAGCACAAGCAGTTACTAGGCAAAAAGTAGAAGCCTTTGACTCTCAATATTTTACACCTTCACAGTTTAATTCTTTCACATAACGTTGCTCTTTCCTGCTGCACAGTAGACTTTTAGTCTGAGTAGATGAAAAGGTAGGGCTTTAAGGTCTTAGGTCTTGTCTCATTTTCACAAACCATATTTTAAAATGTTTCATTTGCATCACATTTAATATTTCGCCTACTCTGACTAAGGTCTATTTCTCCATTCAGCTCACATCTGCTCAGAAATCTACATTGTGCATGAATCTCTGGCCTTTTTTCTCTTCCTTCCTCCACTCTTCACTTCCCTCTTAGGCTTCCTCACACTCTGCGTCTCCTTCCTCCTCCTCTTCCTCCTCTCTGTCATGTCAGCTGCAGCAGTGTGCATCCGGGCCTGGGCCTGGTGAGACAGAAACCGCTCTCAGCCTTTCCGCATCTAACTCCTCTCTGACCCGCCAGGGCTCCCTGCCTGTCACTACGGTGAGTAGCGGATGCCTTTCGCTGGCCTCTAACATGTTTTCCTTTCCTTTTGTAACTAATAAAGCCTTTAATATCTTCTTCAAAGCATAATATTAAGGAAACCGCAATGCAGCAAAAGAATAGTGTTGACGTTTTAGGTAAGTTTAGGTTTTAGGAACCAATTGTAGAGGTTTAATTCTATGGCACAGACTTGCAAGCACTGCAGTTATGATTCTGTAGTTTTTCAATTCATCGTCACCTGCTGAGAAGTAGCACAAACATGCAAGCACTGCTGATTGTCTAATTATTGACTCTGTAGGTGTGTGTGCCTGCGGCTACAAGAGGAAACATGTTCATAATAGCTCACATGAATCACAGGTGCTGTAGCCTGTAGGCAATGAATAGTTCACAGCCTCAATTAATAGTGGCACTGCCTCGTTAGGGTTCACAAATTTTTTTCCCCACACGCCTCTAGTCTTCAGTGGTGGTGATCTAAAGATCTGAAGAGTCAAAGGCATGTACCACACAGGGGTCCTGCAACTGTGACCTGCTGAAAAGCTCAGGTTAAACACGCATCATCCCGCAGGGACTTGTCAGGTTCCCTGCTGTTAGGTGACTGAGCTGCCTGTTATGATGTTAAGTCTACTGAATGACAGGGAGCTTGTTTCAATGCCTTTTATTGGAAAAGTAACTAGTAAATATACACTGTAAACCCAAACAGTACTACTAACTTATAAAGATTGAGTACGCTGCAATTAAAGTGTATTAAATCACTGATACAATTACATTTTCTGAACGAGGAGTTTAGTTTTATTTTTCTGTAGCTCAACATTTTTGAGTAAACCCTTATACTTAAAATTATTTTTAAGTTTACTGAGCGATATAAAGCGACGCCATCTATGTCACGTCGTTACCGACATAGCCAACGTTATCAGAAGAATCCATTCAACATTAAACTGAGTTGCAGCAGATTTCAAGTTCCCAGCATGCTTTGTGTCAGACTCTGTAAGGGAGAATAGATGTTGTAACTGAGTGTTATTTTGTGTGCTGTTGCACAAGATTAATACAGGGGATGATGTGTTATTGTTTAATGTTCTGTTATTTTGGTGTTTAAATGTGTTTCTGTGATGTTGAAGTTTTGTAGGGTTACCATCGTGGTGAAGAGTACTAGTGCCTGTGGTTAGGTCAGGAATGGTCTGCGAAACTTCAAGGTCAAGTCAAGTCAAGTCACCTTTATTTATATAGCGCTTTTTACAATGCAGATTGTGTCAAAGCAGCTTAACATTGATAACTGGTATATAAATTTTAGCTGCACAGCAGCTCTTAAAGAATAGTGTCAATGTCGGCAGATCAAAGCACTGTTGAATATCAAATGTCAAGGCTATAAATACTGCATGTTGATTAACAGTTCATGCATGTAAATAGTGATAGTCTCTTTGATGGTTACATTAGCGCATGCTGGTGCGCTGTTGCTAACTAACACTTAACTGTAAAGATTAGCTGTTAGTTTATTCAACATTTCAATTAAATTGTAATTACCGAATTTCTGTAGTATAAAATAATTTAAGTTTTACTAAAATAATCTTTGAGTTGTTTACTTAAATGTTTTGAGTATTCTGAACTTATTGGGTTTTACATCCACTGCATCAAAATAATTGAAAAATAAGAAACATTACGTATGGTAAACAATAGTCTTAAAGATGCAGTATGTAAGATTTCTGTCCGCTAGAGGCCTATTCAAAACAAAGGCGTAGCTTGATGACGGCAAGTTTGAGCGTGGAATCTTGGGACATGTGGTCACAGCACATCACAGCCGGTGGAAACAATCAGGATAGGATAGGACAAGAAATCATGTTCATGGATGAGATTATTAACGTTACTGTAGTATGAAGTAGAGCTGAACGAGGCCACTGGAGCGATTGCGCAACACACGCCTCACGAGCAGCAGAACTTTTATTATGCCACAGTCGCCGGCGCCGCTTCTGCTTTTCCGGTCATGAGTATGAGGTAACACAGCTCTGTTTATCGTGTAATATATTAAAGCGTCTTTAGTGTTTCCATGTTTTTACAAAATAAAACCGGAAACCGAGGGTAACGCGGGTATGGCGCAATTGACAGGCGACTCCTCACACGCCCCGGATCCTTGGTTAAAATTGCAATTTTCTCACGGTTTACAAATAGTTGGAAACATTTGGGATATTGTAAGTACTCAAGTGATCAAAATATACACTGGCCTAATGGTTTTTGTATATTTTACTGCAAAAATCTTACACATTGCACCTTTAAGTAGAGTGGACTTAAACATTAAAATAAAATTAACATTTTTTAGTTTGACTTAATTGTTACTTATAATTAGTGTTTACTTTAAAATTTGAGTTGCTGTACTTAAAATTTACAGTGATTTTGAGTATTCTGAACTTATCGTGTTTTACAGTGTAGGTGATCTGTTTCAAGGTTGATAGCTGGTTCTTTGTGTCCCTTTTTTTTGTATTTTTTTGTATAGATACAGTCAAACCAAAATTTATTCAGACACCTTGAACATTTCATCCATTATTACAGTTTATTCACTATAGTTTAAAAAATGGTAATAAAATACGACAAGATCTCAGAGTTAAACTGTGTCAGATAAAAAATAATCTTAATTAAGTCAGATAACACTTAAGCAAAACATGGTCAGGTCAAAGTGTCTGAAGAATTTTTGGTTCCAAATTTTTATCAGTTTTACTGGTAGTCCACTGTATGAAGAATTTTTGGGTATAATATGTCACAGTTTACTTTATTTTGCTATCCTTACTTACATAAATGAACTATAGTCCTGCACCCACTAGTAAAAATATATCAAAAATATCAAAAATGTCTGAATAATTTTTGGTTTGACTTTATATATGGGGTGGCAATGATTCAATGGATCAGTCATGAGATTTAAAGTTTTATATATTTTAATTGAAGATGATAATAGTAGTTTTTTTTTTATAATGTTTTGTTGCTATGTTTTATTTTTTTAATATAATTATAGATTATTATTATTTTATTTAATGTATTTTTATTATTTAAATCATATAACAATATTATAATGACTTAATTAGAATAATACTACCCAATATGTTTTAATTCATGATACAAAATACAATTATTACTTTTAATATAATTATAAATTATTAATTTTAATTTATTTTTTAATTATTTAAATCATGACAATATTATAATGACTATTACAATTAGAATAATACTACCCAATATGTTTTCATTCATGACACAAAATACAATTATAAAAATATTAATAATAATAAAGCATTAAAAAAGCACAAAGTACTTTGCATGAGAACAGGTAAAAATACCATAGTTAATATAATATACAGTAAGATTAAAGATAAAACCCACAATAGATGCAAAAGATGAAACCCATCATAATAAAAGAATATAAAATTAATATACATAAAAAGTAAAATTATTTTTTTATCATGCGTTTAAAGTATTTTCACTCATTTTCAAAAATTCACCGTATCAAAAAATAATAATGAATAACTTCTACAATAATCAAATTGAAGTAACCAGAATCGAATTGAATTAAATTAAAACAAACTAATTAAAATTGTAATCTGCACCAAATTACACCAAGAGAAAACATTTACTCCCCTTATTACATGAGTCGAATCAACACTGGAAGTGTGCAGCTTGTTGTGACAGGAAGCTGGGCTGCTCTACTCAAG
Source organism: Hypophthalmichthys molitrix (assembly GCA_037950675.1). Taxonomy (NCBI): domain Eukaryota; kingdom Metazoa; phylum Chordata; class Actinopteri; order Cypriniformes; family Xenocyprididae; genus Hypophthalmichthys; species Hypophthalmichthys molitrix. The sequence goes on along the minus strand of CM075499.1, from coordinate 6,385,974 downwards.
TGTCTGACGTCAATACACTTGTAATATAGGCAGCAATGTTGACTATAATGGAAGCAATAGATTTTTATTGCATGATAAATGTTGCTTGCTTCCAGTTTAGACACTGTGTTAGGATAATAAATTCTATTATTTGGTGTTAGAATTGTTTATTGTGTAGTAATGAATAAATGTGATTTTGTATTGAACATTTGATGTCTTCAACTTCATGTAGTAATATTACTGTAATGCACAGCCTCTTGCCAAGTTTCCAGGTGCTGGTCATGCATTGCTTTGCTACCAAGTGTCCTTTGATTTCAGGCCCACCAAAGCAATAGTGGCTCCCTCTGACAGTTTATTTCAGCTGTTCTTCAGCCTTTGTGGGCATCAGCTCCCGACCACACCTTTACTCTGACTCCTGCCAATGCTTGTGCTATCCTCCCTCTTGTTTTCCTATAGAGCGAAAGTGCTAATGATGAAGGTGGGGAGGGTGAATACGTCAATCTGTATTCATCCAACCAAGCCAATGGAGATGTGACTCTCTCCAATGGAGTAAGTAACAGCATGTCAGCGGTTGCAGCCGACATGCCGGTGCCCTCATGCTGCGCTTGTGCTGTTTGTGACTGTAGTGCTTGGCTTTGCATCATGCAACTGGTTAATTGTAAATTTTGCTTAACACTGGCTGCTGAGACACAAGTGTCCAAAAGCAACAAACTAGAAATCTCTTGCATGTTAAGCTGAGTTTCGTCTTAACCAGCTTTTACTGTCAGTATTGTTGCACAACATATTTTGTCACGCTGTGCTGTGTGGCCTACAGTAAAATTTCATTGTTTCAAAATCCTGCTAGATATTAAATGTCAAGAATGTATTTTTGTGACCTTGCAGGATTTTACATGCAGTGTGGACAAAAAAACAACTTTGGCAAAAAAAAAAAAAAGACAGTTTTTAGATTGCACACATTGTTGTGAAATCAACATGCTCTAATAGAATTCAAGAACTGAAAAGAGGAATTGTTGATTTGATGATTGTGTGCTTTTCAAAAATAAAACTTGCAATTGAAGCTGTACTTTATTAAACCTCTTGACAGATCATCAGATTCATCCCGAAGTAGGTCACCCAATGTTACAGAAAGCTATGATATAATGTTACAGTCACATCAGCATTATATTTCTGCAAAATGTAATTTGACATTGGCCTTGAATTATGGCGTGACTAAAAAAAATCAAGAATATGTAAACATTTAAAAATAATTACACCAAAGCTATTAAAGCCAAATTTTCTGCATTCTTTGAATAAAGTGGGAATGAATTGAAAGAATTGTATACAAACAACTAAAAAGAAAAGAAAAAATCATTAATTGGTGAAACAATAGGTAATTGCAGTGCAATATTTTGGTGTTTACATATGTATTGTATATATTGTTATCTTCAGTATATACATATCTGTGTAGATAAAAAAAAAATGTGATGTAAGTATATTTTCTATTTTCTTCGGTTGATTGATTTGTGATCAACAGCTTGGCACAAATGATTTAACTAACCTCATGTCTGATAATCACATCAATCATGTGTATATATATATATTTATATAACTACATTTCAAATGTTTTGGGTCAGAGATGTTAAAAAAAAAAAAAAATTAATACTTGTATTCAGCAAGGATGTATTAAGTTGATCAAAAACGACAGTAAAGATAATGTTTCAGAAAATGTCTATTTCAAATAAATGCTGTTCTTTTAAACTTTATATTCATCAAAGATAAGCAGCATGACTGTTTTTAACATTAATAATAAGAAATATTTCCTAAGCACCAAATCAGCATATTAGAATGATTTCTGAAGGATCATGTGACACTGAAGACTGGAGTAATGATGCTGAAAATTCAGCAAATTTGAAAAAATTCAATATTTTAAAATATATTCAAAAAGACAACAGTTATTTTAAATTGTAATAGTATTTTACAATATCATTGTTTATGTATTTTTTATTAAATAATTGCAGTCTTGGTGAGCATAAGACATGAAAAAAATCTTACTGACCCCAAACCTTTAAGCGGTAGTGTGTGAAGTTATTGAGTGATAGTGACTTCACTATATTGTAATGTGTGATCAATATGCCCCAATCTTGTGTGGAATGTTTTGTGAAATGCAGAACTATTGCCTTGTGCTCTTCTCTTTATTTTACATCTTAATAAGATGTAAAACCCACCTGTCCTGTTCTGATGGAGCACTTTGACTTTTAATGTTTTTTTACCCTGTTCTTGTATCGATGCAGTGATAGTGATATATTTTTGTTATTCCCAGGACTCTTCTTGTGGTGCTGATGACTCACTCCAGGACTCCGCGTCAGAGCACAGTAAAGATCCAGCCGACAGAGAGGGGTAACATTCATTGCTTTAGTTTAAAGGAATACTTCAGCCCAAAACCTTGTCTCTTCTCTCTTTTGTTGTTCATCTTTTGAAACAATTTCAAAGATTAAAATGTTTGGGATATTAGCATTTTTGTCTCTCACCAGAAAAATGCAATTGCCTTCCATGTTTTGGATTTTTTTTTATTACCCATCTTCTCCACAGCTGGAAGCAGAAGTGTGTGGACTCAGAGTTGACCTCAGAAGAGTTGGACGAGCTCACTCTGATGGACCATAATGAGATAATTTCTCGCTTAACACTAAAGCAAGAGGTAAAACTTATGTGTAAGGTGTTGCATGTACTGTACATGTACAGAAATGCCAAGTTTTAGAAGTTTATATCTTGATTTACATTGGTTGTAATGATAGTTGAGTATTAGTGTGCTCTCTGCTGCCCTCTGCCTATGACTCAAAGCCTCTGCAGTACCGCTGTGGTGAATCCCAGCATTAAAGTGCATGTGAAATACTATTGTTCACGCTGCAAGGTCAGACCTACTGCAGAGAGCAGTCTTTCTCCCCTGAAAGAATACATAAGACAGTTAATAAGTGGTCTACTTATACTCATAAGACAGGATATGTATGACTCTAATGAGCTGGCTTGCTTTATCTTGTTCCAGTTTGTCTTTGAACACAAGAACATGCCTTGAAATGAAACAACCTGACATCTCAACATGTGTCTAATTGGGGTCAGTCGACCCTAATTATATAGGGCGTCCTAAAGTCCAACTGGTCACTGAACCACTGACTAGTAGATTTTGAAAATACCATTTTGCACATCCCTCCAAAAAGTTATATTTAGGAGCTGATTGCATGAAAAGCTCTAACTTTGACCTGCTTGTTGAAAATCGCATAATCCTAATCTGTGTTTCCCAGAACGATGACGGCCCAGATGTCAGAGCTGGATCAGGCGATATTTTATTAGTTCATGCCACCGAAACAGATCGCAAAGGTAAGAATAATACCTTCTAATCTGGGGGAGTCAGTTATTTTATTCAATATTTATTTATACAACAGCAAATGTGTTAAACTAGGGGATTTAAAATGTAGCTTTTTAATGACGTTCAAAAGTTTGGTGTCAGTAAGATTAAAAAAACAAGAACAACAAAAAAACTTTTATTTAGGTACAACACTTTAAATTGATCAGAAGTGACAGTAAAGACTTTTATAATGTAACAAAAGATCTTTTGAACTTTCTATTCATCAAAGAATCTTGAAAAAAGTAAGTTTCCACAAAACTTTTAAGCAGCACAACTGTTTTCAACATTGATTATACTAAGAAATGTTTATTGAGCACCAAATCAGCATATTAGAATGATTTCTGAAGGATCATGTGACAATGAAGACTGGAGTAATGATGCTGAAAATTCAGCTTTGCCATCACAGGAATAAATTGCATTTTAAAAAATATTAAAATAGAAAACATTTCAAATTGTAATAATTTTTCACACTATTACTTTTTTTCACTGTAGTGTATTTTTATTTATTTACTCAAGTTCACATTCCCAAACCTTGACCAATAATTATGATTAAATAAATGTATCTTATGTTCTCTTTTATAGATCGAGTTTTATACTGTGAAGCTTTCTTGACCACATACCGAACATTTCTAACCCCAGAGGACCTCATTAAAAAGCTCCGCTATAGATATCCTTTCTGGTGGTGGTAAATCTTTAAATCTTTGCATTCCTAGTCTTTTTATGCTCTAAACTTCTTTTTTGCCCTTAACTCTGAACACATATACCAGATTTTCTCTCAGCTCTGACATCATCAAACAACGAGCTAGTAAAAACACCTTCTTCGTGCTGGTGCGCGTCGTGGACGAGCTTTGGTGAGCTGGAACTCCGTTATGGGACATCAGATACACAATTGAGAGACCACATTATATAAATATCTGAAAGCACTGACGCAGTTACTCCACACTATTTACTTATTTACTTGTAGGCCAATGTTATGTCACAAGAAACTACATAAATGTAAACATCTGCCACAAAAATTCAGCAAACATAAACATTTTGAATGTTGTGCTTTCACCTCCAAATAAATTGAGCCCCATAAGCTAGTAGTTATTTACTGTTTCATGTGTGGAAGTTGCTAGTGACTTATGAAAGTGTTGTTGTTGCTCATGAAGCATTACTTGAATAAAGACCCTTTTTTGTGTGTCATCAGTTTTGTGGAGCTGACAGAAGACATCTTGAAGCAGCTCATGGAGCTTGTGTTCAGTCTGTTGTGTAACGGAGAGCTCACCCTGGCCCGGGTTCTGCGCAAGAACATTCTAGATAAAGTCCAACAGAAGAAGTTCCTGCAGTACACTAATTCCCTCAAAACGCTGGCTGCACGAGGTGTGGCTGCCAGGTAATGCTCACCTAAATCATGTTTCTTCAGTGTTTCTTTTTCTTTAAATGGATAGAGTGAATTTAATCAATTCTGACTGTTTATTACCAGGCCCGGCACTCTGCATGACTTCCGTAGTCATGAGATTGCAGACCAGCTGACTCTTCTTGATGCAGAGCTATTTTATAAGATAGAGGTACAGCTTCTCTAATGTCATTCATCACACTTCCTGCCTTTAAAGATTTGAGAGTTTTCCAACATTTTTTTTTTTATGTCTGTTTGCAGATCCCAGAGGTGTTACTTTGGGCAAAGGAACAGAACGAGGAAAAAAGCCCCAATCTGACCCAGTTTACAGAGCACTTCAATAACATGTCATACTGGTATGATGCTCTGATTCTCAAGATAGCATAAAACCATCAACGTTTAAAAAAAGAAACTTCCTTCAAGGCCACGTTCACACAGTAACAGGATGCGGTTAAATCCAGTTACGTTCACACACAGTTTTGTGTTCTATGTGCGACTCAAGTGCTCCGCTCCACACAAATGAAAAAGCTGCTGTCAGTTAATGAAGATTTGATGGATGAACTCACGGCTCGATTGGACTCTTGTCGTGTCAAATGTGATGAGACTTTTCCGTGTCATGAACGTTGCCATCTTTGATGTTACTTTGGTCACTGTCGCTATGGTTATTGGTAAGGAATACAGGCTTGACTCCCGTTGCACGTTTATACAGACAGTATTCAAGACGCTACTCTAAGTTGCTGTGTGAACGGGACATTTCGAGACTCACACCTGTAAGTAAATGCAGTTGTCAGCCGACAGTGTGAACGTAGCCTAAGTGAAAACTAGTCTTATAAAATCAAACTTTTGGCCTTGCAGCATAAAATCTGGTCCATATTGCAGCTTATTCTGTGAAAACTGCCCATTTAGACACTGTTTATATTGTATATTTGTTTTTCTAAAAATTAATTGGTCACCGCAGGACCATTTAAAATGAGCTAGTGAAGGCGAATAAAGTGGTGAAAAAGAAATGGTGAACACTTACCTAAATGATACACGATTCCTTGATTGATTAATACAAATTTGTACCTAAAATCTTATGCTGATGGAGAAAAAATGTTTATGGACATGTTAATGAGTATACAGTACATTTATGTATTTTTAATCTCTCTTTTTAAGGGTTCGGTCCTTAATAATCCAGCAGGAGAAAGCCCAGGATCGGGAAAAACTTCTTCTAAAGTTCATCAAAATTATGAAGGTACAAACTAATTTTATTCTTCCAAGTTAAATATAATGATTTATTGGCTTGATTTCTATTAAAAAACCTTTAACCTGTGTCCCTTTGTATTCTAGCACTTAAGAAAACTCAATAACTTCAACTCCTACTTGGCAATATTATCAGCGTTGGATTCAGCGCCTATCAGAAGACTGGAATGGCAGAAGCAAACATCAGAGGTAAATAACATCCATGCATCCCTGTTTCTGTGTTATTTTGGTTCTCAGCCGATCGTCATAGTACCTTATGTTATCTTCACAGGGTTTGGAGGAATATTGCACTTTAATTGACAGTTCCTCCTCCTTCCGGGCATACAGAGCAGCTTTGGCGGATGTGGAGCCTCCATGCATACCGTATCTGTAAGGACATGTTAAGCATTTAAAGTTGCCATGAAATGGAAGTTGCGATAGTCTTTTTCTTTCCTTATTGGGATATATGTCAGTTGCTTCTTGAACAAGAAAAAAATGTAGGACGGGACTTGATTTTGTCTATCTGGAATTGATTGGATGGTTGTGGTTTGCTATTGGTCAATCTCATGTGAGCGACAGGTTGTCCCGCCCTCGCACCAGTGAACACGTCGCTGGAAGAGGGGGAGAATTTTTAAAAAATAATGAATTTTTAAAAAATAATGATGTGCACAGATAAATCATTTATAATTAATACTGCAATATTCCACAAAAAAGTCAATTTAGATTTCATGGTGACAAAAAATACACATTTTATATTCAGATGTCATATTTTGTGTATGACTTCCTTATTTTTCTACAAAATACAGAGGTCTCATCCTCCAGGACTTAACTTTTGTGCATCTTGGAAATCCTGACCTCATCGATGGAAAGATAAACTTTTCCAAACGCTGGCAGCAGTTCAATATCCTGGACACTATGAGGCGCTTCCAGCAAGTGTGAGTACTTGGACAACATGAAACATCATTCGTAATCCATTTAACTTCCATAATCAGAGTGAAAACAAAATATTTAACAAGTAAAGGAGTTGATTTTTAGGGGTTTAAGTGCGTAATTGTTAAAATTTTCAAGGATCAGCATTCTCCCATAAAAGTGATTGAGCAGGCCAAACCAAACCGTAAGTTGTAGAGACTTGAAACTTTTGAGGGCTGATAATACTCACACCCTCTACTATGTCTGATTATCAATAATTATCAAAAAAGTTTGAAATTTCAATTCACAGGCTCTAAGGGCAGCCAAAACGTTCGGAGTGGACGTAGCCACTTTTACTAAAATGACTATAACTCGTGAACAGAATGAGATATTTTCACCAAACTCTGCACACATATGTAAGAGCTCATTCTGTGGTTGCGTGAAAAAAAGAATATGGCGATTGGCCACTTGGTGGCACTATAACATGGAAAAAAAAGGCTGTAACTACGCAACCCGAAAAAATTTTCACGTGCGTAAAGGATTGTATATCATGCTATTTTTTTGCGCACGCCCACAACATTCATACCACATGGTAGAACTCCTCATTCTGAGCAACTTGGCCTCTAGGACCTCCGCTGTCAATCGAATCATTCGTTAAATATTTGAGATTATTTCAAAAACCTAATTTTGCGAACTAGTCCTAGGTTTTTGGCTCAACCTCGATAACTGTTAAAAAGCTTTATAAACCATATATTTCCTATTGTAAATTGCTTGTATTGGCTGTAAACGGTCTTTTCCATCTATGATCGAGATGGTTGCAGGCTTGCTAAAAATGTTTAAAATGTGCTTAAAGGGCTTAAAGTGCACAAACCCCGATAATTGCTGCTTGCAGCTATATTATCTATTGGAAATGTATTGGATCGTGAAAAACATTGCTATGACATTATTGGTTATTGACCTACAATAATAGATGTCTCCTCATTAAGATGGGATAGAAGAAAGCTTTTTAGTAGAAATGCTTCAAATGAAGCATTTTGTGTGACTTGTACTTTATTTTTTTCCAGGCACTATGACCTCAAACACAACGTCGACATTGTCTCCTTCTTCAACGACTTCAGTGACCATCTAGCTGAGGAGGCATTGTGGGAGCTTTCTTTGAAGATCAAGCCTCGCAACATCACTCGCCGGAAAACAGAACGAGAGGAAAAGACATAGCTCGCTCGGCTAGACGAACAAACTGCTTTTAAAGGCCACCCTCCTCCGAAGTTGCAAGACACAGCAATCAGAAGTTGTAATGGCAGCTACGAGACTGTAAACGATACTGTATTTCTGTTACAGTTTACAGAAACTTTTTTTAAAATGATTAGATTTTATTTTGTATTTGCACTGCGTCTGACCCTGTGTGTAAATTTGAAATGTGGAACAGTGCCGAGCGCAAAGACGGAAAACATGACTCTGATACATGAGATTACGGGGTTTGCGGTTGTAAACTGGGATTTATGGTGATATTCCGGTTCGGTCTCCTCATCTGGATGTTTGCAGTGCAATCTGGAAAAACAACTGCGAACTAATACCATGATGCCTCAACGGGCACTTTGGATGTTGAAGTTCCTTGAAGACTGATATTTTTATTTATTTATTTTGTATGTAACAAATGCACATAGAGACTCTTTAGATTTAGGGGGATTGCTGTATGTTTAGCTGCTGGATTGAACAGCTTTAAGCATATATGATAATAGGTCATGATGAGGACACACAGCCACAGTTATTAATAGCACTATCAGGATTTTGTTGCTTATTCTGCAAGATTAACAGTATCTTGCTGAATTTAAAAATGTTTAAGTTCCTAAGTTCTTACTGAAATTCTTCAAACAGGAGTGTGCCAGTTTTAATGTGCATCGAGTTGAAATAACAACTACTTTGTCATATTCTGTTTATATTAAATTCATACTTCTCATTACAGCAATTTGAGGCCTATTTAAAATCAGTTGTCTTCCAATTACAATTAATTGCTAACAATCAGGGAAACTCACTGTTTTGTTAAACTTGCTTGTTATTTATTTGTATATATATGTGCGTAGATTAACAATATGCTTTTTTTTACAAGATCATCAGCATCACTTGGACACAAGGATGCCTTTTTTGCCAGTGTGGTTGTTGAAAGAAAGATTTTAGGAGTTGTGTTACAACTGTTTGTATGGTACATTTCAATATTTTTCACTTTGCACAACAGTACTGTACAAAATAACCATATTTCTGTAGATATCCCAGAGCCATTGCAGTGATCAAAGACCTACTATATCAAGTGCTTGAAGCTGTTCATGAAGTAGTGTCAATGTGATTTATTTTATATAATGCAGTTTTCCTTTTGTTTTTAAAAAGGATTTTACATGGACATTTGCAGAGAGATTACTCTGTTGTTGTGAGATGTGATGAAATGTGCACTTTTAAGTTGATTGTGGGAAACAGAGATTAAAAGCTGTTTGGTAACAGTTTGAAGTGGACATACATATGAGCCTGAACCCCTTCAACATCGCTTATGGCAGGAACCTGTTCATACCTGCAAATTGGACTGAAGTTGGTTTCAAAATTCCAAAGACCCCAGACCACATATCACCACTGTTTGAACATTATGATGATGATGATGATGAAGATGATTCAGTTGCATATAAAACACAACTGACATGTACCTCTGTACACATAACCCTGTGAAACCTGGTAAAATAATATACATATCATCAATGTCTTTGTTGTGTTTGTGTGGGATCCATTTGTTCTGGTTTGGGGACTGCAAAAAAAAAAAAAAAAAAAAAGATGTGCGTGAATAAACATAAGTTTGCATTTAAGTAATTTGTCATATATGGGAACAAAAAAAAAAAAAATATATATATATATATATATATATATATATATATATATATATATATATATATAAACGCCTTAGTGATTTTCCATTGGGTCCATAGAAAGATGTAACAAACAAAAGTCCAAACTATTCTCTAACGTTTTTACAATTGCAAGTAAGGAGAAAGCACTCATCTTTTCAAATTATAAGCGGATTTGTTGGTGTTGTACTGTGAAAAATATGGTTGTCAATAGATGGAAATGAATCACGATTAATATAATTATTTCCTAACAGTATTTAGAAAGCATTTTTTTATCTTTTAAAAAAATCTGAAATTAATAGTGTTTAACAACAACTTTCGCCAAGTTCAGAGACTTTTCGTTTGACGATTAATTTTCCCCCTCCGACTTTTATTTTGAAATCGCATCATTTCCTGCTGTTCAAAAAACTCTTCTCTTCAGTATTGCTGCATCTTCCGCTGTGTTGCTACGCATATCTTAATTACAATTTTTCTTTCAGATCTAAAGATAATCGATTGAACATGAATGTGATCGATCATGTGCGGGATATGGCAGCGGCCGGACTCCACTCTAATGTCCGGATCATCAGTAGTTTACTCCTGACCATGAGCACCAACAACCCGTGAGTATCTCCAGTTTTTAGTATGTAAACAGATCTGGAAGCTGTCTGATGTGAAGTGTGTCTGCCCAATGATGCTATTAATATTAAACGTTTTGTTTTTTAAATACGCAGCATGCTGAAACAAGCTCATACGAAGTCAAAGTAATTTAGTAAAAGCATTAATGCGTTATTAAGACAGTTACCATATTTTCCCCAAAAATATGCTTTAGTTAACGTTACTACGGTTATTTCAAAAGCTACCATAGTTTTGGGGCATGTATTATAATAAATAAAAACGTGTAATTGTTCAAATTGTGTAAGAAACCTTAAGAATATTTTTGTCATTTTTTTAAAATATGTTTTTTAATGGATACCCTAATGTTATTTTGGCAAAAACATTTTTTATTGTCTTGGTTACATTAATTTAACACCCAATCCCCCGTAGTTGTCAATTTCTCACTGAAAAGCATTATGGCAATTTGTGTCAATTTTAAGAGATGAACCCAACTCCATAGAAGTGTGTTTCTCTCTTTCAGGGAGCTGTTCTCACCATCTCAGAAGTACCAGCTGCTGGTGTATCATGCTGATGCCATCTTCCATGATAAAGAGTACAGGAATGCTGCCTGTAAGTACAACATGGCTTTACAGCAGAAGAAAGTGCTCAGCAAAACATCTAAAGTTCGTCCCTCCAGCACAGGTGGCACAACATCTGCAGTGCAGGCACAGGTGAGCTCCACCAAACCCTCATCATCACCCTTACACACATTTACTATGCTACACGTCCATTGAAATACCATGGTTTGGTACATTAGCACTGTAGTGTGTTCTGCCTTGGTTTAATCACTTCAGTTTGTATTATTAAGTAAATGAATAAATGTGAATAGTAACTACTAGGGCTGGGATTTGACACAAATTTCATGATTCGGTTTCGATTCACAAGCTTGTGATTCGAATTCGATTCAATATCAATTGATTTGGATATATATAAATAAAGGTACAGTACATGGCACACTTTCTCAATGAAATAAAATTTCTCAACTAATGCTGTAGACTTTACAGGGAGTCCGTTGGTTTTACACTTCTATAATATTGAAGTTTAAAGGGTTAGTTCAACCCAAAATGAAAATTCTGTCATTTATTACTCACCCTCATGCCGTTCCACACCCGTAAGACCTTCGTTCATCTTCGGAACGCAAATTAAGATATTTTTGTTGAAATCCAATGGCTCAGTGAGGCCTGCATAGCCAGCAATGACATTCCCTCTCTCAAGATCTATTAATGTACTAAAAACATATTTAAATCAGTTCATGTGAGTACAGTGGTTCAATATTAATATTATAAAGCGACGAGAATATTTTTTTGTGCACCAAAAAAAAACTAAATAACGACTTGTATAGTGATGGCCGATTTCAAAACACTGCTTCATGAAGCTTCGGAGCGTTATGAATCTTTTGTGTCGAATCAGCGGTTCGGACTTCGGAGTGCCAAAGTCACATGATTTCAGCAGTTTGGCACTCGATCCGAATCATGATTCGACATGGGTTTGAAGCCCAAAAAAATGCATTCATCCATCATAAATATAATCCATACAGCTCCAGGGGGTTAATGAAGGCCTTCTGAAGCAAAGCGATGGGTTTTTGTAAGAAAAATATCCATATTTAAAATCAGTATTTTTTTACCCAGCCCTAGTTGCTACAGTTATTTTTTTATTTTTTATTTTGATATTACATTAAATATTTGATAATGCATTAAATATGTATTATATTACACTACCGTTCAAAAGTTTTGTCAATAAGATTTTTTAATTATTTAATAGAAGTCTCTTCTGCTCACCAAAGCTGACCATTTATTTGATCAAAACAGTAAAGACATGATATTTTGAAATATTGTTACTATTTTTATTTATTTATTTTAATTTTCAGCATCATTAGACCAGTCTTCACTGTCAAATGATCCTTAACAAATCATTCTAATATGTTGTTTTGTTGCTCAAGAAACATTTATTCTGCTTAATATTTTTGGGGAAACCTTATTAATTTTTTTAAGATTGATTATTATTATTTTACCTTATTATTTTTTTTCTATTCAGTGAATACAATATAGATGTATTTAATTTAAGTCTCTTTTGATCAATTTAATGCATCCTTGCTGACTAAAAGTATTTCATTCAAATAAAAATCTTACTGACCTCTAACAGTATGTTATGTTATGTTATTATTTCACAGAATTTATTAAAAGTGTAGTTGCTGTTGCATTTTGTTGGAAATGATGGTTATCATAGTGATCTCTAATGTTTATATCTGTTCAAATGAAGTTTTATTCTAAATAACCATCTCTGTGTTGATTAACTACAGAACTTGCCATCAGAGATTGAAGTGAAATATAAAATCGCAGAGTGTTACACTATTCTGAAGCTGGATAAAGATGCCATATCAGTGCTGGACGGGATCCCTTCACGCCAGAGAACGCCAAAGGTGTGTTTTCACACTCTGTCCAGTGGTTATTTGTTTTACAAGTCTCTGTGTGTGAATCTGACAATCTAACATTATCATTAAAAGAGCATATTGTTTAATTGTATGTGTTTCAATTACAGATCAATATGATGCTGGCGAATCTTTACAGAAAGGCCGGTCAGGAACGTTCAGCCGTTACGAGCTACAAGGAGGTGTTGAGACAGTGTCCTCTGGCTCTTGATGCTATTATTGGTCCGTAAGCATACAGCATCTTGTCCTTTCTTTGTCTTTAAAGCTCACTGTGAACCCAACATTAAAGCATCCTCCTGTCTGATCCACTGCAGGGCTTCTGTCTCTGTCGGTGAAGGGGGCAGAGGTCGCTTCCATGACGATGGACGTGATTCAGAGCATCCCGAATCTTGATTGGCTGTCTGTCTGGATTAAAGCACATGCTTTCATACATGGAGGGGACAATCAGAGAGCGATCAACACTATCTGGTGAGGATTTGATGCCATGAATTAAAATAGGCTTTTCATGATTTAAATCCACAATTTCAGTAAAGCAGCTTTCATTTCTTAGCTGTTGCTTGGCCATTTTTTTTGTAGCAATCTTTACATCAATAAATGTTTTATATATTTATTTTTAAAAAGTTTAATAAACAGTTTTTCTTTAATAAAAATTGTTTGACTTGGTATTATTATATAATATTATATATTATTATATTATATTCACAGTTGTTATTGTATTATTTATTAATATTTTTTAGTTAGCTTTTATTTTTATCATTTTAGTTTAAGTATTTAAGTAGTTTTATAATTTTAGTTTTTTTTTTTTAATTTAGTTTGTTTTAAAAAATTATTTCTATTTAGTTTTATTTCAGTTTTAGTAGTTTTAGTACTTATTTTATTTCAGTTATTTGCCAAAGCATCATTTTTGATTTTATTTAGTTTTAAAGTTTAAGTTTTCATCTAATATTTATATTTTATTTTATTTCAGCTTTATTGACATTAACCAAGATGTTTTTTATTAGTTTTAGTTAACAAGAACAATTATATTATATTGACTGTTGTATTATTTTTATACTGTTATAGTATTTATTAATATCTTTGAGTTAATTAAAAATATAAAAAGAAAAGCTTTCTTTTTAATTTTAGTTTGTTTTAGTAATTTTGTAAATTAAGTTTTTTTTTTAATATTTCTATTTAATTTTATTTCAGTTTTTTCAGTTTTTTTTTACTTTTTTTCAGTTGGTTGCCAAAGATTTTTTTTTGTTTGTTTTCATTAGTTTGTTTTTATCTAATATTTATATTTTACTTTATTTCAGCGTTATTTCAATTAGATTATTTTTATTAGTTTAGTTAATAACAATGATTATATTTTATTATATTATTATGTTATATTGTATTACATGTTGATTTTTAGATTTTCCATGTGAAAATGTTTATAAAGTAATAGCCCACCTCTGTACAATTTTAGGTATCATTCATGTCTGTAGCGCTTAGCTTTTGTTGACTAGTACATCTCTCCTCGTAGCTCTTTGGAGAAGAAGTCACTCTTGAGGGATAACGTTGATCTTTTAGTCACCCTGGCGGACGTATACTTCAGGGCTGGAGACACCAAAAACTCCATCTTGAAGTTTGAGCAGGCACAGATGCTTGACCCTTACCTGATCAAAGGTACGTGGCATTAACCAGTAGTGTGATTGCCTGATGATTCTTGGTTTGAATTAAAGTGTCATGCTGTTTTGTAGGTATGGATGTATACGGCTATCTTATGGCCAGGGAGGGTCATCTAGAAGATGTCGAGGTTCTCGGAGGACGGCTGTTCAACATATCTGACCAGCATGCAGAGCCCTGGGTCATATCTGGGTGAGTTTGATTTTCTCCTAATAGGGTTTTTAACTCTTGAAATAGTTAACCCTGGGTCATTCTAAACCCTGGGTTAACTTGCTTAACGTTTCACATTGCTTGTTATTTACCCAGGGTTAATTGTTAATTCTGGGTATTCATGTACAGTGTGAAACGACAGTATATTCCTAAACCCTGGGTTAATGTCCTTTTTTGCCTATTTGCGGTGTCAGTGTCATTGTTTGGACGAATCAGCCTGCACCATCTAGAGTTTCATGATAGAACTTTGTATCCGTGTAATGCTTCTTTACCCTGGGTTAAAAGCGAGGTTTAGACCGACAATAACCTGGGGTTAAGCACAGTGTGAAAAGCCCTATTGTGAAAAGCCCTAAGATGCTAAAAACTTAATTTTTGTTTTCCTCAGGTGTCACAGTTTCTACAGTAAGCGCTACTCTCGCGCCCTCTATCTGGGAGCTAAAGCCATCCAGCTGAACAGCAACAGTGTGCAGGCGCTCCTCCTGAAGGGGGTTGCGCTGCGAAACATGGGTCGAGTGCAGGAAGCCATCATACACTTCAGAGAAGCCATGAGACTGGCGCCCTGTCGTCTGGACTGCTACGAAGGCAAGAAAGATTGCATGATAATAGGGAAGGGTCAGCTTGGTTGACTAAGTTTACCATCAACCTACAAGTTGATTAGCTGGCTTGCTGATGTTGATTCCCCCCATTTTTGTTATATTTTTGGTGGCGATACTTTAAAGGGGATGAATTAAGGGAAGCTAGTTCTCTGAGAGGATTTTATCATGCTGATTTTAGACCGTCAGCATTGTAAACTAAATTCATCAACACATACGTCCATTGAAACAAATCCACAGCCTTCAACACTACATTGTAGGAAAAATTCTGTCAGACTTATAATCACATATCACATATTTTGTATTTTTTTTCATGCAGACTTTCATAGTTTCATGCCATAAAAGATTTCAGATATTAAACCTATTTATTTGCTGAATCTTTGTTAGTTACTCTATTGTGTTCTTGGATTTAATCAGTCCTATTTTTAATGTTGTATAAAGCTTAGACAAAGCCTATAACTGCATTTTTTTACCCACGTTTTCAGGTCTGATTGACTGTTATCTTGCGTCTAATGGTATCCGGGAGGCTATGGGAATGGCTAACAATATTTACAAGACTCTGGGAGCGAACGCCCAAACTCTCACCATCTTGGCCACAGTGTGTCTGGAAGATCCCATGACCCAGGAGAAGGCCAAGACTCTGCTGGACAAAGCCCTCGCTCAGCGGCCCGACTACATCAAAGCTGTCGTGAAGAAAGCAGAGCTCCTCAGTATGTCAAAACTGTGCCCATATCTTATTTGATTTTATTTTGATTTATTATTAATATTTTTATTATCATTTTCTATTTATTGTTATTTTTTAGTTTTTCTGTTTATTTATTTTATTTAATTTTAATATTTAATTAATCTGTTACTTATTCTTTTTTTTATTTCTTTTTCTGTTTATTAATTATATTAATTATTTTATTTATTATTTATTTTTTGTTGCTTCTTATTATTGATACTTTGTATTTGTTTATCTATTAATTATATTATTGTTATAATAATTTTATTAGTATTGATTTTTCTGTTTCACTGTGGCCATAATATATTAATATTTTGTTTTGATTTATTGTTATATTATTATTATTACTGTAATTATGTTTTTTTTTATTATTATTTATAATTGTTTTTTTTTTTGTTTTTTTTTTTGGTTATGTATTTATTTCTAGTTAATATTTTTAATATTAATTAGAGCTGTCAATTGATTAAATTTTTTTATTTAATTAATTACACAGTGGTGATTAATTAGATTAATTAATAATTGATAAATAAATAAGATTAATTGCACATCAAATTTGGCTGAGAAATTACCCCCAAAAGATAATTTAAAGTCATTGTGTTAAATGTGTTAAATGAGAAAAGCATCAAATAAATATTACAAGTAGCTTTAGAATTTTTTTTTTTTTTTTATTTGGTTCAACATAGAATTTATTATTTTCTTATTGTTGTTAACACAAACGGATAGTTATGTCTTAATGTCAAGAGCTGATATATTGATGTATTGCTATGTAACACCTACTTCATTTTCATTACAGGTCGAGAACAGAAGTACGAGGAAGGAATAGCACTTCTACGAAACACTTTAGCCAATCAGAGTGACTGCGTGCTGCACAGAATGCTGGGGGATTTTCTCGTAGCTGTTAATGACTATCAGGAGGCCATGGACCAGTACAGTATAGCGCTAAGGTAGCGTCATTTCTTCTCTACTGCCATCCACACTGTACATAAACATAAAACTCTAGCAGAACTGATTATGTTCCTCCTTCATAGCCTTGATCCAAATGACCAGAAGTCTCTGGAGGGCATGCAGAAGATGGAGAAGGAGGAAAGTCCCACGGACGCCACGGTCGAGCTGGACGGTGACGATATGGAGGGCAGCGGGGAGGAAGGAGACCTGGAGGGCAGCGACAGCGAAGCGGCGCAGTGGGCCGATCAGGAACAGTGGTTCGGCATGCAGTGACCCTTGACACTCGCTGAGAGACTCTAGAGCTTCAGCACTTCAGACTTCAAAGAAAACATCCACACTCTTGCATTTTGATGAGTGTGAACGGAGATGCCATAATGCTCACTGCTGCCCTCTGGTGGTGAGTTACGGACATTTACTGTTAATCGGATTTGTGCCCTCAATCTTTTTAGTTTGGTCATATCAAGAGATTAATTTTCAGAACAAAACTGTGTTGTCAGTATACAACTGGTCTCAGATGAGAATACAGCACTACAGAGATCAGAAACTAACAGGCCAACACCAAACTTCTGACAAAGGACATGGTGATCATATTTCAACATGCAATGCTGCAGGCGTTTGTCTAAATACACAATGATGTTTTCTATAAGTTTATTAACGGTAATTAAACATCATGCTTCTTTTGCTGTTTTGTACAAGACTAGTCAACTCTGCTGCCGTCCCCATTATATTAAAAAACGTGTCAAATCTGTAATTATTTTCCATGCTCTTTCAAGCCTTTTTTTCCCACAAGTAAAAGTGATGATTGCCTCTGAAGATGCCTTTGTTAATTAACCACAATCCCACAAAATTCCTTTCCCAAGGATGTTTAGGTAATCCTGTCGGGCTTTTGTTATCTGGTGAATGTCATGAAAACATGTCCAAGTCATATACACCAAAATCAATTTTGTTTTTGGTAGAAAATGAAGCCTATTACGAATTAAGCACATTTCACCCCAGTTTTCATTACTGCGTTGGCATTTCACTTTTGTTTAATGCTCATTCTCAATGGTAATTTCCATTACAATCATGCAGTAATACTTTTTTTTTTTTTGCTTTATTGATTTTTTTTTTTTTTATTAGTGAGAGATGTATCACAGCGGAAAAGTAGTTTTGGTTTATTTTATGCAGGTCTTTTGGTTTTGGGGTGAATATAACAGACTTTTCTTGACAAGTTTTGTGAAATTTACCAGAGCATATAAGCAATGCAATCTTAAATTCAATTTTTGTAGCCTTACGTGCTTTTTGTTTTTTGCAGTGTGTTTGTCTTAATGTTTCTATATTGTGTAAATAAGACTCTTTTTAAATGTTTTGGGATTAAAATCATGGCATGAAAAAAAAAAAAGTGACTTGTTCAATTTTAGTAACTAGAATATCACTTTTACTAATACAAAATAAATCAACTGTTACCAGTGTAAAGAAACAGCCAGTGCAACCATGTAATATCATTTTATTAACCACAAGTCATTGTGATAATTACAACACTGATTTGGCAGCACCCGCCCTCCAGTTGTCATGGGAACTGCTGTAAAAGACCGCCTGTATCTCAATGTCACACACACACCGAACACCTGAAATGAGCCTCGGCTTTAAAACATATTGCACATCCCTGCGCAAAGCAACAAGAACAATCATTTTTGGTTATTTTACATATCTCACAAAAGATTTGAGGGAAAAAAATACAATGCCTTTTTCACTAATAGCATTTTTTTTTTCTTTTTTCAAATTAAATATCAGGGCTGGGACAATGCATCGATTCATGATACAATGATTCTGCTATTTTCTCTCTCGAATCGATTCTGAGCTTAGTTTTAACAGCAGATGGCGCTCTAGGCTAGTTTTTAACCGCACACTCAAATGCTCACGAAGAGCGCTCGTGCATTCTGCTGAGTCATGTAAGTGGTTAAATATACTTGCACCTCGGCTCAGAATGCTTTTATGACGTGAGATTAATGTAAACACAGTCCACTCTGAACACACTTGTAATTTCGCACTTTATGAATGATTATTTTAGGTTTAAGTGGTGTATGTAAAGGAAATGGAAGCAAGCAGAGTACGGGTGTTTCTAAAGTACTTAGTGCCATCTGCTGTTAAAAACGATACATCGAAAAATATCAAAACCGCTCCAGATTCTTTGCATCGAGAATCGATGTATTGTCCCAGCCCTATTAAATATTGCAGTGCTATACAAGTGTTTATCATAAGGGGACATGCACCATGAAAACTGCTGTAATGTTACATTTTAAGTGTATTTTTAAATTTCACTGGCTTCAGACGGGTTTGATCTGGGCTATCAGGTCTCAAATAAGCTTTTTCCACTCCTAATGTTTGAACTTTTTCTAAACTAATGCAAATTAAGTTTTAGCACAGTTGACATGCAGGCCTAGAAAGATGTGTGGAGCTGCTCAAAACAACACATGCACTAAAGTCAAGAAAACCTCACAGGTTCTGCAAGAGAGCAGATTGGCTCAATCGTCCCGAGCTGAGGAGAAAGAGAGAAAGACGTAAAATAAGAACACTTTTGATAAAAAAAAAATTGAAGTACAAATCAAAAATACTGTAATGTCTTCAGAAATGTCATCTCATGCAACTGCAACAGTCATTAAACATGATTAATGGTCTCTTCAGAGCAGTTATATGGAGTTCCTGTATAAACTTTTTCAAGGTAATTGCACATAATTGTGTGTATTACGTCAGTCAGCACCACAAACAAACAAACAAACATGAGGTTGTGATGGTGTATTATAAGTATTTCAGAATTATGTGAGCAGTACTCACTCTGATGCACACAGGACAAAACGATTAGTTTTAATACGTCGAATTTAATCATGCATGATGTCTGGTGGTCACCTGCAGCAAGACACTTTTACAAGAGAACTGATTTAAAGTGGAAGAAGAAAAAAAAAAAACAGGACCCCTAAAGCCCAAAGTATACTTCACTTTTTACGCGTACGCGATGGTAAGCGTACAGTGCGTGTGACGCGAATTTCAGCATCAGAAGAGTATGATGATGAAATTCGCACATGCACATTTAATTTTTTTAATACAGTAATTAGTTTATCCACAAGGTGGCAACCGTGTCCTGGGGGTGTCGATCCACAAGGTAGTCAAAGAAAAACTGCATAAACAGAACGGAACACATGCAAGCTACAGCGACGATGGAGGCCTATATCGACTAAAGATTGTGCGAGGAGGTTAGAAAGTACCCTCATTTGTACGACTCTAGCATGAAAGAATACAAACATGGGTTGTAACTCGTGGCGAAAGATTGCTCAAAACTGAGCATGCGTCGAACACCTGTGTATGCGTACGAATCAAACTTTGCAAGGCTGTGCGTTCGACTGTGTGTGTAGTTTACGCATAAAAAAAAAAGAAGTATACCCAGGGCTTTATGAAGAAGTTGTGCCATTTACAGAGTTAAAGAGGTCTTTATCCAGCAACACTAGTTTACTAATATCATGGGTTTTATCCCAGAATTCATCCTAGATATTATAATACAAAAAGAAAGGATAATTTGTGCTGTTCATTTTCTAAGCACCTAGTATATACACATATACATTACAGTAAAAATAATTGATCTATAATATTATAATCACTTCACTGTCCCTATAAATACATCCAACACATGATAAAGTAATCAGCTTCAAAGAATTTGTTCAAAAACAAACTGTCAGTTTGAACAGTTTTTTGAACCGCTAGTGTTTTAGAACAAGGGAACTAGTGCATTTGGCTAGTCTTCTATCAAGCAAAAAAACAAAATGAAAGTCAGGAAACAGGTCCTGAGAAAGCAACCTACAGAACTGAGGTAGCTGCAATCTACTTGACACAGAGAGGAAATCGTTTTGCTTCAAGCGAGGAAAAGAAACCGAAATTACATAGGTGACGTTAAAGTGGAAAACATCTAAATATAACCCAAATGCACATTTGTTCTTTTTGGCCCAAAAGGCTATAAAGACATCTCAGAGCTGTGAGCCAAAAATATCCAAAGCAATCTGATAAATATTTCATCTCCATGTTTTAAACATCCAAAAAAGGCCATAAAGGGACCTGAGAAAATATACATCTTTAATAATAATAATAAAAACAACATAAGAAATGTGCTTAAAAATGGAATGTTAAAAAAAGAACATACTATTTTCTGACAGCAATATGCCATATATGAGGATAAACATTATATAAAAATTCAAACAAAGCTTGGATGCATGTGCAAATGTGAACAGGTAAAATGTTGTTCGTTGTTAAACGTTGCTTCTCTGGTTATTTGGAGTCACACGTTAGTTGACGGCAGCTCCGGGATCAGTCAGGACCAGAACAGCTGGGTTATGTTAGTGTCTGTGCTGTACAGCCACACCACTAGGGGGAGTGTCAGAGCTATAAAGGGCCAGGAGACACCCTCGGTGCATGCAGAGAGGGACCAGCCTCTCTTGTCGGGCTCCTGGTCCAGGTCTTTACCGGGCTCCAGGTAGTTCCTTGCGACGAATTTGAGCAGCTCGTCCAGGAGGATGACAGGCATTGAGATCTTCAGCACCATCAACCACTGGGTCACGCTCAGAGGGGTGATCTGGAAGATGACCTGTGGAGCAAAGAAAAGTATGGAATTATACTTTTCACAGGCTGCACGGCTCTATGTAGGGCAGCACAATTTGATAAATAAAATAAAACATTGTGATTCAACAAAACATAGTTCTCCCAAAAATGTGAAGCTAAATGTTTGATATTGCAAATCACTATGCCTTTAATAATCTGTAAATGTTAAGATAAATTAGGATGGTTGCTGTACCGGCAGCGGCTCCACATGGAGGATGAGGAAATGCAGAGACATGGAGAGGCAGATGGCTCCCAGCAGCCAGACGTTCTCCCAAGGAGGCATGCGCACCAGAGACTGGTTCTCTGACAGGCTGCAGGAGGGAGGAGGACACGTTTACTTGGGTTCAGCACAAATACAAAGCTCATTTTTAATCACTGTCACGAATGAGCCTGGATGTCATGTGGATGACGGCTGTCCGTTCTGAGGACTGACCTGTTGAGGGCGTTACACATCTCGATGGTGACCAGCACAGAAAGGGCCATGGTCATGGGGTAGGGAGACTCAAACACGTGGCACTCCAGATCCTGGAAGTCAGGATTATCAGGAGAACACTGCAGGAAATGACTCTGAGAGGAAGAGAGAGAGTGAAGAAGAGAAAGAGTTAGAACATACATAGCAGTGATGACTGACAATAATGGTGACACAGAGAAAATGATTATTCTTATGTAATAATTATATTAAATACCAAACAAATAAATAAATAAATATTTAAAATGTAATAATATATATTAAATATTTTAATTAAATTTCACAGGATAATGTGACACTGAAGACTGGAGTAATGGCTGCTGAAAGTTATGACAAAAATAAATTACATTTTAAAATATTTGTTATTTTTAATTGTAATAATAATAATAGATATTCAGTTTTCATGAGCATGAGAGACCACTTCTAAAATATAAAAATAAAATAAAATGCATTTAACTTAATTATAATTAAATTAGTTTTTTTTTTATATATTATATTATATTATATATGTATTTATTAAAAAAAATAAAGAGCCCAAAAATTGTGTTGCAATCAGTTGAATGTCAAACAAATTAGATTAAAATTAGATTAAATTACACACATCACTTAAAAACAGAGATATATACCAGCTGGTAAAGTGTGATCATTGGACCGTCTTCAGCAATAGTGAACCACCAGGCTGCAGCTCCTACAGTCGCAGCACCAACATAACCTGAGAAGCACAAGTTAATACCAGAGTTAACAGAACAGCAATAATGGATACTTTATTAGATGCCAAGCTAGATAAGCAAAATTCTCTTGAATTGTAAATTGCTTTATAGTCCAATCAAAGGATGCACTGGTCATGTTTGTGACTCACAGCCAATGGCCAGGTATCTGAAAAAGAGCCATCCAGAGATGAGGGGCTCCTTGGCGCTGCGGGGGGGCTTGCTCATGATGTCCAGGTCAGGGGGGTTGAAGCCCAGAGCGGTGGCCGGCAGACCGTCAGTCACCAGATTCACCCACAGCAGCTGGACGGGGATCAGGGCCTCAGGGAAACCCAACGCAGCAGTGAGGAAGATACTGAGGAGGAGTCATTCATATCAGCAACAGATACAAAAAACTTAAACAGAACTAAAAAACCACTGGCAGATGAAAAATGGACTGACCAGACGACCTCTCCCACGTTGGAGGAGATGAGGTAACGGATGAACTGCTTCATGTTGTTGTAGATAGCTCTACCTTCCTCAACGGCAGCCACAATGGTGGCAAAGTTGTCATCAGCAAGGACCATCTCCGAGGCTGACTTGGCCACAGCAGTGCCAGAGCCCATGGCGATGCCAATCTCTGCCTTCTTTAGGGCAGGGGCATCGTTCACGCCATCTCCTGTCTGCAAAGACGCAACCGTTTAGACAACAAATCACAGCTGAGCTGAATCACTATCCATTATCATCATATGGCCACCTACCATGGCAGTGATCTCATCAAAGCCCTGCAGGAACTCCACAATCTTGGACTTGTGTGAAGGCTCGACACGTGCGAAGCAGCGAGCAGCAGTGACTGCCTCGCGTTGGGCATGGGGTGAAAGGTCGTCGAATTCGCGGCCCGTGAAAGCCATGCGGTCGACGTCATCGTCCTCTGAGAAGATGCCGATGCGTCTGCAGATGGCCACGGCCGTGCCCTTGTTGTCCCCGGTGATCATGATGACTCGGATGCCAGCGTGGCGGCAGAGCTTGATGGAAGCGGCCACTTCTGTACGAGGAGGATCCAGCATGCCCACGCAGCCCACGAAGGTCAGATCAGACTGGCAGATGGAGAGGAGAGGGAAGTTTAGAAAAACTTTAGTATGTTTCTTTTCACGCTGGATAAACTGTTAAAACAAAAACCTCATAAAATTTGGTTCTTTCTGGTTTCCACTTCATTAGCTAGATGGATAGATGCTTTGAGACAGCTAGCTAGACACAAAGATGCTTTATTAGTTGCTGTGGCTAAATATGTCTAGCGCTAACTAGCTAGATGGATAAACACTTTATTATTTAGTTACCTAGTTGGATAAATAATGTATTAGAGAAAAATATTAACGTTACTACTATATACGTTACTAGCTAGCTAAATACTTTTAGACAGCTAACTAGGATGAATTACCACTTTTTAGATAGTGAACTAGCTAGATGGACAAATATTTTTATTAGATAAAATATTTATTAAGCAAGTGGAACAAAAGATACTTCATTAGTTAGCTAGATACATTATTAGATGGCAAGATAGTTAAATTACATTATTAATAAACCATTTTGCATCTTGCTAGTTAGCTTTGTAGACAGCTAACTAGCTAGGTGGATGGATTATCTAGTTAGATGGATAAATATTAGAAAATGTATGGGATAGCTAAATACGTTACTAGACAGCGAGATGCAAACATACTTTATTAAATAACTGAATTCAGGTTGATTAGGACACTTTTTGCCTTTTTTGCCATGAAAAAGTGTCCCAATCAACCTGAGTTCACCCTATATGTTACTAGGTAGCTAGAAAGGTAAATACTTTATTAGACAGATAACTAGCGAGATGGAAAATGGTTTATTAGAAACTAGCTAGAAGAATTATGTCTATTTACAATATGTTCTTGAAGTGTTGATCATTGTAGCCAATCACAGACATATATGTTGGGTGCATGAACAATGGCCAATCAGAAGTGTTTACGAATCTGCTTAACAGCACTCAAAGAGTCATATATTTAAAATTTCAGTACCGAATTGGTACTTTTGACAACACATTAGGTAGCTAACAAGGTGCAAAGACATTTATATTAGAGAGCTAGATGTTACTAAATAGCTAGATAGTTCATTAGATAGCCAACTAGCTAGATGAACAAATAGTTTATAAGATAGTAAACACAAAGATACTTCATTTGATATTAGATAGCCATCTAGATGGATAAACACTTTATGTCAGTATGACACAAAGACTAGTGAAGTACAGTGTAGCACATTAACTCAGTCACCTCATAATCTGCAAAGCGGGCTGTCTCTGTCAGAATCATCTCCTCTTTCTTCAAAGGAGTATCGCGGGTGGCAAGCGCCAGGCAGCGCAGGGTATCCCGGCCAGTGCCGTACTCTCTGATCACAGACATGATCTTGTCCTTGATGCCTTCAGTCAGGGGAACCCTGGATCCACCCACACGCACGTATGTGCACCTATCAATCACTCCCTCTGGGGCTCCCTGAGGAAGACACTCTAGTTTAGCAATGTGATAAAAACATCAGCAGTACAATAACTCAATATATAACAAACCAGTATCCAGTTTGCACCTTGACAAACATCTTAGAGGAAGAGGATTTGGCCTTGGTTGGGGAACAATACACAGACATGGACTTCCTGTCTCTGGAGAACTCCAGGGTGAACTCCTTCTTCATCAGCTGCTTGATCACCTACACATACACACATACAGAGTTATCAAAGCATGATTAAACAAGTACTTGCATAATTATTTACTAATCATAGAAATATTTACTGAGTTGCAGGCATTGGCTCTCTCGATCTTAGACAGGCTCCTGACGTCAGTGTCGAAAACGTTCATCTTTTCCACTAGGCAGGTCAGAGCGGTCTCCGTGGCCTCTCCAACCTTCTCATAAACGCCTTTAGCCTGAAAGAGAATTGCATTTATCAAGGTACGTCCTCCATGTGTGGAACTGACCTACTCCTGAAGCTTCTCATAGTGCCTGTTCTACTGCTGGCAAACATGGTTAGAGATACAATAGAATTATCCAAGAATGATTTAAAAAAAAAAAAAAAAAAAAATCTGGATAAACAGTGTTATATCTAATTACATATTATATACTAATTAAAATCATTTATATATATATATATATATACACATACATACACACACACACACATTTTTTTTTTAATCCATAGAATGTGTGTACACTTATTTAAATACATGCGATATGGTAAAAGACCTTTTTTGGAAATCAATTTTTTTATAGAATTGTTTATATTGTGATATTTCTGAGAATATCAGTTCCATAAATACTAATTTGCATATTCATTATACATGTATGATATCAATTTTTGCTTACATCTTCCACCCTAAGAAAGGATCATTAGTAAGCATACCTCATTAAAATCCAGGGAGGAATCATTGCACAAGGCACAGATGGTTGCCAGCTCCACCAACCCATCATACTGGGAGCTCTTCACTACTCGGTTATCAAGGTATCTGAGCAACCAAACAGAATGATGAATAAACTACCTACTAAAACAGAAGCTGACTGCAGTACTACAAGTACATATCAGAGCAGAGACAGAAAACTCACACTTCTCCTTCAGGAGCATATGTGGAGCCAGAGATGGTGAATTCAGTCAGTGAGCACTTCTCCCCCTCTGCCTTGTCTATGATGAACATCTGAAACACAGATACATGTTGGAACAGCTTTATCACCTCATGTTATACCAGTTATACCACCTCATGTTATTCCAAACCTGTATATTAATATAACCATTTCATTTTTTTAGTTAACTGTTCCTTTGAGATACTGTTAGCTGAATAGATCAGCATGCTGTCCGTCTAGAAGGAATTTGTTGAAAAGTCAACTGATAGAAAATGGCAGCATAATAATCAAGTATTAGCATAAGAAGATTATATGGACCCAGGGTGCCATAATTCTACTTGTTTTTATGTTTAAATAAACACAGAAACTGGCAGAACAGCAAGCATAGTGGGGGCTGTAAGCCACAGAGAGAGGAAGAGAAAAAAAATTAAGAGAAAAAACAAATTCGGACACTACAGCCATCCATCATTGAGCTCATTCTTGTATTTCTGAAGAGTGAGCAGCCCAGTCCTTTGACAAACTCTATCTTTGATGTTCTTGAAGCCACACCAAAACACTTCATTTCCAGAAAACGACAGAGGATTCTGAAGTCCAAAAATATATATATTACCAATTCAGAATAAACATATCCTGAGCGAGTACTGTGGGAGAAATGCGGGAGGTCAAAGATGGAGTGCAATTATCATGGGTTTTCAACAGTTTGTAATGTGAAGCATTTATAAACCTGTTGCCAACCACAGAGAAGATTTAAGGGCTTTACAATGAAATACTATTACTACAATATTAATATTTTTTCTCTTGTTTAATATTTCTATTTAATGAAAATAATAAGAAGAATTATTGTTGTTAAAAATTATTATTGTTTATTATAATAAAAACAAAAAAGATCATTCATAAATCAATATAATAATAATAACAACATTAAATATTATTATTATTATTATTATTATTATTATTATTATTATTGATATATGAATCACCTTTTTTTTTTTTTTTGCCCAATTTGGACAGGGAAAAAAAACACAGTGGACAGAGTTCTTTAAAAAAAAAAATTAAAAGCACAAAAAAAAAAAAAAAGCAATTAAATTTTTCCCCAAAGACCTGTAATGACTGCAAGAACTGATCACCAATTATTTAACAGGTTTACTTATTTAAAGGCCCAATTAAAACCTTGACTTTTAGTCCATGTTTAAAGTATTTTTTTTTGCAGAAATACACAACAAATTTACAAACTTTCTTTTCCAGGACAACAGACTTACGGCTGGTTCACACAGAACACGTTTTTGCTGTTAAAAACGAGAGATGCAGGTCAGTGAAACGAAAAAAAAAAGCGCAAGGTCTAGAGACACATTTTTTTTTTTAAAGTTGAACTTCTTTTAACTTGAGCGCCGTGTTTTTAGAATACCGTGTCATGCGCGAGATGCAAGCACAATGGTTAAAGACATCCGTCTAGCGTGTTAACACGTTCTGTGTGAACGGCCCCTTAGGGTTGTATACACATTTAGCAAGTAGCAAATCATGTAAACTGAAGGCTACTCTGCAACAACTTCCTGTTTCAAATATGTCAACACCACTCATCAAGCTCAAAACTACACTCGTCAGGCCATTTCATGGAGTTATTACTTCTGTACAAAGCTTAGGATGACTAAACTGCTAAAGGATGAGCTCACCCTGCAGACAGACATCTGGTTGGTGGTGAGGGTGCCCGTCTTGTCAGAGCAGATGACGGAGGTGCAACCCAGTGTCTCCACGGAGGGCAGAGAGCGTACGATGGCGTTCTTCTTGGCCATACGACGGGTGCCGAGAGCCAGGCAGGTGGTGATGACGGCGGGTAGACCTTCAGGGATGGCGGCCACAGCCAGAGCAACAGCGATCTTGAAGTAGTAAACGGCGCCACGGATCCAGGAGCCGCCGTGGACGGGGTCGTTGAAGTGGCCAATGTTGATGATCCACACGGCGATGCAGATGAGGGTGATGACCTTGGAGAGCTGCTCGCCAAACTCATCCAGCTTCTGCTGCAAGGGTGTCCTCTCCTGCTCGGTGGCAGCCATTTCGTCACGGATTTTACCGATCTCTGTGTTTACGCCTGTGGCCACCACCACACCCACGGCTTTGCCGGCAGCAATGTTGGTTCCCTGAAATGCACACATTTAAATGAACAGGAATATATATTTCTTTTGCGACAAAAAGAATGAAGAGCTAACTAAAGTGGAGCCTGGTTTCTCCTAAGGATTTTTCTCCATTTCTGTCACCGATGGAGTTTGGGTTTCTTGCCACTGATGCCTTTTGGCTTGCTTAGTTGGGGACATAATATTATGGGTAACACTTTACTGCAATATTATGAATGCACTGACACTACTGGATGAGAACTGAACTGAGCTGAACCGTGAACATCACGGTTTTCTCCAGAGATGCTTTATAGATGAATTGAACATATTGCATAATTGATGAATTTTAGACAGTTATTTAACAAAACACTGAACTGATTTCAACTGAATAATGACCGTTTACTATTGTCTTTTTAGAGCTGCTTTACAGCAGAATTGAAATCTATTTGCATCACTGAATCATTATGTTCCCGTTTATTACTGTGAAGCTTTGAAACAATCTGTATAAAGCACTATATAAATAAAAGGTGACTTGACTGAAGTCCAATTTTCTTACCGAGAACAACATGTTCTTCTTGTCCTGATTGACGGCACGGGGATCTGGCACGGGGTCGGTGTGCTTAATGACAGAGACAGACTCACCTGTAAGGTGGAAGAAATAAGAGTAAAACACACAGCCAAAATAGATGATACACCCACAAATGAACCAAACACTTGGTTACCTGTCAGGATAGACTGGTCCACTCTGAGTGTGGTGGACTTAATTGCAGAGAGACGGATATCGGCAGGTACCTTGTCACCCACTAGATAATAAAATACAAACAATAAGATATAAGATATTTAGAATATATTAAGTTAAATCATCAGAAAACAGACAAACTCACAGTTAAAATTGCTAATAAATGCATAGGTGATAAATATAAAAACACTTTTTGTATCTTGCTTGCATTAAATTATAAAATACAACATGCAAATGATTTTTTTTTGTACCACATGACTCATTTTACAGACAAAAACAGTTAAAATATTTATCAAAATACTGTATCTTGTTTTGTCTTTTAAAGAAGATAAAAATAAAAAAAAATAGTGTTTTTTAAAGCAGAAGTTAAATTCATTAACTAATAAAAATGAAAATAAAAATAAAAGCACAGACTACTTTATATTAGGCTATTTTGATTACCCCATTACAATAATCACTTTACAGTAACTGCTATCATAAGAACATACTTGTAGGTTTAAAATTCTACATATGGCACATTTATTGTTTTAGCAAAATGTAGCTATATTTTAGTCAGAATTATGGTGCTCATATTTTATTGTGCTCCGTCTGTTTGGCGCCAATGTGCGTGGTGGCACTCATTATCCTAACTGCGTGTTTTATCTACACATTGCATCACTGCAAGTGTCAGAGAACACAGTGTTCAGAAAGCATAACCTTAAATTGTCTTGTGTCACTGACTGATGAAAAATCTTGGCAAGTTGAAACATGAACCCAAAATCAAATTATGATCTTTAATCAGATCAACTAGACCCTTTTGCACAGTCATGAAATAAAAAGGGCTTAAAATGGGAACCAGAGAGATAGAGCGCGCACACCCATCGAGAACAAAACAGACATGCAAGCTCATCTGCGCCCTTGAGGGTGAGAGAAGAAAATAGCATGAGGAGGAACAATGCTCCGCGCCAAAAATGGGAAAACTATTTTGATATGTTCGCCGATGCACCGATCAGGTTTAAACACAGAGACATGACAGCAGCTGCCCCTGCACTCGACAGGAAGAGTAAAGAGGGTTAACACCCCACAAACTGTCAATCAACTGAGAGGTGTTACACCCTCAGTGTATTCATAACTTATAACAACGGGGTTCAATAGCAGCTTTGTGGAGCATGTTTGTGATAAGCTTCACTAGGCCACACTTGGTGGGAAAAGTACTTAATAAAAGAGTGTCTTTGATGATCTGCTCATGTTAAACATTAACATGTCCATCAGAGAAAGTCTGCGGAATTTGACCGGCCAGTATGCGGAGAGTGGCAGCATAAAAAAAAAAAAAAAAAAAAAAATGGCGGGGCATGACAACAATGGATACTGTGTGGCCTTGGCACTGATCATCACACATATGTATGCAATAGGATCTCTGTGCTGTGGATTAACGGGCTGTCCTTTCGCCACGATCTGTGAGGAGCTACACCGGCAAGGTCGCACATAAGGCAGTGACTACTTTTCTCAGAAAGACTTAAATGGAGCTCAATTGCTAGTTTCAGCCACCTAAATAGGGAACGAATGTACACAATGAGGTCCAGTTCCCAGAAGGTCACCCAGCATTGTTCACTGGTAACAAGAGAACGAAAAAACTCAGCCAACATCTCTTGTAGGAATGATGTTTTGATCATTGAAGATTTGATCATGAGTTTGTCTGATGGACAGCCCCGTGATTTGGAGGTAAAGAAGTGAAGATGATGTTACATAGAACTGTTCAAAAGTTGGTGTAATGCAACAAGGGTTGGGCAAAAGTCAGAATTTAATAATTGGCTGCTTTTATTAATTGCATACAGCATAAGAAGCTGAATTAGAATTTGAATTGCAATGAAAGGTAGAGGAATATACTGAATTGCAATTCAAATAAATTTCAACACAGGTAATGCATTATAAGAAATAAAGTTAAATCATTGAATATCAATAAAAGAAATTAAATTGCATAACAGCATTTGGATTTGCCGCACAATTAATAACATTGCTGTGAGATCTAGCACAAAAGCATTCAAATTCAGCGCAGAATTCTCTGTTATAAACCATATCAGATCAAACAGCACTGACGTGGAAACCAGGAGAAACATTGTGCCATGAACAAAGTTTAAAAGCACAGTATGTAATTTTTGCTGCTAGAGGTGTAGCTTGATGATGCCTTGATTTTGCGGAATCATGGGAGGTGTTGTCTTCACATCCACAGCCAGTGGAAAAGAATCGGGACGGGACTCGGGCAGAAATCATGTTCATGGATGAGATTATTAATGTTACTATATGAAGCAGAGCAGGGCCGAGTGCTGTGCGAGCAGAAACGAGGCCGCTGGAGCGAATGCTAATAGGGACTTTAAGGAGCAGCTGTTGATACAGCTTTATAAAGTTTTGTTGCGCATGCTTGAATTTAACTGCTACTTCTTGACATCATATTGTAACCGTCTACTACGGGAGAATAGCCAATTTGCCGTAGTCGATAATATGTGACAGATTAGATAAGTAAATGTTATGTTCTATGGTTATGTGGTATTGTAATTGTATCTATATGTCATTTAATGCCAAAAGCAACCATTCTCTTGCTTTTATTTACATGTAATTTATTTTTTACTATGTCAAATGATTAAATGATCCGTTACGCCGTCCTCTTTGTTGTTGCTTAGTAATTTTTGAGTGTGACACGTCTCGAGAGCAGCGGAACTTTTATTATGCCGCAGTCGCCACTTCCGCTTCTTCCGGTCAAGCGTATGTGGGGTAACGCAGCGCTGTTTATCATATCAGATACATTTGTGTGTTGAAAGTTGTTATAGTGCTACTCTGCTTTTACTTGGCGGCTACTTGTTGCACACTGCAGTAGGCTAGATCGATATTACGCATGGTAAAACATGGTACTCGCTGTAAATCAAGAAAACAAGATTTAAACAATAAGACCAGAAACCAAGGGTAACACGGGTATGATGTCATTGATAGGCGACAGACAGACACAGTCCGTGTCCTGGTTAAAATTGCTTATTTCTCTGGATTTAAACATTCTTGGAAAATTTGGGATAATGCTACTACACAAGTCAACAAAATATATAACATTGTTCTAGTGGTTTTTTGATATTTTAATCCCAAAATCTTACATATTGTGCCTTTAATTAGGAAGTAGGAAGTGCCACAATTTGCACAATTCATTCAAATTTGAATCACACAGGTGCTCTAATACATTTGTTAAGCACTGTATATATTGTTGGAAGTGCATTAATGCTGGAAAAAAAAAATGGACTCATCAAGCCATGTGGTTATGTTGTCTTTAACAACATCAAACAGAAAGACCTTGTCTAGCCAACCATTCTTTAGACATTGTTCCATTCTTCTAAGATCAGTCAATTTGTCCTGAAAGACATGTATTGCTGATTGTCTGAGGCATAAACAAAACTTGGTGAACTTTTCCAAGTCTGTATGTTGCAGCCGTTGATTGTTGAGTGGAAAGGGTCCAGGTCTAACAGCTGTTTCTATTGTTCACTCAGAGAGATGACCTTATAGGGAAGTGCCCATGATGTACCACCCCTTTCCCCTTCATGCAAATGCTTTCACATTGGCCTTACCCTTACCCATCAGCATAGTCTGTGCTTTGGGAATTCAAGCACCCAGGCGGGGTGGCATGCAACATTCTGCTGGACCTGGTAACCATCGCCTATCACCGTGGCAGGGGCCCGGCAGGTGTTCGATGCCCTCAGGCTGTCAGCAAGAATCCACAAATGGCTGAGTTAATAGGAATGAGAGTAAAGGAGATACTAGCCATTTATCAATGTTGGGGTTGGAACAGGTGTCCAATAATTCACACCACACTTCTGAGTGGCCAATCAAAACCAGTGATTTGTAGATTAGAGATAGGCAGATACTGCCTTTTTATGACCAATGCAGTTTATAACTGTTATTTTGATGTTTAAGTGTCCGATGACTTATATCTCTTTTTTTTTTACAATTGATTTATTTTATTTTTATATTGTTTTTAACATAATAGCTATCATAATTATCAAATTATTTTTATTTATATACTTTATTAAATTTGTGATCTAAATTGTTGCAAATGTATTATCTTTGTTCTGTGCTGTCTGTGTTAAGCATTTAAAGGAGACCCATTATGCTCCGTTTACAAGATGTAATATAAGTCTCTGGTGTCCCCAGAATGTGTCTGTCAAGTTTCAGCTCAAAATACTCCACAGATCATATATAATAGCTTGTCAAATTTGCCTCTATTTGGGTGTGAGCAAAAACACACAATTTTTGTGTGCGTCTCTTTAAATGCAAATGAACTGCTGCTCCCGGCCCCCTTTCCAGAAGAGGGCAGAGCTTTAACAGCTCATGCTTTGGTTGCTCAACACCAACAAAGCTGGAGAATCTCAATCTCACGCAGCCAAAATGAAGATTGTCAGTAATGGTGTTCAGCCTTACATTGTTCAAACTGGAGTCGGACACTGATGGAGAGACTCAGGAAGAAGCAGCCCAACATGGCCTCACCCCCTTTGTTGCATGTTCCAGTGGGCAGGGTTTATGTTAATTTTGGGGTGATGTCACCAACCCAGGAAAAAGCTTGTTGTAGTCCTTAAAAAGAGATTTCTGTAAAAGAAATGATCTCCCTTTGCATTGAACTTTGAGCTCTCATCATACAAGAACATACTTTTGGGGTGTCCATTTGAGAAAAGAATCTTACATTGAGAAAGATCTTTAACCAGTTTAGTTAAAAACTTTACCTGAAAAGTGAGAATAATTAAATAAATATGGATTATCCAGTTAAACCGATTATCAGCCTTGATTTATCTCTATTGTAGATTCTCTCTTCCACCCTTAAAAATGTGCAAGTATGATAACTGTTCTTTTTCACAGAATTCAGCTTTTCTAACATCATTTTTGAGCCTGACCCAGCAACCTCGAGACCCCCCACAGCTCAGCAGTTCCCTGCCAATCAGATCGCTATTCTGTGATGACATGTGGCAAGTAAAGAGCAGGCATGTTTGTTTGACCCCTGCGTCGCTATAACAAGCAGAGGACTGAAAGCCGTGACAGTGTTGCTGGGGGACTGATGGAAGCATAAACCTTTAAACAAAATTGCACTGCTTTCCGTCCCCAGACCTCCTCCCGCGTTGGGTTAGGTGTGAGCTATTTTACCCTGCTGATTGATGCATGCTGAAGGTATTTTAAGATACTAAAGTGCTTTATGATATGACAGCTGGAATGCATGCATATACTGCATCTTCCTTTCCATTGTGTTATTTCTTGATCTTGAATGCTCCATTACTATTTCAGTATTAGGCTGAATATGTGGTGAGTCCTTGTGTGGGTGTTGTGTAGGGCCCTTTTGCTGGGTTTGTTCTGGGCACTCCGTGCTCTTTGAGGGCAGATGAGGAGGCTGTGTGCGTACAGTGGGTGGATAGATAACTCTAACAGCTCAGGGGTTGGGAGGTCACTCTTCTACCTGGAGGCCAGATACGCCTGAAATAGCTCATTGCAGGGGCTTTTTGTATATGCATGCTGATAAATGCTGCTATGTTCTGGAAAGTGTTTGTGAACAGCGCCATCGGGCCTCTCTTAAGTCATGAATCAGCTCTCAGCTAGAGCGAAATTGAATAGACACATCATTCTCACCTTGTGGTACGGGTCTGCATTAGTCAGCAGCACAATTAAGCATCTCTTTGAAACGTATCCATGTAACTTGAATTAAGGACATTTAAAGAAAAAGTCTTAAGCTCCATTATATCTAATCCACTGTTTCATTCAGGAGTGTGCATTGTTAAACATGAATTGAAAATGCCTTTATATTCAGTTTCAATTTTTAAATTGAATTTGAAGCAGCAAACAAGATGCAGAGTTTAAAAATCAATTTTTAAATTTGAATTAATTGAAATGAATGAGATTCATTCAATGTTTATATGTTCCTTCATATTTCAGTACAAATTGATTTCTAGATGATCTGATATATTATAATAGTGATTTCATAATGCCTAAATATATATTCAAAAGCAAAACAAATACTAGGCAGTGTAAATGGCTAATAAGCCAATAAGTGCTCCTCAGCCTCCATCTACTAGTTATAGTGGTAATTTCATGTCTTTTTATTTTTAAATAAAAGTGTTTGTTTGCCACCAAGTGTTTTCCTAAATCTTTGAAACTTTCAGTTTTACAAATGGGGAACAATCTTTGAAAGATGAACAAATATGTTTTTGGTCATCACATTAAAGGCACAATATGTAATATTTTTGGATTAAAATATCCAAAAACCACTAGAACAATGTTAACCAGGAGCAATTTTAACCAGGAAACGGACCGTGTCTGTGCGTCACCTATCAATGACATCATACCTGCGTTACCATTGATTTGTTTTATTTTGTAGAAATCATGGAAACACCAAAGACACTTTACTACATTATGTGTTTTTATTAGACAGATAGATACATTCATCGAATCATTGTTATATAGCTCAACACAGTAAGTGTTATTGTTTAAATCTAGTTTTTGATTTACCGCGAGTACCATGTTTTACCATGCCTAATATCAATCTAGCTTACTGCAGTGTGCAGCAAGTGTCTCATAGTAGCCGCCGAGCGAATGCACAGAGTAGGATTATAACAACTTTCAACACATAAATGTATCAAAAGCCCGATTCGGACGGGATTAGTTTTACATGGGTAGATGGAGTAATGTAATTTTACTACAGGATGTCTGTAATATTAATGGTCAATTCGCACTGGATAAGAAATCTCAGTAAAACTAGCAGAAGTGGGAGGGTTAACTCGATTTATGCACTGCTGTCACCTCCCTGTCATCATGTGGGTATACGTTGCTTCCTGATAGGCCTACCATGTGTGCAAACACATATAATCTAAATATATAACAGTTAGGTCTGGTCAAACGATTTATTAATTAAATTCTGATTGGATTCTGTTGGTAATAGGCACTTAGCTTAAGCTAAAATTAGTTTTGTGCCTCTGACAATGTGCTTTCGACCTTCTTTTTGATCTGAATGGTAGCCTATGCGGAAAATACTTAAGTTTTGCCACAGACTTGTCCCACTGCCTAGAATGCAACTGAATGCTTTTTCAAGCTACGCCTTTGTTGTGAATAAGCGATATAAATTTACATATTGTGCCTTTAAAAATAAAATTTAAATTGTATAATATTTTGAGCTTTGAAGTTCTGGAAAAAGTTGTGTGAAGCATTTGGAAGTCCTTGAAAATATGCTTGAATTTCAGTCTCAAAAGGTTGTCAAAAGGTCAATTCATGGATTACCGAAGATTTGAACCCATGAGCTTAGTGTTTTTGTTGAGCATGCTCTATTGTTAAAGCTACAAGCTGGATGGATAGGTAAACACAGTTACATATAATTTTATTTTTCCCACAATTTTGTTCCCTGCCAATGAGGACAATGCATGAATATGGAGGGGAGTGGAAATTTTATATATAAAAAAAAAAAAAGATTTTCCCAAAAATTCAAATTTAGATTTCATGGGGTCTTAAACTGATGAAATCGCTGTGTTTACATTGAAAAAACATTGCATTTAAGCTGCTCATATACTACCAAGAATTATCCTTACAGAAGGCATTACTCAAGATTTCACCTGCGGTTGTCTTTTATACCAAAACACCTTGGCTTAGAATATCAAAGAGCATTGTAAGTTATGCTAATTAAAGCATCAGATGTGCACTGAGAGGACTGTAAGGTGGCCCACATGCTGAGCTCGGCCCTGCGCAGAACTGATAGGCTGTCAGGGTGCCGCTGGCATCATTTGTAATTCTGTTCACGACTAAACTGGTTACAGTCCCAGAGTCCTCTGCAGCGGGTGTGCTAAGCCGATGCTCGGACTGCGATATGCTCACAACCCACAGCAGGAGCAGAGACAGAGATTCAGAGACAGACCACAGGAAAGCACTTTAAACGATCAGCACAGATGCCACCACAGCGCAGAATCAGCCAAAAAGCTCAAATCTATTATCACATCCCTATCTGCAAGCATGGACTGAGACAAGAAGACAATGTTCAGACAGTGAAATTGCGGATTTTGAGAAATTACGAAACAAATGCAATAGTGGAAAATTTACCCACGTTTGGGTCTAATCACTAACCCCAAAACAGCACCATTCCACAATGACCTCTACAAGGTGACTTTGCAGTCTGTCTGGATCATATCTGACGTCACAGGCTGCAATTCTGTGAGACACTGCAGAAGGGGTGGGCTCAGAGCCCAGGGCCGGCACCTGTCATCTGCACCATTGTCACTGCGAGTTATAATTAAACCATTCCATAATCTCAACAGCCTATCAGTGCTAAATATAACATGTACCACTTTGCACAAAAAAATACAGCACAAGTTATACTGCAAAGAGTTAAAGGTTAAAACATAACTGATAACAATGCCAGTTCTTTCATGTATCAGATGACCACATCCATCCCCAGAACCACAATCCACATCACAGCTTTCATTTGGTTGCTTTTCCATTAGATTTATAAAAAGAGAACATGCATAATTAACTGAAATTAAACCAAAACGCGATATGACGCAAAGTGTAAAGATCAAACCGCAGTGGTTTAATTAGATGCAATGAGAAGTGATTATAAACTCAACAACTCAACAAAATCTGTTGTCAACAAAAGAGTAGATTTAAAGTCGCTCTGCGGTTTTCTACCAAAATAAAAGCTTGATGGTTTAGCATCTGTAAAAGAAATTGAACAGCCATAAATTAGTTTTGTAATTTTAAGGTTGTACTGTAAAATTATTTTTATTTTACAGTGAAATAGTACTATAGTAAATAGTAATTTCTGTAGTCATGTTGCGGTTATTATTATTTTAGTCATATTGATAAAAATTGTGATACACTATAATTCACAAATGGTGCAAACTTTATTTCAAACAAAACTAGATTTTTTTTGTAAATGTACAATGTATGCTAAATGAAAAGCAGGCATACTAACTTTTTGCTGATTAATTTGTAATCGGTCATTTTTGGAGCAATGAGGAGTGAAAATTATGATCAGATAATGATGTGGAATTAAACGTTGTCAATGAATGAACCTATAATTGACTGATTTTAAAATAATTTGCAGGATGCAGGATCATTCTCTACATGTATTTATTAATGAGGCTCCAAGTAATTAAAGAAAATAAAAGAGCTATTTTTCACACTCTACATTATTAATTTGCAATAGCTCAAATTGAGAAATATTATTGGTCATTTTTCAAAAAAAAGAAGAAAAAAAAAGAAGAAAAAAAAAAAAGGCACAAACATATGAGAAGCAAACCAAGAGAGCCAACGCTGTGTCCGACGGGTATAGATATGCTTCTAGGCAGAGCATGAGCACTGACGAACATGTGATGAGGACTGTTGAGTCCATTGAGAATCAACAGGTGCAACCAAAAATACCTATACTCATATAATGGAGCTGTACGGGGTCCATACAGGGACAGAAGAGCTGAGAGGCTGTTATTATCTCATGTAACAACACATAAGTACAGTGACCTTGCTAATAACTGCATTCAGAGAAATAACTGAGGCTGGATTGAGTGACACTGTGATCACATTGTCTTTATCATGATATAAAATGCAGCGCTTACCAGCGACCTCCACAATGTCTCCTGGAACAATTTCTTTGGCTTTGATCCTCTGCACGCTCTTCCTGTCCTGACGGTATACCTTGCCCATCTCTGGCTCGTACTCCTTAAGGGCTTCAATGGCATTTTCTGCATTACGTTCCTAAGATGGACAGAATCAAATATATAAAAAAAGTAGTCTGGGAAATTTTGCAGTAGATTTTGGGATGGGACCATCAGATGTGAGAAACCTGATTGACAACAGTCATTATTTTTGCAATTGTGCATAAACTACACACTTTGCCTGTAATGATTCAAAATTCACGATACTGACCTGCCAAACACCTACGATGGCGTTAGCTATAAGAATCAGTAAGATTACAAAAGGCTCCACGAAGGCAGTGATTGTTTCCTCTCCCTCCTCAAACCAGGCTAATACCTGCAGGAAAAAAAAGTCATGTCACAACATATCCCGCTAGATCTAATCAAGCATTTCACATTCAAAACACCCTGTGGATATTTCAAGACCAGTAGATCAAGATTCTAGACGAGACATGCCAGTGACATTTGCCTTCTCATAATGGATTCAACACAACCCATTTACATATTATATTCTGTTTGGATTGCATAAACTGCATGACTTCAAGCAAGTTTAAACATGAGGACAAAAAAAAAAAACTTAGTGACTGGAAAATAAAACTCTTACAGCCAAAACATCTTTTATTTCCCTTATTTAGATACATTATTGCATATGAACTCCTAAAATAAGAAGCTGCAACATCTATTTACTTTCCCTCATTTCATTAAGCATAGACATTTATAGCAACTTGGAGGACAGTTTTGTTTTGCACTGAAGTTTTGCACCTTTAAAAAAAGATTTGCATGATCTGTTTGATATAAAAAAGTCCTTACATGCATAGCATGGAGGTCAAATGTAGAGATTGAAGCCTTCCAATCAACATCTTGGTGGTTTTCTCAAGAGTCAGTAGAGTTACTGGTCTGTGGTAATGAGAGGCCTGCAACTGAAGGTCAGAGGCCTAATTTGGCCTGCAGAGATGCCCTCTTACACAGCCAACTACGAGACAGCTGTCAAACCACAGACTCCAACACCTCAGTATCACTCCGCTGAGCGATGCTGGCATAACTCTCTACTTCCACCCGACCAGCCAGTTTCATTTCACGAGCAATGTGAATGCATTCTAACTAATGCTTTTGGGCAGGCAAAGCATGATAATCAACCATCTTATCCTTACTTTCCTGGTTTATATTATGAATTAAATTATATTAAAGGGTTAGTTCACCCAAAAATTAAAATTATGTCATTTATTACTCACCCTCATGTCGTTCCACACCCGTAAGACCTTCATTCATCTTCGGAACACAAATTAAGATATTTTTGATAAAATCTGATGGCTCAGTGAGGCCTGCATCGCCAGCAATAACACTCCTTTTTTCAATGCCCAGAAAGCTACTAAAAACATATTTAAACAGTTCATGTCACTACAGTGGTTCAAGCTTAATATTATAAAGCGACGAGAATACTTTTTGTGCGCCAAAAAACAAAATAGTGTCTTTATTCCACAATATCTAGTGATGGGCGATTTCAAAACACTGCTTCATGAAGTTTCAAAGTTTTATGAATCATTTGTTTCGAATCAGTGGTTCGGAGCGCCAAAATCACATGATTTCAGTAAACGAGGCTTCGATACGTCATAAGCGTTTTGAAACTTCAATAGTTCACGTGAGTTTGTCAGTTTGATATACGCTGCGAATCACCGATTCAAAACAAAAGATTCGTAAAGCTTCGAAGCTTCATGAAGCAGTGTTTTGAAATCGCCCATCACTAGATATTGTTGAATATTTGAATTATTTTTGGCGCACAAAAAGTATTCTCGTCGCTTTATAATATTAAGCTTGAACCACTGTAGTCACATGAACTGTTTTAAATATGTTTTAGTAGCTTTCTGGGCATTGAAAAAGGGAGTGATATTACTAGTGATGCAGGCCTCACTGAGCCATCGGATTTCATTAAAAATATCTTAATTTGTATCCGAAGAAGAACGAAGGTCTTACGGATGTGGAACGACATGAGGGTGAGTAATTAATGACATAATTTTCATTTTTGGGTGAACTAACT
The DNA here is from genome assembly GCA_037950675.1 of Hypophthalmichthys molitrix. NCBI lineage: Eukaryota > Metazoa > Chordata > Actinopteri > Cypriniformes > Xenocyprididae > Hypophthalmichthys > Hypophthalmichthys molitrix. The sequence goes on along the minus strand of CM075499.1, from coordinate 6,345,088 downwards.
CTTTAATAGTAGTAGTAATTTATAGTAATATAATATTATAATATAATATTTCACAGTATTACTGTTTTTACTGTATTTGATCAAATAAATGCAGCCTGTAAAATCCTTTAGTTAAAACATTAACTATTATGTTCAATATCTTCATATATATGACATTAATTACTATAAAGACAATGGTAATTGTGCAGTTTGAACATACAATTTTTCACATGCTAAGGCAGATTTTTAACCACTAGACTACAACACCACTATATTAAGCAAACAGGCACGTGTCTTTTCACTTGGTGGTAAACCATCTCGGCTAATTCAAGAGGTCCTTAAACCTCGGCTGTAAAACTGCAGTGTACCATAAAGACGTCTTGTTTGGCAGCTAGTGACAGACACTTAATCTCAATGAATGCTGTTGTCACCATTCCTAAGGAGTTCCGATTCATCAGCTGTTTAGCCCTTATGATCCGCGAGTAACCCAAGACAAGACGTGCGAGACTCGGGGAACTAACAAGACATCATTACTTTCACAGCTCTTCTGGATACCAGTCGGTGTTTATTTCAGCGTATGTAACGCTGTGGTTTGTTTCTAGTGTAAAACAATCAACACCTGACATGAATCAGTACTGAATTGCATCTGAGAAGTGGCTAACCAACCCTATTTACACTCAAAGATTAGTGTACAATACTAATAACCGCAGAAATCTGACAAGAAAATGTTACCAAAATGTACTTACAAAAGATATACAAGCTGCCAGTAGAAGAATCCGCACAAGTAAATCTTCAAACTGCTCGAAGACAAGTTCCCATATAGATTTTCCTGTCAAACATCAAAATCAAATGTATCAGAATCACATGAGTACAACAATGATAACATCATGTTATAGTTTAAAAATGAATATTACCTTCCTCAGCTGGTAACTCTGTGTGGATTATTGAAGAATATGAAAAAGACAAAGTATAACGTTACAAAAACAGACAGTGAATACATTCCCAAACAGAAATTGATTTGACATTGACTAAAACACAATTGTCAATACTTTACTTTAAAAAAAAAAAACAATATTATACACAAGTCTAATATTTGAGAAGTGATAGTTACAAACAGTAACCATCTTCATGTCACGAACAACTTTCCTCTCTGAGAAGAAAGCTTAAAAATGTGAATGAATATTCAAATCCAAAAGAGTGAATATCTGGCTCCTCTTTGAGCACATGCTGTGAAATATATATATAAGCTGTTCTCAGCCAGCTGCTGACAGGAATATTTTAATCTATGTTTTTATACAAACATGATTATGTTAAATTGATGAAAGAGGAAGACTGGATAGGTATGCTCGCTTTGATTTTACAGAAACATAATAAAGCAGGAGAGATTTAAAGCTTTCAGCTTATTTCTGTGCTGGAAGGGCCTGTGTGTGCCTGTCTTCCACCTTGTCAAAGTCTAGGGGAAATGTGCATGGCAAGCTGTTTTAACATTTTTTTCTCTTAAAACTTAGGGTACGTTTACACTACAATGACATACTAAAACTGATTTTTCTTCCTTTACTTTTTATCAAATACAGATGACAACATTGTCAAAACGATCCCCGTTCACACACGACCTCACTGTTTTCACAAATTTTCATTTTTGTAGTTTACACAGACGCTAATGGTGTTGTTTACAAAAACTTGCACTTTGAAACCCATTTTCAAAAGTTAACGTTTTCAGGCCCCCAAAATGTAGTTGTCGTGTAAATGAGTGGCACATAAAACATAAAAAGTTTTCCGTTTTTAGTCATCTCCATGTAAACAACAAAAACGTGAATTTGTGCATTACGTGTTTAGTCTATGGGAGCATAGCGTTTCTTTACAAAGTGACATCGCCAACTACTGGCCTGGCATGCATAATACAGAGTTGTTAGTCACTTTCACCGATCCGTGTGGATGTGGATCGTTTTGACTGATGCCGTCTGTGTGCAAAACTTTTCAAAAACACAAATTTTTTGTTAAAATTTTTCCATTTTTAGTACATTGTTGTTGTGTAAACGTACTCCAAGTAGTATCCATCGAATGCAATAAGCACTTAATCACTCCTTAAATAATTTTTTAGTTTCACTAGTAACTATTAATTAGATATTCCAATAATGACTAATATCTATTCAATTAATCACTAATACTTATTTGTGTGCTACTTATAATTATGGCAATTAAGACAAGTAACTATTCCATTGTTATTGGTAACTATTTTAAAAATTTTGCCATTGACATTTATGGGGATCTGTAGTCCAATTGTTGCTGGAACTTATTTTAGTTTTACTAGTAACCATTCATTAAGCACTAGTACTTTTCTGTTTCAAAAATTGCTACTATACATATTCAGACTTTATTAGCACTTATTTATTAGATTGTAGTACCTGTCATATTACTGGGATAATTTCTATAGTTCAACTCACTAGATTTAATTGCTTTTTTACTTGTAATATGTAATGACCTAATTAGAATGACTACTAATAAATATCTTACTAGTAAAATTAAAAACGCTGCAACACTACTTAATTTAGTACTAGGAAAACTGAAAGTCATTAAACAATAAGTACTAGTACCTAATTAACAGTTACTAGTGAAACTGAAAAATATACTAGTCACTACAGAGGTAGCATAGAACAGACACTAGTTTGTTTATAAAAAAAAAAAAAAAAAAAAAAAAAAATATGAATGTTACACCAGCTTGCCATGAAGCGTGTTTGATGACGTCAGCTGTTTCGAACGCTTCTGCCGGCTGATTGCAACAAATGTAACAATTTCATGTCAACCTCAATCAAAGCGTCTGTCGCGCGTCACTGGCTGTGAAGAACACAAAAGTATCAGACGTACCGTTGAGACCCCATTTTTCTTTCTGCTTTTTCACCTGGTCTAAAGTCAGTCCCGTGCTCTCGTTGACGCTGAAATAACTATAAACTTCTTCCACACTCTTGGTGTGAGCGTTCTCCATGGTTAGACTGGAATAGAATCCCGCTCAAGATATCTGCCTTGGTCAAAAATAAAAATAAAAATAAAAACGAATACGAATATGCCTATGAGTGACACATACATTCACATCCAATGGGACACAGTGAAGAACATGTGGAAAGTTGAGACGAGCAAATGCACCTTCCAATAGTCTTATCCAAACAGAGTTCTTCTATCTTCTTCTTGTTTCCCAAAGAACTGGGAATCGGTGGAAGCCAAATGAAAAGATCCTTGCTTAGTACATCACACTCAGCCCTCGTCCAAGCCTCTGCCTGCCTGGAAATGTGACGGTCGACCCGTTTCGCCGTGCTTCTCTCCCGTTCAGTGGCGATGGAAGGGGAGTTTACTCGTTTTATCGCAGGAGACTCACTACTGCCTCTCTGCCGCATGTGGAGCACGCTGATTGGACAGCGAGTGTTCAGGGAGCCCATCAACATCCAATCAACCGACTTTGGCTAGGGCAGCACTGACGTATATTGAGCAGACGTTTGTTTATTGGTATAACAGAGTGTCACTCAATGCAGCTGATATAACTTTTGCCCCGCCCCTCCAATGCAGGTGAACTCACAGGTAAACGATGTTCCTGGAAAGCTGCCTGCACGTGTATTTATGCTTCATGACAACAGTTTCGTTTTTGTACCCTATATATTTATATTTTTTAGTATTTTGAGTGCGTATATGTAACTCTCATTTTCTCTGTCCGGATAAAGTACGTTCAAAAATACATTAATAAAAAAAATCATAAAAGAAATACATAAAAAAAATTCTCTGTGATGCTCTCAATGTCTAAATCTCGGAAAGTCATTATCATATTGGTGTAACTGTCTTGAAAAAAAAAAAAAAAAATAAATAAAAGTTTAATCAAAGTATTTTGTGTTCAAGACAATATATATATATATATATATATATATATATATATATATATATATATATATATACACACACACACACTACCAGTCAAAAGTTTGGAATCGGTAAGATTTTTAATATTTTTAAAAGAAGTTTCGTCTGCTCACCAAGGCTGCATTTATTTAATTAAAAATACAGTAAAAACAGTAATATTGTGATCAAAGCTGAATTTTCAGCATCATTACTCCAGTCTTCAGTGTCACATGATCCTTCAGAAATCATTCTAATATGATGATTTGCTGCTCAAGAAACATTTATGAATATTATCAATGTTGAAAACAGTTGTGTACTTTTTTTCAGGATTCCTTGATGAATAGATAGTTCAAAAGAACAGCATTTATCTGAAACACAAAGCTTTTGTAACATTATACACTACCATTCAAAAGTTTGGGGTCAGTAAGAATTTTATTTTGAAAAGAAATGAAAGAAATGAATACTTTTATTCAGCAAGGATGCATTAAATCGATCAAAAGTGACAGTAAAGACATTTATAATGTTACAAAAGATTATATTTCAAATAAATGCTGTTCTTTTGAACTTTCTATTCATCAAAGAATCCTGAAAGAAAATATTGTACACAAATATTTTGTACAATTGTACACAATAAATGTTTCTTGAGCAGCAGATCAGCATATTAGAATGATTTCTGAAGGATCATGTGACACTGAAGAGTGGAGTAATGATGCTGAAAATTCAGCTTTGATCACAGGAATAAATTACTTTATAAAATATATTCAAACAGAAAACAGTTATTTTAAATTGTAATAATATTTCACAATATTACTGTTTTTACTGTATTTTTAATTAAATAAATGCAGCCTTGGTGAGCAGACGAAACTTCTTTTAAAAACATTAAAAATCTTACCGATTCCAAACTTTTGACTGGTAGTGTGTGTATATACATATATATATATATATATATATATATATATATATATATATATATATATATATGCGCACACAAAATATATATTTGAAGCATTAATACTTTGACTTTAAGCCATGTTCAGTTCAGTAGAAAACATGATAGTTACTAAAAAGGCATAATTTTTCACATGAAAAATGATGATTAATATTCACTTACATGTATTCAAGGTTAAACTATAAGCATTTTAATAATTTAATAAATAAGAAGTGGAAAACAGTATAAAAATGAAATCAGTGTGGATACAAAAATTACATTTTACACATTTTAAACAGATTTTTTTAAAAGATCTTTTCTTTTATCACCTCATATAGCTGTTTGAAATGTAAAACTAAATACTTTTCTATTTTACTTTAATTGTTGGTTAAAGAAAATCAAACCGTGATTATGATGTGGGCATTTTGAACAAGACTGACTCAGTATTAAATCATTTCAAGCTGCCAGATGTATATTATACTGTGCAGACACACAGATAAGCAACACTATGCAAGGATGCAGTGCTTACACCTACCTACTCAGGGTGACCTATGCATATTATTATATTATTAATATAAGAATAAATGAATGAATTACCACCCTGGAGCTCTATATCCATTTTTATAGAAAGGATCAATTTATATATGCTTATGGTTATGGGTTCTTTGGTGATTATAATTATCATCCAAACAATGACATTCCAGATGGATTAATGCACCAGACAGAAAAAAAAAAAGAGAGAGAAAGAAAGTTTTACTAGATGTTCTAAAAAGAACCAGCGGAATGGCACCTGTATATAGGATCTGATACAGGATACAGGATTCATAACTGTATAAATTGCTAATTTACAATATATTCTATAACTTTATTATACAACATGTTTACATAACTTTTTAATTTTTCAAACAAAAGTAGAAGTGAACTAGCCTAGCAGTCTTCCTACTTTTCCATACAGTGAAAAAGACAGTGAAAAAAATTAACACAAATTAATTAAAAAATTAATTTTTTTTTTAATTTTTTTTTTTTTTTTTTTACTAAATGTATGATGATGGGACAAGTGAGTGATTACTACTTTAGCACTACCCTGACAGAGCAACAAAAGGAGATCTAACTGAATTCCTAAATTGGACAGCTCTTCTGGCCAAGGTCATGGCTGTTGTTTCCCAAAATAACTTGGAGCACAGGCGCATCTAAAGTGTAGCACTTTGTAGGGTGTTATCTTTGGACACATAGACTGGAGCTCTGTTCTTAAAGACGTGTCAAAACCGAGACCAGGGACTTATTGGAAGTTAGTGTGTAAGATATTAATATACAGTTTTAACATTCAAAATATACAAACAATTTTGTGTGTGTGTGTGTATGTGTGTGTGTAAATATATATATATATATATATATATATATATATATATATATATATATATGTGTGTGTGTGTGTGTGTGTGTGTGTGTGAGTGTGTGTATATATATATATATATATATAATTCATATATTAATGACCAGAAAGACAACTTTTACATAGGAAATGGCATCACAGAACCAGCATATCCTTGCCAACATCCTGGATGACGTGCCCAATAGGCGCCTGGCTCTGAGCCTTGAGGTAGCACTGCTTCTTGCACTCCAACAGCGTCTCCAAGTCCTTCCACATCTTCATCTGTCTCATATTGGGCTCCTGGTTCTCTCGCACCTGTTTCACCTGCTGACGTAGAACCTGCAAGTCCACAGAGACACAATGTTCATCGGCTTTGAAAAACACATCTAGAGCTGCATGTTCTGATGCTAAATGGGGATAAAAACAATCATTTACATATGTTCAAAGCATGGTTGGTGCAATAAACCTGACCCCACGATACCTTATCCGAATTTCAAATTCTTGCTGAGCCAATAAATTTATTGTACCCATGTGCCAGTCAAATCTGGCATAATTCATGGATTCAGAAAGCTTGTAAAGTCGTAGCAGTAAACAGTTAAAGGGCAGGACAGGCAGTTACGGGAGAGCTTGGCATACCATCATCTCTCCTTCCACCCTGCCGAGAGGGTGGTCTACTGGTTGTACATTGGGGCAATGATTACACAAGCTTTGTTCTAACACTGGCACGATGTGGCGTGACACTGATCGCATGCTCTACGCAGTTTGGCAGAAATATCACTGAGGCCAGGCCCCCCACTCTTAACTAACACAAAGTTGAGCCCAACAGATGAGATAAAGACAAGTGAACGACCTGGTGGAACCAAGTTATGAGTCTGAGAGGTTTGACAGATGGTCAAAGACGGTCTCCTCACCTTGCCCAAGGACTCCTGCTCAGCTGTGTTCGCAATGTACTTCTCTCTGCAAGGAAAGGTTATACAATGATTCCTTAAAGGAATAGTTGTTTTAGTTCAGTTAACAAACTCTGTCTTCATGTACTCACTCTTATATTGTTCCAAATATACTTACTGTATTTTTCAGAACACATTTGCGCACACATTTGGATTTGTAAATGAGAGAAGTATGTGAGCCCAAGTTATTTGTAAAGTGCATTTCCTACATGCCGGTAGTTTCATTTTTGCTTTAACTAAATTAGTTTAGGCATTTACAATAAATGTTGTTTATAATAAATGCCACTAGAATTTATGTTTGTTTTATATAAACATTATGGGAAGAGCGCTAGCCAGAGTGCCAAGTCCACAGGAATTGGGCTGCTTTATCATTGTTGCCGCGGGTTGTTTTTCATGTCCGCGGGTTGAAGCAACCCCAAATAACATGATATTTAACCACTGGAATGTGAATTGTACCAGGGGAACCCTGCCAAAAACGTGGATTTTACCCCCCGGAACGCGATTGGGACTAGTTTCAGGCTAGTTTTGAGTAGCAATTGGGCGGGTTTTGTTGTGAAAACCTAGCAACCCTGAGCCAGACGGGATTTACACTTTGTCGGTTTGGTTTGAAGACCCAAGTTTGGTTTGAAGATGAAAAATGTACCAAGCACAATGTTCTCTCACCATTCCTGATTTCTAACAGGCACGCATAGTGTTCGGCTGGTCTTGCGACTGTCAGAGCAGAAATGAAAGCTGATGCTCACCGTATGGTTTTCCATTGTCTCCGTGCGCGTTGATATGCAAGTTGTGCAAACTTATTTTGTCCATTAGATTGAAAGATCTGAAAAAACTCATACATTTACCCGCCCACAGACCCTCCCCTTGAATAAATCAGGACAGAAGTGGTTGAAAGTAGACAAAAGAGACAAATTAAACGCCAGGTGTAAACGGGTATGGGTCTCCTTCGTCTAATTGTGATCCGATCGACCAAAACGCATCTTAATTCCAGGTGGAAACAGGAACAACACTTTTACAACACTTTTTGGGTCTTTTCATGTTTTGGAGCTTGACAGGTCTTGTTGACTATAAACATTCTGCCTCCTTTTGTGTTCTATACAATGAATGAAATCATACAGGTTTGAAACAACATGAGGGTGAGAAAATTATGACAGAAATTAATTTTAGGGTGAACAATCCTTTTAAATGTCAGATTTAGTTCCTTTCTATTGAGCAGGTATCCAAATACACTTTCATTGCGCTAATCTAATCTAAAGATATCAAAAGAACTTATGACTTATGATTACAGCGATTCTCCAATTCCTGAGTCACTCCTGCTTAGAACTGAACCTGCAACCTTTGTGTTAACAGCTGAAATCCTTAACCACAAGGCTACCGCCCACCTCCACATTTAACAGAAATTCTGCTAAACTTTTTAAATGTGTAGGCTGGATGGATCAAAAATGGGTGAATAGATACTTGAAGCATAGATGAAACAAAAGACATGAAAAAAGAAAAAAACAACAACCATTCTCAACAGTAGGCAGGCAGGCATGCTGAGTGCTGCGAGCTCAAAAGAGTCTCTTAGGGACCATTTGTTTGTCAGTTATGATGCAGGAATCCATGTGTTTGTGCATGTCTGTCTTTTCACTGGAGATTTGAGGTTTATCTATAGCAGATATATCTCCAGTTTCTTACCTGAGAGCCGTCCTCCGCACCTGTAAGTCCATTGACTGATTGATCTTACTCTGCTCTGCTGCTCTTTGCATTTGACTCTCAGTAATCTGTGAAGGAGAGGCAGAGGGAAGAGTGAGAGACAACAACAGGACTGAAAATCTCTGATGTCTAAGAGGAAGATGGGTTTTACCTCTCTCACGCAGTTAATGTGATGATATCGGCTTTCTTCCTGTGCCGTCTCTTCCCTGAGTGTCCTCACTTCCTGTATAACATGAGGGGGCATATTACAGAAAGATCCTAACTTATAATCTTATCTGTTTGGTAAACATGGCAATTTCAGCTAGAACCTCATTTAGGACAAAAGCTAAATGACATTTCTGATTATCTTATTTTAAGTACGGATAGGAAAAGGGTATTACAGAAGCATCCTAACTCGACAAAAAAATAAAAAAAACTGTCTTAACTTCAGGACAATCCCACTGGTGTCCTAACTTCAAAATAATTTGAGAGCCAACTGTAACGGCAGGGCATTAAATCACTGTCTGCTCTAAAAATATTTCAAAAATATATTTCATAAGATGCTAAAAAAAAAAGTCAGGTTGAGATCAGGGTTGGGCAATATTTAGAATTTAATAAATGGTTATATTTGAATTTAAAATTGGCCCCACACCACAGGATGTTGAATAGAGGAGGAAGAATAATTGCAGTTAAAATTAATATAAGATATAAGCCTGCTTTGTTGTTTAGCTATCCCAAATACAAAAAACATGAAACACTATACATTTAATTTTTCAGTATTATTTACCCACAAACATGCTATCATACAGATGGTGTATTTATGGTGTATAATATAGTTTATTAATTAAATATAATTTTATCCATCATTCTGTTTGATAAACTGTTTGTTAACTGAAGAACAGCATTCAGAGAAATGAAGAGTTTTATATTATAATGAAATATATAATATCATTATATTTAATAAAAAAAAGTAAAAATTTATAAATAATGCATATCAAATAAAATAAAAGTATAACAATAAAATTATATTTAATTAATAAAGATAAATTTAATTATTGCTATCACCATAAAAAAATATATATTAAATTATTAAGATAATCTAATGTTTCTGGAAATACCTCATATCTTGTGTTTGATAAAATGTTTATGGGCAATTCATAATGAAAAGTTAACAGAGAATTTATTTCTTTGATTTTCTTTGCATTTTAATTCTACTTTTTTGAATTTAAATTACAATTCAATATTAGGAGTTTAATTTAAAATACACTCTCAGTACCATATGAATGTTACACAACCCTGATTGAGCCACATAACAGAGTACCTGTTCCAGCTTGGATCTGTTGCTCTCCAGTCCTGCAGCACAGGTGTCATACTGAGCCTTTTTTTGCTCATACTCTGGAGCGAGCTCCTGTTTTAACAACCAAAACAAAAGAGAATATAATTTTGACAGAGCTGATATGCTGATTGGCTCTTTGTAGTTGAAAGTGATTCTCAGAATGGGGGAGAGAAACAAATGGCTTTGTATCTCCAGTATCTCGCTTGACGCTAAACAGTCACTCACCGCATGTTCCTGCCTCAGAGCTCTCAGGTCCTTTATCAGTGGAGATAAAGCAGACTTCTTTTGTGCTATCACTGAATTCAGCTTTTTTACCTAAATAAACACAAATTGTCATGACAGATGATGAAGATCCAAGAAAGAAACTACCAAATGCATACACATGACAAAAGACACATGAAACATAGTTTTAATGTTTTGTTAATAGATAGTATTTTATAAAAAAAGAAATTTTCCTAAGCTGGACATCACTTTTGGCCACTATATATTTGCTAAATATGCTAGATTATTTTTTGTTAGATCATAAACTTACTTACCCAACATGCTATGTTGTTAAATAAGTATTATTATCTAACAAAAAAATAAATGAAGCTTACTTAGCGAATTCAGGATGGGGGCGGTTTGTATTGATGCACTTGGCCCAGCTCACCATTTCAGACATGTCGTCCAGTGTTCGTCCCTTCATCTCGTCCAGCTCGCTCTTGATAGCGGAGACTCTCTCTAGCTCTTCCTGAGTATCGCTGTAGCCTGAGATCCCCCGCTGAGCCTCCAGAGATTGCTGAACACGACAACACAAACAAAGCATAAATAGAACAAATGTTTATTTGTCTTGTCAGTTTGAATAGATTATTACGAAAATGTTTTTCAGTTTGGGTATTTGCATAAGGTAAACAATCAGTGTTACTGCATAACATTTTAGCTGTGAGCTGCATAATTTCAGTCCACAAATCAAGCAAGATCTGAACTATGTTAGCCAACCTTTGTAGCAACAATCTTATAATGAAATCAAAATTGGCCCTATTTACTTACATAATAAATGTCCCTGGTCAATGTGCATGATTCATCAGAACATGCTGTTCAGTTCTTAATAAAAAACTTTTCATTATATTTCATCAAATGTAATAATGGTCTCTGCCTCTTAAAATGACTTTTCTTGACTGATGTTGTGAACAAAATAACATTAACCAATGCAGGCATGTGTATGTTTGATTTTTCAAAATGCATCAAAAGTGCCTCTCTCAACAATTATAAACAACAATATTGTGGTCAATAAAACAAAATGAACGATGAATGAGAAACAAACTATTACACCTGTTCCAGAAGTGGTCAAATGAGCAACGGAAAAACTGCAAGAATACATTATTATATAAAGATATTATGATGTTGATTAAAGGCACAATATGTAAGATTTTTGGATTAAAATATCCAAAAACCACTAGAACAATGTTATATATTTTGTTGATTTGTGTACATACATTATCCCAAATGTTTCCAAGAATGTTTAAATCCAGAGAAATAAGCAATTTCAACCAGGACACGGGCCGATTTCCTTTTTTTTTTTGTAGAAACCATGGAAACACCAAAGACGCTTTAATATATTATGAGTTTTTTTGGACAGGTGAGCAACTGTTTGAATGCATACAGTGCTCGGCGTAAATGAGTACACCCCCTTTGAAAAGTAACATTTTAAACAATATCTCAATGAACACAAAAACAATTTCCAAAATGTTGACAAGACTAAGTTTAATATAACATCTGTTTAACTTATAACATGAAAGTAAGGTTAATAATATAAATTAGAGAACAAAATTTTCAGTTTTACTCAAATTAGGGTGATGCAAAAATGAGTACACCCCACTGAAAGTCTCTGGAGCAAAGCTAAATTTTAGACTATGAATGTCTAATTTAACCAGAATTCAACCACAGGTGAGTCTAATTATTCATTACACAGGTGTCCAGCAGACAGTTGACTATAACCTTCTCATTTCATGCTGTCAGCAATGGCACCACATGGAAGAGAAACATCACAAGACCTGAGAAAGAAAATAATTTCTTTACACCAGAAAGGTGAAGGCTACAAGAAGATCAGCAATGCTTTACTTATCAGTCAGAATACTACAAAAAGATGGAACTGCCACCATCTCACAGAGGCGTCCAGGTCGTCCACGAAAATTAACACCTCGACAGGAGCGTCTTCTGATGAGAATGGTTGAAGAAAATCGGCATGCAAGTTCACTGTAGTTATCTAAAGAAGTAGAAAGCTATTTCCCGTGACAATATGGCGTACACTGCAGAGGAATGGTACGCATGGGTGCCGTCCACGAAAGAAGCCTCTCCTAAAGCCCAAGCACAAAAAAGCCTGCCTAGAGTTTGCCAGGGCTCATGCTGACAAAGATGAAGACTACTGGGACTCTATACTCTGGAGTGATGAGACCAAGATAAATGTTTTTGGAACTGATGGCTTCAAAACTGTATGCCGTTGCAAAGGTGAGGAATACAAAGATATGGTGGCTACAGTGAAACATGGTGGTGGCAGTGTCCTTATGTGGGGCTGCATGAGTGCTGCTGGTGTCGGGGAGCTGCATTTCATTGATGGCATCATGAATTCACAGATGTACTGCTCTATACTGAAAGAGAAGATGCTACCATCACTCCGTGCCCTTGGTTGTCATGCACTTTTCCAACATGACAATGATCCTAAACACACATCTAAGGCCACTGTTGGATTTCTGAAGAAGAACAGGATGAAAGTGATTCAGTGGCCAAGTACGTCTCCTGATCTGAACCCAATCAAACACCTATGGGGAAGAGACAAGTTGAGCATCACTCTCCATCAGGCATCCAGTCTCTAAAAGAGGTCATTCGTGAAGAATGGAAAAAGATAGATGTTGCAAAATGTCGCCAACTTGTTCATTCCATGCCTAGAAGACTTGGTGCTGTCATTAAAAATCATGGAGGCCACACAAAGTACTAGATGTAGTAGTTTTTGTTGTAGGGTGTATTCATTTTTTGCGTCACCCTAATTTGAGTAAAACTGAAAAATGTGCAATCTAAGTTATTATTAACCTTACTTTCATGTTATAAGTTAAACAGATGTTATATTAAACTTAGTCTTGTCAACATTTTGGAAATTGTTTTTGTGTTCATTGAGATATTGTTTAAAATGTTACTTTTCAAAGGGGGTGTACTCATTTACGCTGAGCACTGTACATTAATGGACAGAAAAAAACGAATTATTGTTATATAGCTCAACACAGTAAGTCTTATTGTTTAAATGTCATTTTCTTGATTTGCCGCGAGTACCATGTTTTACCATGCCTAATATTGATCTAGCTTACTGCAGTGTGCAACAAGTGAGGGGCATAGAGTAGCATTATAACAACTTTCAACACACAAATGTATTTAACATGATAAAACAGCACTGCGTTACCCCACATATGCATGACCGGAAGAAGCGGACGTCTGCGGCATAATAAAAGCTCCACTGCTCTCGAGCCGTGTGTCGCGCTTGTCTCTCATTAGCAATCACTCCAGCGGCCTCATTCCACTCCAACGGCTTTCAGCCACACCCTGCTTCATACTACAGTAATGTTAATAAATCTTTAATACATTAGCTCATCCAGAGTCTCTATGGATTCTTTTTCACCGGCTGTAGACGTGAAGACAACACCTCCCATGATTCCACGAAATCAAGGCGTCATCAAGCTACGCCTTTGTTTTAAATAAGCAACCTCTAGCGGTGAAAACGACATATTGTAAAATCATTTCAGACCCTTTCTCCTGATAAACTGCAGCGTGAACAATGACGTGCAAGTGCAACTTTATCTCATTGCAGAAGCATCGAGAAACACTCAATAAGACACAGGGCATACACAGGGCACAGCATAAAGGCAATGGCACTCAAAAAACTCTCTTGTAATGTTTTTACAGGCATGCATGTTCAAATTAATGTTTTAAATAGTATACCTGCAACACATACAACATTCCTTAAGATACTACCATATTGACAATAGTACCTTTTAAAAAATACAATGGCGTCGGCAGTATTTTGAAGCTTTAGCATTGCGATACTACCATAGTACCGGTATACCATGCAACCCTATTTGTGATAACATAAAAGTTGGATGTAATGCAGAGTTTGAAGGTTGGTGTGTTTGTGGATGGCTAATGTCATGGTTAAGCACTTTCTGACAGGTTGTGTCTGTACAGACACATTTAGGACTCAAAGCCACAAATCGCAGTGCAAAGCACTTTATTCTCTGGGTACAGAGGGAACTTCACAGGTCAAGCTGAAACTAACGGCCATGGGTTTTATAATAGGACTGAAATGTGCTGAGCACTATATCCTGGGGAGATTACATGACAGAATCACATTTTGACAGTTTAGTATGACTCAACCCAACTTGCCATCATCTTCTAGACATTTTAGACTAGTCAGGGAAAATTAAAAATCTTGCAAATATTACGGGTATAGTGGTACAATTTTTTCACAGTTCGGTTTGTATTAGTTCTGTGATCACAGTTTCGGTTTGGTTCGGTAAATTCTTTGTCACTATTAGGGGTGCACAGATTAGGAAAATACCAATACTGATAATTTTTTACCACTGTAATCAGTTAATATAATTCTGATAGGTGATATTTTCAAATAGACCCTTTTACCATTTACCATTTTTGTAAGCATTAAGTCATATGCAGTAACAAAATGGACCAATTCAACAACTAATGTTTTGTAAAATGTTCATATTATATAACGTACGGACAACAGACATGAAGAGATCTATTGTTACTATCAAAAATCAATGTAGTAACCAATACATGTATGAAGGTTCAGCATCAAAATATTAAAATTCAGAACGGTGCGTTCAGAACGGTGAGAAAGCTTTTTAGACAGTAACTCTTAACAGCAATCATATCTGTCTGTCAAGTGGTTGCTAGGTGCTCACTAGGGTATTGATTGGATGTTCTGGTTGCAAGGGTGTCTAAGGTGTCTAGATAGTTGCTAGGGTGTTGCTAGGTGGCTGTGGATGCTAGGCAATTTCTAGAGGGTTCTGACTGGTTGCTATGCAGTTGTTATCAACTTCAATACCAAGTCGATACTGTAATTTTAAAAATGTGACGCTTTGAGCGCTGTTGAGCGGATTCATAAAGACCTCTGATTGGGCATTGTGTTTACGCGCTCAACATATATGTCTGTGATTGGCTACAATGATCAACGCACGGGAGCGTTTGAAAGCACATGGAAGTGTTTGAATTTGAAAGCGTTTTGAAAGTGAGAGCAGGAGCTTTCCCTGTAATTTCTTGCACCGCACATACAGATGAGAGATACATCTCTGATGCTCATTAAAATAAAGCAATAAGCCCCGTGAAGCCATGGTTTACAGTGAATTTATAACAGCTAAGGGGTGTTGTTAGGCACGGCGCGGAGCGGAAAACCAACTGCAAAACTGGGTAGGCTCATGAAACCAACTGCAAAACTGAGGAGGAAAATTCCCCTACTCAAAAAATAACAGCACAGGATGCAGACAGGGAGCAAATGCAGTGATCACAAATAGCCCAAGCTCAGCCTTTCTACGTCAAATGGGCTATCAGCAAGTCAGAGGCAGAGAGGATTCAGAGGTGTAAAGTCATTTCCAGGAAGGTGCTGTAACTTTAGCATTAATGTAATTTGAATAGACAGTGACGGGTACAGGGAAGGTAGATTATGCACCAGTGCCTATTAAGATGGTGAAATGATACGCTGATAGACACAAGCTAGAACACTATTGATTTAAGCAGAACAAAGGTGGCTGTAAAGCAGGGTTTACCACCATTTAGAGAAATTTCAATTCCTGAATTTGAATTGAATTTGCATTAATGTACCAAAGAGGATGCAGATTCGAATTTTAATACAAGGAAGTTGATTTAAAATGAACTGAAATTCAAATAAATACAAATGACAGTAATTTCTAATTAGAAAAGCAAGGTTGGCTTGGGAAACACTTATTTGAAAGTTTCAAAAAAAGTTTGAACAAAGTGTGAATGTTTATAGGCCTTATGGAGAGAGAGCGATAGAATGACGGATAAATGTGCTTTTACCAGCTGTTGATGTCCAGCTGTGTGTCGTTCTCTCAGGATCTCTTCAGTCCTCTGTAGAACACCGTACTCTGCCTTCAGCTCGGCAATCTCCTGACGTTTCTTTTTATACGTGCTGCTCTTGCCACGCATCTTGGCCACATATCGCTTAAACTGAAACACAGGGAGGAAAATCAAAACCTTAAGACATAAAAAAAAGACAATAAAAATGCAAAGAAAAACAACAGTAAAAAAGTCTATAATAAAAATAAAAGACAATAAGAAAAGGGGCAATGAGAAAAAATATTTAAAAAAAGAACAATAAAAACTAAAAACAAACAAACAAACAAACAAAAAAAATCCTGGAAAAAAATCTCAAATAAAGAGTCAAATAATATTTTTTTCTTTATCAAGATGTGAAGTAAAAATTTATATGAATGTACAAGGAATAACCATTAAATGTTTTTTTAATTTCTCTTTTTCCTTTACTAGTTCATTTTAAATGGTCCTGTGGTGTGACAAATGCATTTTTAAAAACATAAGCACTCATGTAGTTTCTCAATTAATCATAGTTTAATTTTAGGTAACTGAATCTGCAGTCATAATTATTATAAGTCAAATGCTGTTTGAAAAAGTTTTACATGAAGTATACTATGTCACACCGTAGGATAGTCCCAAAAGTAGGTATATTTCATGTCTACGTGAACTAACTACATGTCAACTAATATTCCAGAAAAAAAAAAAAAGTAAAAAAAAAAAAAAAATATTAAATATTAAAATAAGTAATTCTCATGAATTATCAATTTTGGACAGTGAATACTTGTTTGCATACTATAACATGGACAGTCAATAAGAAAAAATAAGGAACTCCAATTTCATACAACAGGGTCAGAAGAATCTGCTGTGCAAAGAGAAAATGTGACATTGGATATTTCAGATAGGATTAACACATCACAAACACAATGAGCCCTGGTTGAGTGACTGTGTCTCACTAATGACTGCAAACAGAGTAAAGCCATCGTCTCACCCGGGAAAATGATATTCACACACACCACCCGAGGTTCATGTGCATGTACGGGCTGAGGGATGCAATGAGACAAAGTCAGGGGAACATTGTGGCCTTGGCTCAGTCTCTGGTAAGGTGAGAGGAAGGTGAGAATCTCTAGGAGAAAACAGCTCTGAGGAATGAGGGGGTGTGAAGAAGGGGCAAACCAGGGTGCCACTGGAACATCTCAGTGGATCACAACAAAAGAAACCTGAGCCTGCAGGCATGCAGCCAGAGGGGACAAAAAACATCTTCATCTGGCAGCTCACTCACTCAGGCTATTCTTCTGTCAGTACTGCCAATGGCTATAAATGTTGAGAGGCACCAGAGTGCAAACTCAGAAACCACACAATGTGCCGTATGTCACTTGGGGCACGCAGAGATTGTGTGTGAGAGTTTATGCTTTGTGTATTTTGGGACAGCAAGGGCAGACAAGGTTGGAGCAATTTGGGGGGGGAGCAGCAATAATGCTGTGGTGTGTTCTCGAGTTCCATCATCACAAACGATCAAAGCAGCAACACATGCGCATTTAAATGCATTATTGCAGGTTCAATACAAGTTAAGCTGAAACAACAGCCTTTGTTGCGTAAAACTGATTACCACAAAAATTATTTCACTTTGTCCCTCGTTTTCTTTATAAAAAGGTTATAATGAGGCTCTTACAATGGAAGTACATAGGATTTAAAACAAGAAATGTGAAGCTTATTTCGTAAAAGCACTTAATTATTCTGTTAAGTTTTTTTTTTCTTCCCATTTTTAGGGACATTTTAGGGTTTTAGGCTGCGTTCACACTAGACTTTGAGTATGCAAAATTTCTTTGGACATGGCAAGGTTTGTCACACTCTGTTGCTTCTTTTTTAAAAGCATACTGTAAATTCATCATAGAACATATTATGTATACATGTACAGTCAAACCAAAATTTATTCAGACACCTTGAACATTTCATTCATTAATACAGTTTATTTACTATAGTTTAAATGGTAATACAATATGACAAGATCTCAGTTAAACTGTGTCAGAAAGAAATAATCTTAATTAAGTCAGATAACACTTAAGCAAAACATGGTCAGGTCAAAGTGTCTGAAGAATTTTTGGTTCCAAATTTTTATCAATTTTACTGGTAGTCCACTGTATGAAGAATTTTTGGGTATAATATGTCACAGTTTATTTTATTTTGCTATCCTCACTTACATAAATGAACTATAGTGTCCTGCACCCACTAGTAAAAATCAAAAATGTCTGAATAATTTTTGGTTTGACTGTACATATTCTTTTAATGTATCATTCTTTTATTGATCACGTCTTCAAGTGATTCACAAGTCAGAGTTGAATGTTACAAAGTTTAAGTTTGGAGAACTCTGAACTGCAAAAACGCATGGCAACGGAATTGTAAAATTGGATATAAATGATTTTCACAGTAAAATCACGTTAACGTGGATACCGTCTTGTGACTATACTATTTAAACAGTGAATATTTTAACATTTACAGATTGGCTCCATTCACTTCACTTACTGTAAAGCCAAAAGTATACTTCACTTGTCCGCATACAGCCCAGTTTTTGTGTCCGTACACAGCAAATGTAAGTGATTTGAATGCTCAAATCAGTTGTACTTGCTGAACAAACCACATGCTGAATGTGTCTATTTATGCTTAAGATCAAAGTATACTTTGAAAGGCTTGCACGCTCAAATGTAATTGAGAAATTAAGTATACCTGAGCCTTTAGGCCCATCGGTGGATATTACATAATGCGAACTGTCCATGAGGCTTATCACACGGACACGGGAATTATAAAGTACTGTATTAAAATGCCTCACTTTAACCTAGATTTTTTGCTTTTTTAAGGAAAAGGAGTTTTTTTTTTGTAGTAGTAGTAGTAGTAGTAGTCAACTTTATACCACAAGTGCTGTCAATTGAGTTGAATCTGTGATGAACCCAGAATATTACTTTAAATGAAACATGAGAGGGTGTGGATATGGAGAACTGGAAAACACAAGATGGAACTACAGATCTATCCATCTAGTTAATTTGTGTAATAGATTGGGTCATAGATGTTTAGTTAATTTGGGTCATAGATGGGTCTCCCATTGGTCCAAAAGCCTCTCTTCCCTTCTTTTTCCTTGTATATTGTACCACAAGTTGACCATACTTGGATATTGTCTATTTTAGCGGACCAACATCTACAGACACACACCCCTTCTATAGTTTCAGCTATCCATCACTTGGCTGCTGCTGTTCACAGTTGGATTAGCCATGGACAGAAGTAAGTGTTATCGTGGGGAGGCAGATAAAATCGCAGGAAGTCTACAATTGGGGGAGGGATGGCGGCTATTTTAGCCAGGGTGCTGCTCTATCTGCTCAGCCTGCCAATATCTCTGGCCGAAGGGCAGGCGGGGAATGGAACGTCTGCTTGTTAAAAAAAATGCAGACAGACAGCAAAAAGTGAGGACAGGATACTTCACAGGTCTCAGAAACACACACAGGCCTGTTCATCACTGACAGTTACTTTGGGAAATATTCTGGCTCCGAGGCCAGTGTGAGAAAGTTCGAGCCAGCTGACGTAACTGTCACCTGCCCTATTGGAGCAGTGCTGCTTAAAGGGGTAATTCACTGTTTGCAAGATAGGCTTTTAATAAAACTTGTCTATGCAATAGAAACAAGTATTTTTTAAAGAGGCCATATTATGCTCTTTTATAATGTCTTGATTTTGTTTTTGGGGTCTACTAGAATTATTCTGGAATTATTTAAATAAGGAATATTGTCACGTGTCTGTTTCCAAAAGAAAACTCAAGACTATGTGCTTACGAAACAGTGCTTACTGATATAGAGAATAACTCCCTTTGGAGTGACTTTGTGCTTTGTAACTTTGCAGACCTTTTTCATGCTCAAACAACAACATTACACACTAAAGAAAGTTGAAAATGTTCAAATGTATAACAATAGGTCCTCTTTAAATCAGTGCTACATGACTAGAGAAAACAGATAAAAGGCCTGTGGAGTTACCTTTTGCCAAAAACTTGGCTAATATAGAAGTTTTAATATAAAAACTATTGTAATATTTCTATATAGAACAAGATGAGTTTGTGAGTAAACCCTGAAACACTTGTGGTGGTGCTGTGGATGGTGACTGTGTGTGTTCAGTACCTCATCTCCACGGATCAGCTCCGCTCCACCTCGCTCTCGTGACTGACTGCTCTTCATGTTCAGTTCTCTTTCCACAGCTGCCAGCTCCTCACGGGCCTCCTGCAACTCCTCCACCTTGGTTTCCTTTTTATGGACTATAATAGCAGCCTAAAAGCACAAATTCATTGCATTTTACATTTATTTATTTTTTTATAACGTTTTTGCTGATTTATTGACTCCCACATGAGGATTTTCAACCTGGATATAAATAAAAAGTTCTGATATTTTTAATATAAATATATATTCATAAAAAAGTTATAACGAAAAATAAAATTAAGATTCTGCACTATTTCTAGGTCATTAATAAAATAAGCAATTTCACCATATTGATGCTGATAAACAAATGAAATTTGTCAAAAAAATATTCAACAACATAATGCAAAATAGAAGAATTCTCAGTAGTGGCGTCAGGGGTCATTCACACAGAATGCATTTTTTTGCATTTCACTGCATGGCTTTTACATCGTTTTAACATCGTAGTTGTGTTTGACTGTTGCGCTCACATATGGAATGGCGTTCTAAAAGTGCAGTGCTCAAATGAAAAAGCTTAACTTTTTAAAAAAAAAAAACGTCTCTATGCCTTGAGGGTTTTTTTTTTTTTTTATCATTCCACTGCTCTGCATTTCATTCTTTGTGAATTGCCCCATAAACCTTCAGAAACCACTGTGTGTAGGAAGATCAGTTGCCTGGGAGGGACAAAGGTCAATTATACAGTCTAGTTGTTATACAAAAGTATTTGACTGACCAATCAGAATCAAGTATTCTGGAGAGCCATATAATAGGCTATGATAATAGACATCTGGCAATTACATATGAAACACATGCACACTGTTGTATTAGCAAATCAGAGAACATCAAACATTCTTTCAAGTTCAAAGACTTGCAGGACAAGTGCATCATCTCTCCATACGTGTATGAAGGCCAGAGGTCACATGGTCACCTATACCGTTTCCATTCTGGGCACGTTGGGCTTAAAAGGCTTAAGGGGCAAACACTAAATCACACATTACTCAACCCTGCATGAATAAAGATAGCCTGCAAAACAAATAATGATAGCCTGCAAAACAAAGTTTGGGCAGAAATGATCTCCCTGCCCAAAATAAACGTGACCCATCAGGTAAATTGTGAAGAACAACACCTGTTTAAGCTTTCAAAGTGACATAGGTGAGAAAAGAGAAAAAGAGAGATGACATCTAACCTGCTGTCTGAACAGGGAGAGTTTGTCATCCATTGGGTCATTACGCATCATCTTCTTTTCAATCAGATGGTTGATCTCTGTGTTGGTTTCTCTGATCTAATGAACAAAAGACTCATTTCATTACTGTATACACTACCATTCAAAAGTTTGGAGTCAAAGAGATTTTTTTTTTTTTTTTTTAAGAAAAATACTTGTATTCAACAAGGACACAATAAAATGACAGAGACATTTATTTTGCGAAGTTTTTCTAATGCAAACATGTTATTTTGAACTTTTTATTAATCAAGAATGCTGAAAATAATGATAATAATATCAGTTGATAATAATAAAAAAAAAATTTCTTAAGCACCAAATCAGCATATTAGAATGATTTCTGTAGGATCATGTGACAGTGTAACAGGAATAAATTGCATTACAATATATTAAAATAGAAAATTATATTACATTGTAATTACATTTCAAAAGACAGTCTTGGCGAACATAAGAGACTTCTTCCAAAAACATTACAAAAATTCTACGAACTCCAAACTTTTAAAGTAACAGTACTCAACAGTGTTTGTTAAAGTTTGAACTTTAGCATTAAGATTTAAATCCATGCGCACAGGCTGACCTTGTCCTCCAGCTCCCTCAGCTCTGTTTGTCCCATAGCAGGCTCAGACGCCACCTTCTGTAGGTACTGCACCACCTTTCTCATGTTCTCCAACTCTTTGGGCAGCTTCTCAGACACCATGTAGGAGTTGAACTTGATGTCCTCCTCAAGTCTCTTCATGAGGCCTGTGGATTAGGATCACATGTATGTATTCTAAAGTGATCTCACTCTCTGTCACAACGCTTGTCTATCGCAGTGAGAGTGCAACAAGATTCAGTGAACGTCAAAGAAACTGTTGTGGAATTCTGAAACTTGCAATGTGAGACCACAAGAAATAGTCACAAGTAACATATAAAAGCACTCTGAATAAACGATTGAAAAATAAGTAAAAGGAGCCTGAAAAGGGTCACAAAACAAGGTACAAATGACAAAAGGTTAAAGAGTTAATTCACCCAAAAGTATAAAGTTATAAATATGGATATTTTTCTTACAAAATGCATCGTTTCACTTCAGAAGGCCTTTATTAACCCCCCTGAGCCATATGGATAACTTTTATGATGGATGGATTTGCTGTTTTGGGCTTCAAAATCTTGGGTACTATTCACTCCCATTATAAAACTTGGAGCCAAGATATTTTTTAATGTAACTCCAATTGTGTTTGGCTGAAATAATAAAGTCATATACACCTAGGATGGCTTGAGGGTGAGTAAATTATGGGATCATTTTCATTTTTGGGAGAACTATCCATTTAACAATGTAGACAAATCTCCATAATTTATACATATTATATCCTTTAAAAATAGAAAGTCAGCTTTGATTAAAATAATCCTATTTTAAAAAAATCCCTATATATATATATATATATATATATATATATATATATATATATATACACACATTTAATTAGTATGTGTATGCGCTAGGAATATAACCCATGACCGTTGCATTTTGCTAGCACCAGCTCTAACCACAAGAACTCTCGGAGTCATTCTGGGACACTGTCCTCAAGTATAACAACTTACTCTCTGGCTTTTCGTCTGCGGCTGCCTGCTGCAAGTCTTTGAGCTGGATCTGAGATCTCTGCAGTCTCTGCTCTGCCTGGAAGAGCTGCACCAGAGACAAAACACAGTCTATGCTTTCAGAATGTCTAATAGACAATGATTGCTTGGAGCTCCAGAGTTTATTCAGACATAAACACTCAGACTGATGTATTCATGTAAGTATTCAGACCGTCTCTACCTGGTTTTTCTGCTCCTGTTTCTGATGAGCAAGAGACTCTTCTCTTTCTTTTTCCACTCTTAACTGTCTGGCCAGCTCCAGCATGCGCTGGTGGTTTGACACTGCCTCCACCTAGTGGACCAGAAGAACATCACAAAAACCAGAATCAGCACTGCCTTTTCACATTTTCTGTGCAATGGATTTAAATATGGTAAAAAAAATGTGTTATTGTAAAACAGAACATTTTTATTACACACTTTTATTACTACTAAAAGCAATACCAAATTAGCTAAACTATTAATAAATATTTATGCAAACCAAATTCTGTGGGGGCAGATTCTGTGTTGGTCATCCTGCTAACAGGCATTATATGGGGTTTCCTGTCCTGTTATGCCATCTTTTTACTATCTCCGACAAATGACAGACTAGAGGTAATTCATTTTCAGTGTAGAGTAGGATGGGAGCTGCGTGGAGTTACAATTATATGTGTGTGGAATTTTCGGATCCGATTTGATCTTCGGATGTGTTTATCTGAACTGACCGGATGCGACAGCCACACCAGATGTGATGTATTCAAAATTAGTGAAGAACAAAGAGAGAATGACTAATATTTTTCCACTAAAATGTGATTCTTTAAACATTATTTCTGTAAAATGTCTGGATATGAATAATTATGTCCAAAAAATTACTTTAAAATTCTTAAATAATTATTTACATTGATTAGCCCTAGAAAATCTATACTTTTTTTCCTTAAGAAGCATTGGTGGTCATTTGTTTTATCTGGATTTATTCATACATTTGTTATTCTTTTATTTTATCATGGTGAATTAGCGAAAGGCAACAGCTGCTTCAGGACCGACTTGCAAGTTCTATGCAACTGCCACTAGGGGGCATAATGCGACAATCATACACAAATGTTTGGAGATAGTGGAAAGGAGCTAGGTATGTTTGTTAAGCCTGACATCAGCAGCTCACTTTGATAGTTCTCTGTAAATGTGTATTTGCAGGTGTCATTCCATAATTTTATTTAGTTTCACATACAGATTCTATGGGATTTTAGCTCCTTACCCTCTTTCTAAGACGCTCCACCCTTTTGATGAGTTGGTCCTTCTCCTCCTCCATTGCAACAATGTCCTGCAGCGACACATTATTATTGTATATATTATTCAAAACACTACATGACCAGATGGGACTTTGGCAACGTTAGCTTTCTTACCCGCCGGATCTCAGCGGTGGAGAAACCGGAGCTCTTCAGCTGTTCACACTCTTTATGGATGTTTTTGAATCCCTCCACCAGCTCCTCATACTAAGAAAACAATAGAATTGCTTAGAAAATCTCTAAAGATTCTTAAATCAAGATGCACTTGAATGCAAAATGACATTAAATATGAAGTCTTGTTTTCTGTGAAATTGTTCAAAATGAAGTGAGTTTATGATTAAAACAAGAACAAATATCTGCCAATTGGCTCAGAAAAATCAACTTTATTCAAAAGGAAGTTTACATAACTCACTAACAGATATTTGTTCTTGTTTTAAGTATAAATTCACCTCATTTTGTTCAGTTCTTGAAGACTTCATTTTACATCAGCATCATCAAGTAAATGTATCTTAATTTAAAGATGTTTAGGTATTGGAAAACAGGACAAAATTTTGCAATAATGCCATGACTTTATGCATTTAAGACTTTCTGCTCTGATTTAAGACCTTTTTAAGGCCTTAATTTGTGAAAGGGCAAGACCTTTTCAAGACCTGCAGAAACCCTGTTATTATAAAGGATAAACATTTATAATAAATGTTATTATAAATCTGTGCACATCATTATTTTTATAAATTCATTTTCTAAATTCAATCTTTAATCAAAATAAGTTCCCCTCCCTCTTGCAGCAACATCTCTTCTCTTCTCTGATGATGTGTTTACTGGTGCGAGGGTGGGACAACCTGTCACTCACATGAGATTGACCAATAGCAAACCACAACCATCCAATCAATTCACTATGGACAAAATCAAGACCCTCCCTAAATTCTTTCTTGTTCGAGAAGCTGCTTCACTCAGATCAATAGTCACAATAGAAAAGACTATCGCAACTTCCGTTTCATGCAACTTTGATATAAAATCATGTACAAACAGGGTACAAAATAGGCCAGAATGTGAGTTATGGAACGGAATAGAATATAATCTAAAAAATGTAAAAACAAAAGTTTTTTTAAGGCCAAGCCATATGTTCAGTAGGCATACCTGGTGGTAGGTCTCAGCAATGATATCATCTTGGAGAAACTCAGCAGGAACCTCTAGTTTGACGAGGAATCTGGCCAGATATGCTCTCTTCTTCAGCTCTGGAATCCTCTGTAACAGCCAGTGCAAGATGGGGTGCACCACAGGCTTACTGCCTGCCACCAAACCCTGACGAAAACTGCTTCTGTTGAGGAATACACATTTCAAAGCTGATTGAATATTTAAAGCACTTAAATCAATTTCATCTTTCTGTTTGAATAGTAGAAAACAATCTCGACACCAAGCTATAGTGCCCATACGTACTGATCTAACACAAATATATTCTTCAGTGTTTTGCTAATGTTCCCATTAAGTTATGAAAACATTATTTCTGAATGTTCTCACAATGTTCAATGTTCAGGGAATGTTTTCTCTATTTCATCATTTTGCAAGTTTAATGGGAACGATACTTCTCCAAACCATCTGAAAAAAGTAATAAGTATTAACTTTTAAAAAACATTAGACTAACGTCCAACTAAAATGTTTCAAAAAAAAATGTTCCATGAATGATCTAAAAACAACATTTTTGTGCTAATGTTTGATAATGTTATTATAACTTTGAGCGAATGTTCTATTGACATTACTGGAAGAGCGTTTGTTCATAACTATATATATATATAAAATGTACAATACCTATATATTTTTGTGCACTGTTACATACTCTATGCAGTTTTTCAATATTTCTGTCTTACACTTCAGACATTCCTCCAGGCGGTTTGTATTTCAGCATCCCCAAAAGGGTAAACATTCTCTTGGCTGTCTGCTCAGGCATTTCCTCACGTATGTCGATGGCTTGCTGAAACAAAAAATACATGGATCAAGACAAGATAAAGTGTTACAAACAGCTGATTAATGGGAACACATCACATACAAATAAACCTAACAGACAGGTCTGTAAAGCACTCTAGTCTCTGAAATAGAAATGTACTGTAATCCGCAAAGAATACTGTTATGTATTATATTGATATTATATTATATTATGATTTTTTTGATATTGTTCATCAGTAATATTAAACATTATTTTTGACTCACCTTTGGATCAATTTCAGCCAGAACATCATTTAAAGTCTGCAGTAACTGCATTGGCTCCAGAGAATCGAAGGTAATGAGATTGAAGTTTTTCTTAAAAGGCTCCCTGTTCAGCTGTTCAACGATAAATTTGAGCTGTTCGCTCATCTTGAAGAGTTTGTGACTTAAACCCACCAAAAAAGAAAAAAAAAAACTGACTAGCCTGCGATTCGTTAAAAAAAGATGACTTTTGAACTACCTAACATGTCGAATTATAGTTCTCGGAAAGCTGTCACAAAATGTCGTTTGTTATTTTACTTTAGCAAAATGAAAATGCTAACAAATACTTATATGAACTGTATAACTGCGTGTACCGCTAACAGAAACAAATCCTGCCTAGGAACCGTTGTCACACAAGGCCTGGTTGCTAACAGGAAGTTGGTCATCTGAAGAGAGCGCTTATTTTTTAAAGTAAAAGTCCCCATAAAAGACTTTTAATGGTCTCTGCATTTTTTTTTTTTAAATGTAAGGACTAGGAATGTTTGGAAAAAAATATCATAATGGATAATAAAATATAAGTAAAAATATATAAGAAGAAATTACTTATATAACACCTACTATTAATCTCCTTGAATGACAAGAAATTTCGGATAATTATGTATTTTTATTTCATTTTATATAGTGTGTTATTTGTTTTTCAAAGACTTAACTTATAACCAAATATCTGGAATGACACGTTAAATAGTATATTTCTTGAAATTTTTCTTCAATGTTGTCAATTTTATTTTACCATTTTTCTTTATTTTACAAGAGCAAAACTGTACACTATATAGGCACTAGACTAAAACTAACAAGAAACTAACTAGTAAAAACGAAATAATGAACTATTTTCCACATCTGGAATAGGACCAAAGAAGAAAGAAATGAAAGAAAACTATTCAAAGAAAAGATTTCAAAATTTCCTTTCCTATTCATTTTCCTTTTTATCCGCATTTGTCTGATAAATCCACGCATTTTAGAACACACATCTTAGCAGTTCATCTATGAGTAACTGGTGCTGTAAGGTGGATTTCTGCGCTGCGTGCTGCTCTGCGCGTGGCCGTCTAGTTCTGTCTGAGGCGCGTGAATGCACGAGTATATACAAGGCATTATCTTCATTTCCAGTTTCATCGGCAATTTACAGAATGCGGAGGTGAAAACGGACGGTCTCGCCGATCGAGGTACAAATCCTTGACGGTATACACTGGTATCACACCAGTTAGTATTATTTTTATTATCTGAAAGCTGTTCCTGGGCGAAAATCACGCATGCATTCAAACAGAGGATTATCGCGGAGGAACTGCCTTGAAACCATGAGCTGCAGTTGGGGGACGGAGCTGTGGGTGAGTACAGCCGTGAGGCATGGAGGCGAATGCATCTGAAAGAAATTGAAGAATATAGTGCACAAAATGTTATCTCCTTCAGTTACATGCATATACCCAATTAGTGATAGATAAATAGCCCACCGCACCGCCCATTTTACAGTGTTGCAGACCGCAAATTCTAGCTACTGTTACAGGAATTTTTAATTTCACGATTTTAGCCCTGGATTTTATGCGTGCACGTCCAGATATTTGAATGCAAGCTCCCTAAAGCTCGTTTAATGCAGTTATTAGCCATCAGCGTTGACTAAATACCCTAGATAGCAATAATCCTGTGCTAATGCTGTCCCTAACCACAAGTGAATGAAGCTGGAGCAGGTGCACAGGTTATTCCCATGCATGTCTTTTCTCAGCTGTGATGTTGCAGTGTGTCTGTAACAAAGTAACAGTGTTGTATTGTTGCACCACATGCTTGTCTTAATATTTTCTAATAATTTCTGGTCCTTGCTGGCTGTGCAATCATGGGACCTTAACCTAGTAACAACACCATAATGTAGGATAAAATATACAGGGTTGTGTAGCCTAGTGGTTAAAAATCAGGGTGCTAACTAAAAAAAGTTCAGAATTTGGGATTCAGTCCAGGACCCACTTAATCTCAAGTTGTTCAAATATGTGTAGGAGAGACCAGGGAATTTGGGTGGGTTGTAACATCATCAGTTTAACCGTTTAGAAATGAGTTACGGAGTGAAATCATCTTACATGGCCACCACCCTCCTCAGGTGACTGTAGAAGCTGTCTTTGTAATATATTACGAGGGTGGTATTTTAAAAGGATTTACAAGACTAAATGTCAGAACTTCTATCATATGAATCAGCAGTTCTTGTTTAATTTAATTAAAAGCTATAACAATACTTTAATGCATTCATCCATTAATAGGTTATGACAACAGTGCTCCTTGTACTTGACAATCATTTAAGTTATTGATTTCTAAACTACTTTAATTTGTGGCAGACAAATATAGAAATATATCAAAAGTTTAAGACATTGTTAATAACACAGTTTTTAACAATGTTGCTGTGGATAAAAAAATCAGTTAAATGACTAATAAGTAATAGACTGAGCATTATTCTAATTGACTATTTAAATGCTTTAAAAGCTATACTATGGAGCTCACAGGAGATTCAGATCAATATGTTTTGTAACAGTAACCTAGTGGTGAATAGGTTTCAAAACAAGTTAAATGCTCTGTGATGGATGAAGTTTGTACTGTGTATATAGTGATAAGCATTAGGCATGTTACGGCTGGAGGGCCAGCACTGCTGAATAATGTATCTGACACATTGCCAATGTCAGAGAATACTGCAAACTCATGAAATTATATGAGATGACTTTCTTTCTGAGGGTATTTTGATATCTCTCCTTTGGGTCCTCTTTCATAGTTATATCAAATCCATCAAAGCAAAATCTATACTTTTTATCTCCTAAAGTGTTCTGTTGGCACTGTACCTTCATTGCTATTTCATATTTTGTCACTGATATGACAGTGAGACGTTATTCATATATTAACTTTTATTGTGTTGTCTTACTGTTCTTTGCAGGATCAGTTTGATAATCTAGAGAAACACACTCAGTGGGGCATTGAGTTTTTGGAGCGCTACACCAAGTTTGTGAAGGAACGGTCTGAAATCGAACTGAGCTATGCCAAACAGATCAGGTAAGATAAAGACAGAGATTTGTAACTCATATTTGCGGATCTTATAATTATAAGGTGATGTTATTATCAATTAATTGCTCAAAGTGTATGTCAATACACGTCACATTTATTAATAAAGCGCTTTATACAAAAAAAAGATTGTTTAGAAAGCAGCTTCACGGTATTAAACAGGAAAATAACAGTGTTATTAATGTTGCGAAATTCATCAGTTTTGAAAGGACTTCAATTTTAGCTGTAAAGCTTCACAGAAGACAACAGTTTTTTATTATTCTGCTCAATTCAGATATAATGTTGATTCAATTCCGTGCAATAACAGTCAATGTTGCAAAGTTCATTAATTATGAAATGACTTCAAAAGCAGAATACAATAGTACCATTATTCAGCTCAATTCAAGTTTTTGTGTTCTCATGTGATAGCATCAGTACAGTCATATTGATAATATTTACTTAATACTAATACATATGTCAGTTTTGTAGGGATGAGCAGTGTAACCAAAATCTTATGACACAGTAACTGGAAATTCAATTAAAAATTTAATGTATTTCCATTACCATGTTGCAGTCTCTATTTTTGGATATTGCAGTGAATTAAATATTATTTTTGATCCTCACAGATTGATATATTACTGCATCAGCAAAGTACTGTCAAAATGTATGTGATGTATATATTTTCTCAGGCATTCAGAATTTATTTAAGTCTGGATAGCATATGATTTACATTAAATGACAAATGTAGCATGCAAATGTTCATAAAAATGCTGTTATATGAGTACAAGGTATTATGTCAGTGAAAAAAAAAAAAATCATAAAACAGGTCACATGTCCGATGTGTATTACCATGGATACTGGGTTTCCACAGCTCTGACCCACATTTTTATTATCCACCACTGCACTGATACTGTAATATTTCTTCCTGGCTGCATTTTGGAAGTTTATTAAGCAGCAGTTTCCACTGGAGATGTTGACCCTGAGGACACTGGATGACTTACAGTACCAGCATCATCTGTGCTCCTGCTTAAAGTTTATAATAAACCCCACAGCTGGAGCTCACATTTGACCAGACACGCACAAAACAGGCCTTTTCTGTTTGCATGTTCTGATCTCATAAGAGAAAATCCTCTTTATGTAGCTGTTCGCTCAATCCGTGCATTGTTGTTATTTTTAAGAAGTGAGCCAGACTGTATTTAGTTCTCAAGAAAGAGTCTTTAATTCACAACATCTCCCAGAGGCTTTTTTTTTTGTTGTTGTTCAGATCGCAGCCATGGCTGAAAGATTTATTAAGCGCTAAGCACATGTTAGCACATAAACAGCATTGACATGGATCTGTCTGACTGAGGAATAATAGTCCTTTAAAAAACGCTGGGTTGGGTTATTCTAATGAGGATTTATTTATGGCTTTGTTAACCTTTTTCCTATTTGCCGTCGCATATTGACGCATAGGGCGGCCCATTTAGGCAGATCGTAGGGAAACTAGCAGACAATAAAGCAACTGCATCGGTGTGGTCTTGTCAAGAAACTGCAAGATGGTGATCTGCCTAGCAACACGTCAGACTCCTGGGAGGTACCGTTGGGTGTGTGCGGAGAGAGGGAGAGATAGAGTGAAGGAAAGCTGCAGGAAAAAGCATTGAGGGGGCGGCACCATCAGCATGCGCTCTCACCATCATAATTGATTTTAAGCCATTTATAGGCCCTCTTGAAATTAATCACATAATATTCATGTAAAAAGCAATGATTTTCTCGTTTTTCACTGTGTCATTTGACGTCGTTCTGTATTCAATTTTCCACTATGATCGACAAAGGTCAGCCTCATGAATCGGACGCCTTGTTCAGTGGGATGATACGATTATTCTGATGGTGACAATATTAGCTTTTGTTTGCACCGCAGCCTTGCGTTGCACCACAAGCACCATTAGATCTTATTTGTCATTGACATGCACAATTTCATTCATTCAAATTACTGGGAGACAAAGGCACCTTTGAAAACAGTAAAATGTCTTGGTTTGCCAAACCAAAACTGCTAAATTTGCTGGGGGGGTTTATAACTGAGAGGATGTATTAACTAATATTTTTTTAAATTACTATTTCGAGGTAACTTTTGTCCCTTTGGTGGTTAAAAAAAACAAAACTGCATGCATTTTGTGGAAGAACATTGTTTTGGTTGTGCCTTGACTCGAATGAATATAGTTATTATCAAATGAATATAGTTATCCTACTGCTTATAAAACATTCACTACTAGGCTTAAGAGATGTAACCAGTTTAGGTGGAAATGATCTCATGCTGACTAGACATGGTACGTCCTTGAAAATAAATTCCAGCACAGCCCCACAACAGCCATATTGAAATGACCCTTCCCAATAGATAATGCTTAACCATGAACTTTGTTAGAGAGCTACATATGGCAATTTATATATTCAATATGGCCCTGTTTCCACCTGGTATTAAGATGCGTTTTGGTCAACTGAATCACAAATAGACGACACATACCCATTTACACCTGGTGTTTTAATCCGTCTCTTTTGTCCACTTTCAACCACTTCTGTCCTGATTTCTTCTAGGGGATGGTCTATGGGTGGGTAAATGTATGGGTTTTTCAGATCTTTCAATCTAATGGACAAAATAAGCTTGTGCAATTTACATATGAACGTGCCCGGAGACAACTGAAAAACATACGTAGAGCAGCAGCTTTTGTTTCTGCTCTGATAGCCGAAAGACAGGCCAAACGCGGTGAATGCGTGTTAAAAATCAGGAATGGTGAGAGAACATTGTGCTTGGTACATTTTTCGTCTTCAACCCAAACTTGGGTCTTCAGCCGACAATGTTTAAATCCCGTCTGGCTAGCGCGCTTCCCATAATGTTTACGCGTTAGGTCAGTAGGCGGAGAGTAGGTGGTCTTTTGTGGCTGTTCGAACACATTCGACCACATGAGCGTCTACACTACAAAAGCAGTCCGGTCGAATGCGTTTTCAACTACCTCTGGAAGTGCTTGAAAGTGGACAAGCTCGAAACGTTTACACCTGTATTTAGCATTGTCCACTTGTGATCCAGTCAACCAAAACGCATCTTAATACCAGGTGAAAACAGGGCCTAAAATACCTTACCTGTTGAGTAATAAAAAGCTATCTCCACGTTACTTTTATAATATTTAAAATCCCTCAGTTCTCGCCATCTTCAAAAAGCCAAGCCAATGTTGATTCTTGTTTTATTACGAGCTCTGTTGTTTTCTTTTTGCTAGCAGACTCTCCTCTGTTCAGTGTTTGTATAAAATGGGAGTGTCCATGTCAAATCTTCTCGCTCATTGTGACAACCACCCCACTCCCACACCGTACATGGGCGAGTGACGTATGTACGCAATTTAAACAAATAATCCCGTCCTAAAACTCACACCATTGTTTGAGCCAGTGTCGGGCTGGTTCAAACAAACAGAATTAATTTACGAACGGCTTGCTTATAGTTGTTTTATAGGAGAAAGTATTTAAAAAATTGCATCTTTAAAATACTCTTATGTCTTATAGGAATCTGTCCAAGAAGTATCAGCTGAAGAAGAACTCCAAAGATGAGGAGGAATACAAGTGAGTGAGAGCAGTTTGGCATACATAAATCATAGACATGCATCAATATCTTAAACGTAGCCATTTACTAATGATGTATCAGCTTTACTTACACAAAATGGTTAATTTCCTATATACTAGGGTTCAGAAGTTTGGAGTCTGAAAAGTTTTATTAATGTTTATTATTGAAGTCTCTTATGCCCACAAATGTTGATCAAAAATACAGAAAAAAGCAATATTGTGAAATATTATTACAATTTAAAATAACTGTTTTCTATTTGAATATATTTTATAAAGTAATTTATTCCTGTGATGTAAAGCTGAATTTTCAGCATCATTACTCCAGTCTTCAGTGTCACATGATCCTTCAGAAATCATTGCTGATTTGCTGCTAAAGAAACATTTCTTATTATTATCAATGTTGAAAATAATTTAATGCATCCTTGCTCCAGAAAATAATTTCTAACCCAAACTTTTGACTGGTAGTGTATACACACAAATTAGCGTTCCTTTCATTTGAGCAATTTTGCATGTCTCATTTGCTGTCATTAGATTGCATTATTCAGTTGCCCCAAAATTATTTGGACACTTAAGCCAGACGTGCTTGAACAAAATATCAAACTTTTAAAAAATATTATTTAAAAGGAAAAATAAGACACTTTTCAATCCAAATTGAAGTTTATTAAGTTATAAATTGACACCAAATGGTTAAAAGGGCACATAAAACTGACATTCAGACATTTTTAATGTGACTTAAGGGTCCATAAATGTTCACTTTTTTGGGGCCACTGTGTATTTTGGCATTATATTGGCCAGCATTGATATCAGCATCAATTTTAGCCATTGAAAAACTAAAGTTTAAAGTCTAAAGTCTAAACTAAAGTCTTAATCATGAGTGGGTCATTTCTAATTAAGAAAGAGAAACTAATTATTTATAATGTCTCATCTTGCTTTTTTGTTATGTATTATAACATTTTCACATTTGCTGTCAGGTACACGTCATGTAGAGCATTTCTGATGACCTTAAATGAGCTGAATGACTACGCGGGTCAACATGAGGTCATCGCCGAAAACCTGTCCTCTCAGATAATCGCCGAATTGACCCGCTACACTCAAGAACTGAAGGCTGAACGGAAATCGGTACGAACATGTCTTTTCCGTGCTTTTCTTGTCAGGACGGTCGCAAAAATCCTGCTTTCTGGAGATCATTTAAAGAGATTATCTTCCCAAAAAGAAATCAAATCTCTCAATAACATGAATCACCCATTCAAGACATGTATGAAACTACAAAAGTAATTGTTTCTCTGCGCTCCAGCACAGCGCTCACCTCTTACAAATCCAGGGTTAATCACGTAGGAATATGGTATTATTTTGTTTATGATTTCTCCCAGCTCTGTGGAATGAAGCCAGGCCCAATGTGGGTCATGTATTCAGGTCAATGGAGTTTGAGAAGGTCGCCCTCCCCCCGCTCTTGGCCTCTCTTGTCTAAAGGTTCTCGCACGGGTTCAGGAGGCCTCTGTCTGAGGCTGGTGGCTGGAAGTAATACGACAACAGAATAAAACACCACCGTGCACGAGCTGAGGGAAGCTTCATTCCCTCTACTGTTCCTCCGACCTCAGTTAATGCATGTTGTCTGCCTTTTGTGTTCAAATGTCACGCTGAGAGAAAGTGGTCTTTATGTATTTTTCATAAAGAGAGTAGTGGCATGCTATGAGTGGGCAGACACAAGCGATCGCCTGTGCCGGTTTGTCAGTGAAGTTTTCGGTAATGAGAAGCCCTAAATAAATGATTTGTGTTCCAGTGAGGAATTCTGCAGTTAATTAACATTTATTGTACATGAGTACGTCTTTGCTGCCGTAATTGAATTCTTTATGGAAGGATAAGGGGGTTGGATTCAGCAATAGCTCTGGAATATAATCTTTCTAACAGCTGCTGTCTGGCTTGATTGTCTCATATTTCATTTAATCAGCTTAGTTTCCAATTAAATGTCTTTTCAGCATAATATTTTAAAAGGACATGTTGGACTGTGATACAGTAGTTGTCATGACTATGTAAAAAAATGTCTTAACCTGAAGTGGAATTCCTCCTTAATTGTGGTAAAAGGTGTCTTTCGTGGATTGTTTCTTGTATAAATGTCCAAATGTTCAATGACGATGTTCAGAAATTATATAAAAATATTAATAATAATTTCTGCCAAGTAATAAAGTTCATTAATCTACTTGTATTTTAAAGGAATAAAAAGTAGTTTACCCAAAATTTAAGATTTTGGAATTGAGTGCACAAGTGGTATGGACTACTTTTTTTGGCCAACATTCAATTTGTAATGAAAAGAACTGCTCTGGCTTACACCTCCTTTTCAGATTCATTAAAAAAATGAACATAATGGGGTAAATTATGATAAAATGAGCTATTAATGTAATTAAATAAAAAATGTAATTTCTTTTCTATAAAAATGTCGCTATCCTAATGTTATGTACCCTTTTTTATTAACCTCCAACTGTACAGACTCTATTCCAACTTTGTTTTATGTGCTGTTTTTGTTTTTACAGAAATGTGGCAGTGAGTTGTAATGTTTTAATGAGATAATGTAGAAAATCTAGTATTGACTATTCGTAACTACCGTTCAAACATTTAGGGTCAGTAAACATTTTTTTAAATATTTTTTTAAGAAATTGTAATAGTTTTATTAATCAAGAATGCATTAAATTGATCAAAAGTGACAGTAAAGATGTTTATAATGTTACAAAAGATTTCTATACATTTTATTCATCAAATAATCCTTAAAAATTTCCACAAAAATATTAAGCATGTGGATCATGTGACATTGAAGAGTGGAGTAATGGCTGCTGAAAATTCAGCTTTGCATCACAGGAATACATTTCATTGTAAAATATATTAAAATAAAAACATTTTTACTGCATTTTTGATGGAATGAATGCAGGCTTTGGTTAGTATAAGACAAAAATCTTACCAACCCTAAACTTTTGAATGGTAGTGTACTAAATTTGAATTATATTTCTTGTCTTTTCTTTCCTAAAGCATTTCCATGATGGCCGCAGGGCGCAACAGCACATTGAGAATTCCTGGAAGCAGCTGGAATCGGTGAGTCAGTTTAACTGAATAGAACATAGTGTGAATATTCAAATTTTTCCTGATACTGGCCTCTCTTTCATCACCTGTCTGAGATATGAGCTAGAACTGGGCCACTTTGTACAATAAACACTTGTGTAAAATGAGCCACAGGTGTCTGTAAAAGGTGTCTCTTTTAAAATAAACAACCTACTGCTACAGGTTTTAATACAAAAAAAGTAAAACTATTGGTAAATATAGAGTAACTAACTAAAAGTAACACCACTACAAGCTGAACTACATTTTTTAGTCACTTGACTGTTGCATACTTTAATTAGTAGTTGTTAAAAAAAATGCAATTCCTCATTTTAATGTAAGTTTCTTTGCCCTTTCAGAGTAAGAGAAGATTTGAAAGAGACTGTAAGGAAGCGGATCGCGCACAGCATTACTTCGACAAGGTGGATGCCGACATTAACGTGACTAAAGCAGATGTGGAAAAGGTATGGATCATGTGTGTGTGAAGGAGAAGAGACTGATCCTATCATAAACCCCTCATTCTCCATAACTGCTTTCATCCTTTTCTGTGAGTCTGTGTGGATGATCCCTCTTAGGTACGACGGACGCTGATATAACCGATGTCAAGTTTCCACCTCACACCTTATACCTCACCTGCTCCTACCTTACAGTACCTTCTCTGTACTGCAGAAAATACCCATTTTGCTCAAAGAGAAGTTGGACTGTATGCACAATAAGTCTGTGACCAAATTGGTACCTGCTAATATTTCGTTGTTTTTTCATTTGGTATATATCAACAGATATATATTTTTTCTCTAATTCAGACAAATCAAATAATTTCATATTCAATGCCAGGTTTCAAAAACGCAAACAGTTTGCTTTTCTACTGTACACAGAAATACATAGGCAAAATTATAAACTGGAGCTTTAGTATAAACACTAGGGCTAGACAATATATATTGTAAATATAGTATATATATTCACCATGATTATAATTGCGAATTTAATTAATAAAATTAAGCAGCATGGTTTATATTGAGATGATATTAATGTACTTTTTTAAGGCCATTAATTTAGTTTCGCAATCTCTCGCTAGCATGAGAGTGTTAACCCAGATATGTTTAATAGTGTCTCAAATTTAAATTGGCAAGTTTGATTCATTTTTGAATATTGTGACTTCTGTGTAAACAAATAATGTGAAAAATAATTAAATAATTTTATATGTTGCTCAGGTCTAAAATTCACTGTTTTAAATAAAAAATAATAATTAAATGATAATATTATTTAAAAAAAAATCAAAATAAAAATGCATATTTCTGAATCACCGGCATTAGGAAAATTGGTAACACTTTACAATAAGGTTTCATTTGTTTACTTTAGTTAACATGAACAAACATTGAAAAATACTTCTAAAGTATTTATTAATTGTAGTTAATGTTAATTTCATCATTTAGTTATTAAAATAAAATTATTATTAAAATAAAAAGTTGTCTTAATGTTATTTAATGGACCTCAGATAAAATGAACTAAAAATGAACAGTTGTATTTTTATTAATTAACGTTAGCAAAGATTAATAAATATTGTAACAAATGTATTGCCCATTGATAATTAATGTTAGATAATGCATTAACTAATGAGACCTCATTGTAAAGTGTTACTGGAAAATTTACACTACCAGTCAAAAGTTTGGAATCGGTAAGATTTTTAATGTTTTTAAAAGAAGTTTCGTCTGCTCACCAAGGCTGCATTTATTTAATTAAAAATACAGTAAAAACAGTAATATTGTGAAATATTATTACAATTTAAAATAATTGTTTTCTGTTTGATTATATTTTATAAAGTAATTTATTCCTGTGATCAAAGCTGAATTTTCAGCATCATTACTCCAGTCTTCAGTGTCACATGATCCTTCAGAAATCATTCTAATATGCTGATTTGCTGCTCAAGAAACATTTATTGTGTACAATTGTGCAAAATATTTGTGTACAGTATGTTTTTTACAGGATTCTTTGATGAATAGAAAGTTCAAAAGAACAGCATTTATTTGAAATATAATCTTTTGTAACATTATAAATGTCTTTACTGTCACTTTTGATCGATTTAATGCATCCTTGCTGAATAAAAGTATTAATTTCTTTAATTTCTTTTCAAAAAAATAAAAATTAAAATTCTTACTGACCCCAAACTTTTGAACGGTAGTGTATAATGTTACAAAAGCTTTGTGTTTCAGATAAATGCTGTTCTTTTGAACTTTCTATTCATCAAGGAATCCTGAAAAAAAAGTACACAACTGTTTTCAACATTGATAATATTCATAAATGTTTCTTGAGCAGCAGATCAGCATATTAGAATGATTTCTGAAGGATCATGTGACACTGAAGACTGGAGTAATGATGCTGAAAATTCAGCTTTGACCACAGGAATAAATTACTTCATAAAATATATTCAAACAGAAAACAATTATTTTAAATTGTAATAATATTTCACAATATTACTGTTTTTACTGTATTTTTAATTAAATAAATGCAGCCTTGGTGAGCAGACGAAACTTCTTTTAAAAACATTAAAAATCTTACCGATTCCAAACTTTTGACTGGTAGTGTATATTATTTAAATGTTCAATAATGGGAATAATAAGCTCAAACACCACAAAAATTAAGGTAATTTTAATGATAAGAAAAAAACAACAACTAATATGGCAGTGGCCTGTTTGTTATTAATATAAGGCTAAATGAACAGATTTGGATTTTGTTTAGCCCATGTATAGATGTCTTCTTAAGTAACTTCTGTTATTAGTGTGTCTGTGACACTAATCGACTCTGTCTTTGTTTTTTAACATGTCTTAAAGCGGTGTTCTCTCAAGGTAGGTTTGAACCAAGAGTCGTCTTTGTCGGTGAGGAGTTTGTTAACTTGTTCGGTGTATTACCCATATCAGCAAAGAGTGTTTGTCGTAATTTTCGTTGTTTTTTTTTCGTTTTTAGCTTTTGTTACGTTCACGTCTATGCTTGCAGCGAATCTTTCCTGTATTCACCTTGTACAAATGTACAGAATAAGACTTGTCATGGAAGACTGATGTTAAAATGCATTTCGATTGCGAAAATGGGCTACGTTGTAAGGGTTACACAAAATCAATAGCTATTACTGTCAACCACAAAAAGTCCTGAGTTTGAGAGTCTGTGCACACTGTCTGGTTCATGTACATGATGTTGTATATTTACAGTGGCCACTAAAAGCATTTAGACACTTTAAAATAAACAAATTTCATTGCATTATTTGCAGTATTAAATCAAGTAGCACAAACACACTTTTCAATTAAAAGAAGTTTGTTGTGTTTCAAATGATAAAGCTATAGATTATTAAAGTTAATAAAAAAATATTGTGACACTTTGTGGTTGAACAATTTTAGTGGAACATAGTTATTGTGCTGTGGTTATGCTGCTAGTATACCTGTGAGAACTTGGGGAGACATTTAAATTAATTGAAAATCAACAAAAACGCCAAAGACATTGAGCAAAAACGGCAAGTTTAGTGAAGTTATTTCTGAGAAAAGCTTTACATTTTTTTGCATATGCAACTTGTATTTACATTTTGTGTTTAATGCAATGACATTCGCAAATTTGTGACTTAAGTATCCAAATGCTTTTTTGGTCTGCTGTATGTATTTAGTTAGTATGCATGATGAATGGATGTCTGGTGCGAATAATTTGACCATTTTCACATTTTGTTTTGGAACATTCATTGTCATTTTAGTGTGTGTGTGTGTGTATATGTGTGTGTTTGTGTGTTTATTTTCTCATACACTGTCGGTACACCATCGTGTTACTCTTGTCTTCTTCATCATTAGCATACTACTCATACTATTTCTGGAGTATATTGTTTTATATATAGTGGAGTGCCCAACCTACATTAGGCAATTTGTGCAGTATACAAGCAGAGCTCACTCAGTGAGATATCCCACAATGCAATGCATTCAACTTGACCTTCCATTTCCAATTTCAAATGATCCTGAAGGGATATCAACTGCATCTTTTTTGACTTATTATTTAATCAAGACTAACATGAGTTAAGATATTTATACTCAAAATGGGTATGGAAAACCAAAGTATACTTCCCTTTTTTTACGCATACGCAAGAGTCAGCGTACAGTGTGTGTGACGGGAATTTCGTCATCAGAAGAGTGCACGCGCATAATGTATGTGCACCGCCGGATTTTTGTAACCGTCGCACATGCGTGTTTATTTATTTATTTATTTTTTGTTTTTTTTTGCAGTAATTAGTTTATCCACACGGTGGCAAAAATGCCTTGGGGGCATCGATTCACAAGGTAGTTGAAGAAAAAGTACAGAACAGACCAGAAAACACATGCAAGCTACAGCGACAATGGAGGCCTATATAGACAAGAGATTTTGCGAAGATGTTAGAAAGTACCTTTATTTGTACAACTCTAGCATGAAAGAATACACAGATATTTACATGGGTTGTAACTCGTGGTGAGAGATTGCACAAAACTGCGCATGCGTGGAACGCCAGTTTATGTGTACTGGTCAAATGAAGTATGCAAATATGCAAGAGAATGCAAAAGCATTGACATATTTTTTTTCCACCCATGTCCCTTTAGGGGCTCTGTAAAATGGGATTCAAATTATACTGTTGTTTGAAACATTTAGCATTTGTATAATGCATTAAAATAAATAATAATAATAATAATATACTACTACTAATAATAATAATAATAAAAAAAGTAAAAAAAAAATACTAAAATTGACTTTTGCTTTCTGAACACTGTAGAGAAATTAGACTGAGATTGAGATTATTCACAAATTATCTTAGTCTATTGACTGATTTATTT
The DNA here is from genome assembly GCA_037950675.1 of Hypophthalmichthys molitrix. Taxonomy (NCBI): domain Eukaryota; kingdom Metazoa; phylum Chordata; class Actinopteri; order Cypriniformes; family Xenocyprididae; genus Hypophthalmichthys; species Hypophthalmichthys molitrix. The sequence goes on along the minus strand of CM075499.1, from coordinate 6,303,850 downwards.
TTTAATTTTTACAGTATAGATGCATCTTTATATGTAAAAAATATAACTGCCTCACAGTTAAAGTTTAGTCAAAGACAGTATATCACCATTTAGAGATTAAAGCATCATTTTGACAACTTTGTCTGCTTAAAGTCACCATGAAATCAAAATGGACAGTTATGTTTATATATTATTATTTTTTGTGGAATATTGCAGTATTATTATGAATGATTTACCTGTACATCATTCTTTTTTTCTAAAATTCATAGAGAATTAATAGAATTAAAATAAGTTCCCCTCCCACTTGCAGCAACATCTCTTCTCTTCTCTGATGAGTTGTTTACTGGTGCGAGAGCGGGACAACCTGTCAATCACATGAGATCGACCAATAGCAAACCACACTGGACAAAATCAAGTCCCACCCTGCATTTTTTTCTTGTTCAAGAAGCTGTTTCACTTGGATATATGTCACAATAGGGAAGAAAAGAACATCACAACTGTTTCATGCCGAATTTATCTAAGTAAATGTACTAATGCCCCCATGTGACAGTTCAGCGGTAAATCAACCGACGGCCTTGTTATCGTGCACATTTTTTGTTTTTGCTTATTTTTGACTGGATGTAAATATTGTGTAAAGTAAATCATTACATTGTGATACCAGTATGAGATGTAAATAGTCTACTGAAAATCATTCTCCTATCAGTTAAACTCTATATAAAAATCTATGACCCACAAAGCTGCTGAATGAATTACTGATAAACATAGCTTTTGTGTTATTTTTTGTGAGTACATCATTTGATTATATTTCTGTGATGTTCGCATTGTTTGTTCTCTCTCACTCTCGCACAGAGCGCTTGGTTGAGTGTGTAGATCACTGACTTTATTGATCTGAAGTTGACATCAGACTACATCTTTATATCTTTCTGTAATCTGCTAATTGACTCTCACTGTTTGTTTACTTGTCATGTCACAAAGGTGATCGTTTTATTTGTCAGTTCTTGCCCTTTACGTTCTGACCTCATCCTTGTGGAAAGGATCTTAATGACTTTTTTTCGTTCTGTCTTTTGTGCTATCTGCTTTCTAGGCGAAACAGCAAGCTCAGATGAGGCATCAGGTAGCTGAAGACAGTAAAAACGAGTACCTGACATACCTGCAGAAGTTCAACAAGGACCAACACGAGCACTACTACACCCTCATACCACATATCTTTCAAGTAAGAGTCTTTCTTGATCATAAATTAAACATTATATTAAAATATTCTAATGTTGATCAAAGAAAAATATGCTGTTAAGCTTTACTTTTATGTCTGATATACATCAGTTGGACCATGAACTTCACAATGTAATATTGCGTGGTTCAATTGTGTTTTCTCTTTTGCAGAGGATACAGGAGATGGAGGAGAGGCGGGTGGGCAGGGTGAGGGAGAGCATGCGGGTGTATACTGAGGTCGAGCGTAAAGTATTACCCATCGTCAGCAAGTGTCTGGATGGCATGACCAAGGCAGCTGAATCCATCGAGCCTAAAATGGTACGTTAATTACTATGGCTCCTTTATGCTGAAAATACACTGTGGTTCTGGATTACATAGCCATCTGTTGATCAGCCTATTGCCGGAAAATCCTATTCAATGAATATCTTCTATTTAGGCCATAAAAATACCTTTTTAGCAGTGTGGTTGAGAATCGAGAACTGGTTCTTGTTCAGAATTGGTTTCATTAAAACACACAATGCCCAAGTGTCTAATGACTCTTTTAGATCGGTTCTTTTAATTAATCAGTCAAAAAGATTTGCAAATCAGTCTTAGACTCAGATTACAGTGTAATATCTGCACTACTAATTCAGTTTCTAAGAATCTTTATACAACCGCGGCCTTTCAGCGATCATGTACCTACAGAGAACGGCTTCATCTTGGCCAGTCCTAAGGGAATTTGCAGCTGTAGATAGTGGTTAAACATGAGATATAATTCATTTGGGGGATATCAAACGGGCAATCTTTGGTCTTATTAATCTATTACTTGTTCCAGAGCAAAACTATTTGGGTTATGGGGTAAGTTAAGTTTAATTTCTTTATATTTAGGCTATATTTAACTTAAATCCTGTACTAGAGCGCTGCTTTTTGGACATTTGACTGAATTGTTTGCTTGTGTTTATTTCCTATTGTCTTTTATTATAATGCCTTTTTTTGTTCAATAAATATTATTTTATATTAATAATATGCCGTATTTGGTATTGAGAAAGGGTCTGTTAGTGATCGTGATATGGACTTCAGTTAGAAAGTTTCATTATTACGCCATTAGAAGGTGACAAAGACTGTCTTTATGAGTGAGTCAGAACAAGGAAGATGTTTTAGCGCTGTGAGAAATCCCCATAACTTTTAAAAGGACAAAGACTTCCTCAGTGGACATTCAAACAGATTTTTTAATAATGGATATAATATTATGGACATCAAACTGAAGAATGAATGAGATTAGGGATGTGTAACAGCGACCGTGTACTCGAGTACTCAAGTACTCGACCGTGACAGCGACGATCGATCACGTAAACGATGATCGAAATGTATTTTTTCTTTTTTCTCCTGATTGGTTATAGGGCGGCGCCCTGAGCTCTGATTGTTTAGCTTTCCACAGCATGCGTCAAAAGACGTGAGAAGAGAGAGAAGCCTCGAAGTCACGTAGTGATGTCTAGTTTCACTTTGACAAGATAGATTAAAATACATATCAATGCAAGCTATGCAGCGCCAAGCTTTTATCTTGTGCTAAAAATATCCTTTAAATTCTATTCATAATTAATTTAGCAATAATCATCAGTGATTTTCATACTGTAAAATAACATTTTGGTTGATCAGAAAGTGCAAACTGAATCCAAAATATTGCTGAAATATTAGTGACACTTTTTAAAGCGCAATCGGAGTTACACTTTTGGTCAAGCTCATGTTTGCATTCGCAAACCTACTGTAGGATGCGTTGGGTTGGGATATCAACATTTATTAATGTGCTGAATGTGCTGCATATCAGTGTTTCATGCTCAAATGCAATCCCCGATATTGAGTTATTTGAGACGGCCATATTGCTTTTAGATGTTTCTTTTAAAAAAATAAAAATATTGATGTTATAATAATGCAGCAATAATTTTTTCGTCATATTTATTCAATGGCTTAATTCGCATGGCTTCAAAAACGCGCAGGCGATTTATGGAATCACTTAATAATGTGATTAAAATAAAGCACAGATCTGCCATAAACAGCATTATAATGAGATCTTTATAGAAATCTACAGTAAATTCTGTCCTTGCCCGTGTTTCAGCGCGATGTTGTGAAAGCGCATCACGGCGCGAGCTCTCTCTCTCTCACTACTAATCACGTTTTCATAGGCAGGTTTTCATGTCATACTTTTATTTTTAACATTCATTTTCCTAACAGTCTTCAGATATTTTCGTTTTTGAAACCTATCAATGATCGAAATGAAAAATTGCCTAAAATGCCCATCCCTATATCAGATGCAGGTAATACACTCGTTTAGTCGATCTCTCTCTCATAATACCGTAATGCTCTACTCTACATTATACAATAAGCTTCAATGAAGCGACTCTGCGTTCCTTCCTTACTAGTTCTAATGTGATGTTTTAGAATTAGTAATGGAGGCTTGGGCTCAACTGTTATACTGTCAACTTGAGATTTGAATCCATGGCAGAAGGAAGTAGTTCTGCACAAATGAGGGTTTTAAAGACACTCCATTGTTGTTTCTTATTTATTTACTCACTTGTGCCGTCGAACTGTTGTATAAACGCAATATCACACTCGTCGCCGTGCGATATGGCTTTATATCAGCACGCTGTGATTACCTATGGACGAATCACGGCCGTGCTGAAATAAAGCGATATCACACGGCTACTTGTGTGATATTGCTTATATAATCAATAATAATAGTAAGACTTTTCAATAAGGTCCCATTAGTTAACATTAGTTAATACATTAACATTGAGCAATACATATGTTACAGTTTTTATTAATCTTTTTTAACGTTACTTAATAAAAATATTACTGTTTAGTTTATATTAGCTCAGGACCATTAAAAAAACATTAACAGATACAATTTTTTATTTTAGTAATGTATAAGTAAATGTTGAAATTAACATTAACTAAGATTAATAAATGCTTTGGAAGTATTTTTTTGTTAGTTCATGCTAACAAAATAGAACCTTATTGTTAAGTGTTAGCATAATAATTTTATTTGTTCAGGACATTTTTATACACTACCAATCAAAATGTGTGGTCAGTATGATTTTTCTTGAAAAAAATCTCTTATTAACACCAAGGCTGCATTTATTTGATCAAAATACAGTAAAAACAGTAATATTGTGAAATATTAATCCAATTTAAAATAACATTTTTCTTTTTGTATATATTTTAAATTCCTCTAACGGCAAAGCTGAATTTTCAGCATCATTACTCCAGACTTCAGTGTCACATGATCCTTCAGAAATCTTTTTAATATGCTGATTTGGTGCTGAATAAAAAGTATTAATTGCTTTCAAAAAAAGAAAGAAAGAAAAAATCTCCAGACAATTCAGACTATAAAAATTAAATAAAAACAGAAAAAAAATGAAAAATTAAAGAAGGAAGAGGAAATTGGGGCAACTAATAATTAATATCGATGCACCATGTCACAGGTAGGACTATGATTTGAAGAAGGAGCAAATAGGAGTTTTCCAGCTGCGAGGTGAAATCACTTTTCTAAATTAAGCCAGCAGATGAATAATATAGCACTTCAAAATGCTGACTGGATTTCTGTGATTATCGCTGGCCCAGTTACAAGCTAACGAGTGGTGATCGTAATGGAGCATCGTCACCCAGGTTACCATCAATAATTTACAGCTGCAGGGGAATCGCTGGCAGCTAACGGCTGATGTGCTTGTTGTCTGTCTCATCTGCTAAATCCCGTCCCAGTGCTCATGTGCCCTTCGCCGCCCTGTCCAAATATGGCAGATGGGAAGTCTAATTTCCAGTGCAGCACTAATTGACTCATACGAGCTGGGTTTTGCAGCAGATTTGACGTGGCTTAACAACAAAGACTTAAGCCTCTCTGTGGCTTTTGGGCTGTGTGTGTGCATGTACAGTAGGTGTGTATCTTTTCAGAGATAGTATGCTGGCCATATGAAGCAGCTCTACATTAACTCAATCTCCTATAGAAGTCATTTGTTCATGTGGTAGGGTTATGGATGCCGTATATATGCTAAAAATAGTCTCTTGGTCTGACCTGAACTGCAGTAGAGGGATTAGATCGAGGGGATTTACAGCAGTCCTATTTCTATGGTGGATGTGCATTTCATAGTCTGTAGTACATAATTGTTGTGACAATGGGTTGGATTAACCTGTAGCTCACAGTGGAGAAGTCTGTATTCCCATAGAAAATCATCCATGATAGTGTTTCCTACAGGATAGACAATGATAAAAAAATTTTTTTTTTTATAAATATTTTGAATATAATATTATTTACTTAATTATTTATAAAATGATTTACAATTATTTACAGCAACCCTATGATGTGAGTATGTATCTTTAAAGGGTTAGTTCACCCAAAAATTAAATTTCTGTCATTAATTACTCAGACTCGTGTTGTTCTACACCCGTAAGACCTTCGTTCATCTTCGGAACACAAAGATATTTTTCATAAAATCCGATGGCTCAGTGAGGCCTGCATTGACAGCAAGATAAGTAACACTTTCAATGCCCAGAAAGCTACTAAAGACGTATTTAAAACAGTTCATGTGACTACAGTTGTTCAACCTTAATGTTATGAAGTGGCGAGAATACTTTTTGTGCGCCAAAAAAACAAAATAAAGTCACGCCCCCCAGTGGTGAACCATTGAAATTTCTAAAAACTTATGACGTAACAAAGCCTCATTCACTGAAATCACATGACTTTGGCAGTTTGATACACACTCCGAACCATTGATTTGAAACTAAAGATTTGTAAAGCTTCAAAGCTTCATGAAGCGGTGTTTTGAAATCGCCCATCACTAGATATTGTTGAATAAAGTCATTATTTTGTGCACATTTTAGCGCACAAAAATGATTTTTGTCGCTTCATAACATTAAGGTTGAACCACTGTAGTCACATGAATACGTCTTTAGTACCTTTCTGGGCATTGAAAGTGTTAATTATCTTGCGGTCAATGGAGGCCTCACTGAGCCATCGGATTTTACCAAAAATATCTTAATTTGTTTTCCAAAGATGATCGAAAGTCTTACAGGTGTGGAACGACATGAGGGTGAGTAATTAATGACAGAATTCTCAATGAGTTTTTGTGCTAAATAATCATGATCACAATACTGACCAAAATAACAAAGTATCTGTTAATTAATGACATTTTTATTCCTGTTTTTAATCTCAGGACAGTAAGCAAGTTGTAGAATCATACAAGTCTGGCTTTGAGCCGCCGGGTGACGTGGAGTTTGAGGACTACAGTGTGTCAATGAAGAGGGCAGTGTCAGAATCAAGCTTCCTGAATGCTCGCGGAGAGAGCAGACGCCGGAGCAGGAGCAAACTGTGGCCTTTACTCAAGAGAAATAAGGTATGGCATCAGACAGATCAGTGGATCATAAACACATGCTAAAATCACAAATAAGCAAATAAAAGAAAACTACACTGCTTATTTTTGGCCCAATGAGATGCAGTTTTATTCAAATAGTTTTATTGCTATTAAGGAGTGTTTGCAGTGGCTGTTTCATGCAACTAGATCATTCATCATTACAATAGAATCTTATTCTAATGATTAAAGTCGGCACGAAACAGAAGTTGAGATAGTCTTTTCTTCCCTATTATCACGTATGATTGGATGGTTGTGGTTTGCTATTGGTCAATCTCATGTGAGTGACAGGTTGTCCCGACCTCACAACAGTAAACACATCATCAGAGAAGAGAAGAGATGTCACTGCAAGAGGGAGGGGAACTTATTTTCATTAACGATTAAATAAATTCTGCAATATTCCATAAAAAATCATAATTGTCCATTTTGATTTCATGGTGACTTTAAGCAGATTCATTATCTGTTTTAAGCATTAGAAAAAGAATTGTTTTGATTGCGCCACAGTTTGCAAACTTGAGATTATACTGGATTACATGCAACACCTTTAATAAAGTTTGCAATGAGTTTTTTGTCACCACATGAGAAGCTCTGGACATTGGCTTTGGTCTTGAATATTTCTCTCTCTTCATCTTCTCTCTTCCTGTCTTTCTCCATTCCATTTCTCAATGTGCTCCATCACACCCTCATCTGTAGCTTATGTCTTTGTTAGCGTCACCCCGCCAGCCCCCTCCCCCTCCCCCCCACCTCCCCGTCTCCGGACGGCCTCCTCAACGGCCCCCAGTCCCCACAGCAGCCCAAGGAGCCCCTGAGCCAGCGCCTCAATGACTTCATGAGCACCAAACACAAAATGCACTGCCTGCGGAGCCTGAAACGTGGGGTAAGTTCACGAGCCGCCACGTCACCTGTGTGTGTGTTTCCCTTGGATCTGATTGGACGACTCCTAACACTAAAGCACCATCAGCTCAGTTTGTTTCTAAAGTAAAGTAAAGTGTCTCATTCTCATGCTTTTTATCAATGCCATCCTAAACATATCTGTCTTAACAGCAACACAAAACTCCATGTTTTCTCTGTGTGTGTATTAACCGTTTCTCCTAACACGCTTTTGTTTTGTCTTAACATTCACAGCTTTCTCTAAAGCTGGTAAGTCTGACTTGATATTAAAATCCTCAAGACTTTTCATTATAAATATTTATTTTATATATTATGTATTTTCATTTTGGCTATACATTGAATTTTCAGCGCTTGAAGTAAAGTAAGTTGTGAAAATTAAGTCACATTATAGCTTATTCTGTCCAAGAACTGCCCACTTAAGACAGGACAGGCCATTTAACTGGCAAGTAATCAATGTATAATTCTGTTTGTGTTTGGTTTGTTATTTTTCTACTCATAACTTTCTGTATCTTTTCACAGGGAACAGGCCAGGAGGACTACAGTCATCTGCCTCCTGAGCAGAGGAGGAAGAAACTACAAGCCAAGCTCAATGACATCAATAAGGACATCCAGAAAGAAATGGATCAGAGGTAAATCATCCAGTATCTGCCATGCTAGTAGTGCTAACAGCCTTTCTGCAAAATACCTCATCATCATGGACCAAATTGTTTAAAACATTCCATTCAAAAGTTTTTTGGGGTTTTTTAAGGAAATTATACTTTTGTTCAGTAAGGATGCAATAAGTTGATCAAAAGTGACAGTAAAGACATTTATAATGTTACAAAATATTTCAATTTCAAATTGTTCTGTTTTCATCATTGATATTAATAAGAAATGTTTCTTGAGCACCAAATCAGCATATTAGAATGATTTCTGAAGAATCATGTGACACTGAAGACTGGAGTAATGATGCTAAAAATTCAGCTTTGCTGAATTTAGATTAAATTGTGTTTTAAAATATATTCATATAGAAAACAGATATTTTAAATAAATAAATGCAGCCTTGGTGATCAAAAACATAAAAAAAAAACAAAAAAAACTTTTGAACAAACAATCGTAAATAATGTAATGTTGATGTAGCAAAATGTAACAAAAAAGTTCACAGGCTTATTGTTTCTACTAACTCTTCTTATAATTGTTTGTAGGGACGCCCTGACAAAAATGAAAGACGTCTACATTAAGAATCCTCACTTGGGGGATCCAGACAGTATAGATCCACGGTTAGAAGAAATCACACAAAGCTTGGAAAAATTGCAACTTGAGGCACAGAAATTTGAGGTGAGACCCTAACAAATTCAGCTAGGTACCTTTAAATGTCAATAGTATTAGTGAATATTTATACTGTGATTTATGTGTATTTTTGTCTCATGCTCTGTGTATAGTAAAATATTGTATTTTATATTGTTTACTACCTGTATTTGAGTATGTAGACTGTGTACATTGTAAATTGTGAATATTTTAAATACTCTATATGTGTTTGTGTATGTACTTGTCTTCTATACATTCATGCTGCAGAAATTGCACCAAAGAATTTCACCACCTGTACACTTGTGTTCATGGTGTTGTGACAAAGTGATTTGATTTGATTAGAATGATTAGCTATTACAAATAAATAGAAAGATCTGTTGTTTGTGTGTTCTCAGGGCTGGCTGACGGAGGTGGAGAGGAAGTTACTTGAAAAGGGATCGGAGTCTCAGAGAAGACAGAGCAGTCATTTTGACTCTCAGGGCAACACGCCTCTTACAAACAACTACGGTCAAAACCGAGAGAGGTACTTCAGTCCCTAGACAGCAGGGTCTGCCAAACATGATGCACTGAATGAGATATGTCACATGTAATGAGAGTTAATTTTACTAAGAAAACATACTCTTAACTTTCGTAACTCAAATCTTCCACAAAAAGACTGTGGATGCATCTCTGAACTATTTGATGTTATCAAAAAAAACTTTACTTACATTACAAGTGGACTTTATATACATAAATGATACGATGCGGTTTAATTCTATTAATACTGATCTTATTTAGACACTACAATAATCCTATAGGCGGATTGTGAATTCAGTACAGCCTCACGTGAGGCATGCGATGGTTTAACATTAACTGGATAATCTGACTATAACGTCAAAGTTAATTTTGTCTGTTTTACGCATTGCATGTCTTCTGCACATAGTCCGGATGGCAGCTACACGGAAGACCCCAGCACAGAGACGACGATGCAGTTCAAATCGCGCAGTACTGAGTTTGATGACGAATTTGATGACGAGGAACCTTTACCTACTATTGGAACATGCAAAGCACTTTATCCATTTGAAGGTAATGGGGAAAAAATTAACTAGATCATCTCCCTGAAGCAAAAATGTGTTCAAAGTTTTGCCAGGAATTCATGATTGCTCAGTGGTTATGAAGCCCATTGTCAGTTTCTGGGATAATAAGTTTAAAGTAGTGTCAAACAAACAAACTTTTCATTTATATTTGTTTACAAAAATAATCTTATGCATTTAAGCATAGTGTCTAAACTTTTTACCAAATGTAATTTGACAAAATGTATATAACAATTTTACGATCGATTAATATACAATGTATACAAAATTGGATTGATAATTGGCAGAATGGAAAAAAATAACAAATACAAAATTATGCTAATATTTTAAATAAAAAATACAATTAAAAATAAAACTAAACCATTAACTCAAATAAAAGACATTATAACAAAAACAAAATAAATAATTATAACATTTAAAAATGAGTAAAAATACTTTTTTACCCTTATTTAATTTATGAGTCGTTTTGGATAAAAGTGTCTGCTAAATTAAAATTAACTAAAAAAATAAAACAAACTGAACAGTGAAATTGGTCATCGAACGATGCTGATATAGTAATAAAAAGAGTGTTATGAGTGATGAGTTATGAGGTTTTTTTTATTAAGTTGACATGCTTGTTTTTGAAACAAATGAACATTGTGTGTTTTTGTATCTGTAGGTCAGAACGAAGGAACTATATCCATGGCCGAGGGTGAGATGCTGTATGTAATCGAGGAGGATAAGGGTGACGGATGGACCCGTGTCCGCAAAAACGAGGACGAGGAGGGATACGTGCCCACATCCTACATCAAACTCTTTTTGGACATGAATGCCAAAGGTGCTATGACATACATATAATCCCACGTAACAGAACACTCGGAAAGGGTCATTAGTGAAGGCCATTTAACTGTACATACAGTAGAAGATCATGAAAATGTCCTCATTGAACAGAGGAAGCAGACAGCAGAGCAATTCCTGTTTGTACATGTTCAAGATGCCATGTGTCATTTCTCAGTTTTGGTCTCAGACTTTATTTCTGCATTCACAAGGGTAAATTAGGCAATAAAGACACAGCTGCTGTGAAATTTTATATCTCTGATGGAATGGCATATTATGTTCATATTTAGCATTATAGCTTGGCATTATGGTGGTTTTCTGCTATAACCAAGATATTTAGATACTCATTCATGTTCATATTTTTTTAATGATCTACATGCAATCAAATAGTGGAAATACAAACATTCTGAAACCTTCTGGCAATAATAATCTACTAATATTTTGACCTTAAAACTACAGAATAAGTAGCAATCCTGCATTTTAACTATAGTCAAAGTGTGTTTTTAATTGTAATAATTTTTTAAGATATCAAAATATCTGACTTGAGAGAATCTTTTGCATGAGAGATGGAATAGAATATTTTCTCAGGTATGTTTACGTTGGTGTACATCCTTGTACCTCAAATCCTGAATATACAGGATTTCTTTCTTTCCCCAGTGGCAAATCACATTCAATTTAAAGGGATAGTTCACCCAAAAATGAAAATGATCCCATGATTTACTCACCCTCAAGCCATCCTAGGTGTATATGACTATCTTCTTTCAGACGAACACAATCGGAGTTATATTTAAAAATATGCTTGCTCCTCCAAGCTTTATAATGGTAGTGAATGAGGTGCCTGTTTTGAAGCCCAAAAAAATGCATCCATCCATAATAAAAGTAATCCATACAGCTTCAGAGGGGTTAGAAGCAAAGCGATGGGGTTTTGTAAGAAAAATATCCATATTTAAAACTTTAGTAACTATAATAACTAGCTTTCAACAGACGGCGGAAGAGTATCCTCTGACACAACGTATTGACGAACGCAGAAGAGCAGAGGATAGAGCAAAACAAAACACTGGTCATGAGTTAGAAGTCTATAATGATAATTTTTAAAGAGAAATATCAGAGGATTTTGATATTACAGAAGAGGAGCTTGAGTTTGTTGCACAGCTCTATTTGTTTGAACCGTGAGAGGCGTCTAAGCTTATGTTACTCCTACATCCTACAGTCTGTCATACATCACGTCAGGAGGTTACTCATTTGGTGCAAGTTGACTTGCGCAGTATACGTACATCTGCTGTATGGATTACTTTTATTATGGATGGATGGATTTTTTTTTGTTTCAAAATGTGCCCCTCCCCACCCTTCACAACCATTATAAAGCTTGGAGGAGCAAGGATATTTTTAAATATATCTCTGATTGTGTTCCTCTGAAAGAAGATAGTCATATACACCTAGGATGGCTTGAGGGAGAGTAAATCATGGAATCATTTTCATTTTTGGGTGAACTAACCCTTTAAATGCATATCATTAAGTGTGAAGAGCTCAAGTAATTAATGCATGTATCTTTGAGACTTTTGCTAGCTTTGCATTTACTGCTGTACAAAAAAAGATCAGCTTTAGAAGTGAAAAATATACTGATGAACCCATAGTTAACACGATGCCTTTCAGTGTAGTGAGCGTTGAAGCAATAATTCAAAAGATGCATGTTATTCGTACATTGACCAGCAAGGAAAACAAACAGAACATGAAGTTTCCAGAAGGTCATCGCAGTGTGTATTAGGAATATTTACAGCAGGAATACCGCTCTGTGTGCATGCTATAAACCAGACAGGCTATTTATTGCTGCTTAACAGATTCATAATTTGTCCATAGCTTTATCAGCAGCTGTTAAATATGCTTAATAGTGTCGCAAGCTAAATATATGAACAGTTTTGTATCGTTTTATACCGTCTCTGTCTTTAATTCACATATCATAGTGGAGCTATACTCTGAAGTTGAGCTTCTGTGGTTTACTGAACGTTTTTAACCCATCATTTCATTGCTGTCTGTGAATCAACGATTGTACAGGAATATCATAGTTCAATTCTTATGCAACATCTCTAACATGTCTTGTGTGATGTTTTTTTTTTTTATTTGTTTCTTTTTTGCTTTTTGTTTCTGTTCCTTTCTTTGCAGATCCCTAAAAGTGTTTGGCTGGCACAGGAGTGGCAGGGCAAGCATCCTTGCGTGAAACGTCCTCCTCTTGTAACTGTAGTCAGAGATGTGGGACAATGTGGGACTAACTGAAAGGATATTCCATTTTTAACGCAACCACTTTCACTGAACCCTCTCGTCTGCCATAATGCAAACCGATCTTTTTCATGACTAGCGTGCTGATTATTTGCTAAAGCTTGCTTCTCGTATGGACCTAGAATATTTAGCCTTGTGCCGTAGCTGCTTGCCGTCAGAGCAGAGCCTTTAGGTTTGTTTGCAGAGGCACAGAGTAAGTGCCGTGTACATGTCTTGTCATTGCCTGGCTTGCTTCAGAGCCGAGAGGAGCTTTCTCATGAAGACATTAGACTTAATGAATATTTGTCAGTGCAGACTGTTCAGTTGTGTGAAAACTATAAAAATGTGGGGGATAAATGGGACTCATTTTATACATTATAGGCATAGCATTGTTTTTTTTTTTTCTTTGTTTTTTTCGGTTATTACAGTGTTTGCAAGGCGGCACTGTATTTATATCCATCTTTTTTCTTCTTCTTCCACAATTTTCTGCAGTTAATCCAGTTGAAATTATAAGAAATTAAGACCCCTTAAAATGGAAATTTTCTTTCATATGATGTTGATGACTGTGATGACTATTGAAATCAAAAGGTTTGGTGTCAGTAAGAATATATATATAATTTTTTTTTTAAAGAAATAAATATTCTCTATTTAGAAAGGCTTCTTTAAATTGATCAAAAGTTACAGTAAAGATATTCATAATGTTACAAATGATTTCTATTTCAAATAAATGCTGTTCTTTTGAACTTTCTATTAAAAGAATCCTGAAAACAAACATCATGGTATCCACTAAAATATTAAGTTTTCAACATTGATAATAAGAAATATTTCTTGAGCAGCAAATCAGCATATTAGAATGATTTCTGAAGGATCATGTGACACTGATTTTTTTTTTTTTTCTTTTCATTCAAAAAAACATCTTACTGACCCCAAACTTTAGGGGTCTTTAAACAGACTTAGGATAGAATGTTTTTTTTTTTTTCAAATTTAAAGGGGTCATGACATAGATTTTTTTTATTATTATTATTTTAATATGTTACTTAAGGTTCACTTATATTGATAATAATGTTTTTTGCACAGAAAACAAATATATATGCAAAACAATTATTATTTTCAACCTTCATTCTGACACTGTCTGAAATGATCTGTTTTTAAGGGGCGGCTCCTTTAAGGCTTGTCAGTAAATGGCCACTGTTATGATTGGCTAACGTCATTGCATAGGAAACCGTATCAACAGCCACTCTCTATTGCATGTCTGTGTTTTGAAAACATCCAAATAAATCCATAATTTACATTTGCTTTTGACATGACAACGCTCATATCCAGTGTAAGCAAATGTCAGCCGTTAAGCGACTGAATGCCAGTGGGCGGGGCAAAATGCTTTGTTTAAAATGAGGAGGACGTTTTAAGCTATGAAACTTGCAGGATGATTTAATAGTACAAAGACTTCTTAAATATCAAGGTTTGATTTCTCATTTCATGACCCCTTTAACAGACAGTGAATGTCATTGTAATATATGCATACTGAATTGTTTCTTTTCTAGCTGTATTATTATCAATCTCTCTGTTTGTAACTTCAAGCTATCATTTTAGCTTAACACTGTTGTTTTGCTGCCTTGCAAGCACTGGTGTTTCCATCAGGAAATGCGAATATGGTTATTATTATTATTATTATGAATGCATAATCATCCCCTACATTTTGTGTGAGGTGCTGTTGTAGATGAATAGTTCTCTATGGCAGGTGAAGTGGTAAGCATCTTTTCTGGTTCTTTACTCTTTCCTCCCAGAGAAGAAAGAAGTGTCACCTCACTCACTCACTCATTCACACTTTCTTCTGCGATGTGTGCACACACACGCCACAGCTGCTCCCTTCTTTCTCTCGCTCTCTTTCTCACCTCCTCTTCTGTTTCTCTCACTGTTGCTGTCTCAAACTCTCTCTGTTTCGCCTCCTCTTTGTCTTTGTTCTTTTCATATTTTTCTGCATCTGTAGCCCTGTTTTGATGGGCTAGTTTTACCGGAGGTGGTCTGGTCAGGTAAATTTATGTTTCACAGATTTTTTTAATTCCGTCCGAATCAAACACTACCCTAATAAATAGCAAATTACCTACCCCAACCAAAGGCCCGTTCTCACCAAGAACAATAGCTATAAAGATAACTATAACAATAACCACACCAACAATATCTTTTTGATCTAAAAAGATATTAATCTAAGCGTGCTGCAGTTTTGTCATCTGTTGCTTTAAATGCTCTGAAAGTGATTCCAACGATATCGTTTCTCTGTCTCCGTTATTGTCATTATGGTTGTGGTGTGGACTCTGCTATTATTTTATATTTTAAACGATTTTAAGAACTATTTTTATAGTTATATAGTTATCGTCCTTGGTGTGAACAGGCCTTAAGGCTAAATGTTTTTTTTTCTTCTTCTTCTTAAGGCTAAATGTCTCATTGCACTGCCTGGTAGACTTTTATTAATAATTTAGAATTTTTGCCAAGTTTCTAGGTAAATGGTTAGTTAGCTGATTCAAGATAGTTGATACTAATCCTGGAGTAAGAAAAAAATCTCAAATACTCTGACTAAAAAAAACAGAAGCCACTCATACTCTGAAAAAAAAATGTAGGATTTTCTGTGAAGCTATTTTAACTTAGAAATTGCTAGTAAATTTCACAAATAATTACAATGAAATGGCAAGTAACAGAATTAAATGTGTCATTTTGAAATAGACAGACTGGGGGGGTGTTTATTTAACACCATTTTCAACAAAAAAACGGAAAAAGTTTTATGCATTTTGACTGTTCATTTACATGACAGTGGCAATTTGGGGGCCTGAAAATGGGTTTCAAAGTGCAAGTTTTTGTCATGCACATGCTTAATACACATTCAGTCTATAGGGGAGTAGTGTTCCTTTACAAAGTGACCTCACCAACTACTGGCCTGACATGCATAATACAGTGTTTTTTAGTCATTTTCAGAGATCCGTGTGAACGGTGTTTGTTTTGACAACATTGCGTTTTTGAAAAGTTTCACGTACAGACAACAAAGGAAAAACTTTTCCATTTTTAGTACATCGTTTTCATGTAAACACGCCTTAAAAAAGTATTTTCTTGTTAAACGTACTCCAATAATCTTTGTTTTATTTAGAAAAAACTGGTCTGAAATGCTGGCAACACAGGCAAATATATAAAAAAGTCTCACTGTTCTATATTGGAATGTCACTCAGCCAATCAGATTAGAGGACTGGAACTAACTTTTACATAAATAACTCATTCCATCTGAATGAGTACATGAAATCCCAGATGTCCTCTATTAATAATTGTAACTTTAATTGGCATTAAGAAAAGCGATCAGCCTCTTTTTCTCTCTTCTTCTGCTCTTTTCCTTCCATTCTCTCTCTCTCTCCCTGTCAGCGCAGTGGATGTGGCTGTGTATGGTGTAGCTGTAGTGGTGCAGTCCAGTAGATGTTGATGGTGGTCCTCAGCTGGTGCTGTGTTTCGACGCATGCATGCTTGCCCTGTCTCTGTGTGTGTGCCAGTCTTAGGGGGTCCAAGTCTCCATAAAGTTCAAGCCTTCGACTTATGACGGTTGAACTTAAGCTTTTTGAATTGTGTTTGTGCCTGTTTTTTTTCTTCTCTACTTTATCGAATGTTTTATTTCTTTTGGAAAAGATATGCATGGTCTTGTCTCTACACATCCCCCTAAGTTATTCTTTTGAATTGTTTACACCGTTTTAGATTCTTTTTTGAGTCTCTCTGAATGATTGATATCCAGGGTCCAAGATTAACAGTCACCAAGCGCCACATGCATGTAAAAACTGGCTTTGGTGAGTAAATGTTATTTGCTAGTTGGCTGGTAACTACGAAGAATAATAAATGGTTAAGTCGATAAAACTTGCTGGTTTTATCTGATAAAAGTGAATCAAATGTGATTCAAAAACAAATAAAATATGCAACACCCTTAATAAGATTTCTAGTGTTATATTTCTTGCAACAAAACCAAATCACAACAGGTCTTTGTTCTTTTACACAACGACCTACACTTTCTTCTGCCGATATAAAACGGAAGAAAAAAGCTTAATAATACCATTGTAATAGGAACCAAACTGTGTTTTGAATAAAATATTGCAAAATATGAGAAATATTTCTGGCTGGTTTTTGTTAATTTTGGACCCTGTCAATATCATTCTGATTTCATTTTTGATGTTAAACGCAAGTATTTACCTCATTCAGAATAGATTTGGGCTGCTCTTCAATAACAGGTTCTGAACATGACGAATACTGTCATATCCATTCATGAAGAAACACTACTGCAGTGCTGAAATGTCTGTGTTTTTCTGTATATTGTGCTTTTGAACTTGCTGGATCCCTTCCTTCGAAGACCTCATAAACATAAAACTGCCAAATAAAGTGTGAAAGGCTTGTGACTTTTTTGCAAATGCTAACCAGTATAGTAGACAATGAGTTGAGTTTTATTTCAGTTATCATATCATTCATATTGTAAAAGTCAAAATTGTATGTCTGTTGAACTGGGCAGTTTTTATGTAGAAGTTTAACAAATTAAAGGTCATTTTAAAATGTTTCTATTTGTCCTGTTTATCATCTAACTAAATGATTGTGTAATGTTGTGTAGATCAGCTGGATTTAGTTCTGGACCTTGATTTTACATCCAGTATTGTTTTTTGTAACAAAGTGAACCTGGTATTTAAAGGCACAATATGTAGTTTTTCGCAACTAGAGGTCGTTTATTTAAAACAAAGGCATAGCTTGATGACGCCTTGATTTCGCAGAATCGTATTAATGGATGAGCTAATGTATTAAAGATTTATTACCATTACTGTAGTATGAAGCAGGGTGTGGCTGAAAGCCGTTGGAGCGGAACAAGGAGCTGGTGCGATTGCTAATGAGAGACGAGCGCGAGACACGGTTCGAGAGCAGTGGAGCTTTTATTACGCCGCAGTCGCCGCTTCCGCTTCGTATGTGGGGAAACGCAGCTCTGTTTTATCAAATTAAATACATTTATGTGAAAATTGTTATAGTGCTACTCTGCGTTTGCTCGGCGGCTACTATGAGACACTTGTTGCACACTGCAGTAGGCTAGATCGATATTAGTCATGGTAAACCATGGCACTCACGGTAAATCAAGAAAACGAGATTTAAACAATAAGACTTACTGTGTTGAGCTATATAACAATGATTAGTTTTCTGTTGATGAATGTATCCAAACAGTTGACAAAATATTTAACACTGTTCTAGTGGTTTTTGGATATTTTAATCCAAAAATCTTACATATTGTGCCTTTAATGTGGTCTTGCATCAATTACTGCATGTCATTCAAAGTATTTATGTCCCTAATTTAGCTAAATTATACTTCTACTGTATGGTAGCAGAGTTTGATTCAACCTCATATATATATATATATATATGAGATGGAAAAACTTAAACCTAACGAAAATGAAAAATGTTGATTTGACTAAAAATGACAAACTAAAATTGAAATTAAAGCTAAAAAGAAATATAAAAAAACTAAAATGCCATAGGCACATAAAATTACTTAAAATGAAAAAGTATAAAAAATAAAAGTCAATTTGATTATTAATGAATACTATAATAGTATATAAATAATACTTAATAACACTAGAATTAGAATTATTTTTAGCCTGCTGTCTGCAATCCTTTTAGAATAGCCCTGCCATCCATTTTCAGGTCACGACCCCACCAATTGAGAACCACTGATGAAAATGTGTGAACACCAGGGGGCGTCAGATCCCAAATCAAGCCCCCCTTCAGCCTGACAGTACTACAGTACAAGTGCTTGTTTTGCTAAAGTCCAAGTACATGAAAAATGCTACAACAAAAGCATGACGAATGAGTACCACAATACGTTCCAGAGTTACTCAAGTATGAGCAAGAACAGAGAAGTTGTGACACAACAAAGAGAATGTAGAGAGTTTTTTTTTTTTTTAAAGATCTGTTCTGATGGTGTTAGATTATTGCACCAGTGCAAAGGTTCAAAAATAGCACACATGTACGTCTTTATCCAGTATTGTGACGGTGCTGGGAGTAAAACCAAAGATGGGCCTAAATTGAGTAATAGAAGTTTTAAAAGTCTCTACTTGTTTAGTTGGTAACATAACGGCCATTAATCGCCATTACATAAAATCTCGGGAGCTGCCTCTTCTCAGAACTCTCAAGACACCCTTGTGAACCATGTAACAGGTCATATCCTCGATCATCCGGTGCAGGAACGTGGAGCGCTGAGCTGTGTTTTGCCTGTCTGCTCTAACAGGAACCCAGCGCTTCAGATGAATGGCTTCCTCCTACTCCTAAAAACATACCCAGCGTTCTAGAGCTCAAAGTTGAAGAGGCTTCAGAGGGGAAAAGGGGGTGCAATTGGTTCAGCAGGTGAGGACTGGGAATGCCAGATAAAGAACAGAATTTCTTGCATCACTTCCGCTGTTTGTTCTTCTTTCTATTTCCAAGTGATGGAATGCTTTGCAATTCAGGAGGCAAGGAATTCAAAACAAGTTCATTAAGTTTGAATAGCGTCTTCTTTTTAAAGCTGTGTTTGACCACCCCACCCTAATATCACAAAGGCCTTTCCACAATACACATCCGTCAGCCTCCAAGAACTGACTTCCTGCCTCAAAAGCCTTTTTCATTTGAACATATCTGAAGCAGTCTGTTTTTGAACAAAGTAATAACAGAGGTTGGTACCATGTTTGCTTTTGCGGGATATGTTTACATCTACTGTAAATAGGTGTGCTGGGCAACAGCAAGTGGCACTGCCAAGAGCCCAGACACAGGCATAGAGTTATTGAGGATAAATATACACCTACTCAGCGCCTCCTGCTGT
Source organism: Hypophthalmichthys molitrix (assembly GCA_037950675.1). Classification (NCBI taxonomy): domain Eukaryota; kingdom Metazoa; phylum Chordata; class Actinopteri; order Cypriniformes; family Xenocyprididae; genus Hypophthalmichthys; species Hypophthalmichthys molitrix. The sequence goes on along the minus strand of CM075499.1, from coordinate 6,284,120 downwards.
TGTGGAGGAAAAATAACTCTTTTGTAATGGAAAACTTACATTCTGCCTACTTCTTTTTACAAATAGTATATAAAAGTGTTGTCAGGTAAAACTATTTAAATAGTTATTTGTTAATTGAAATAAAGATGAAATAAAATAAATATAACATGAAAAACTTAAAAATGAGAAATGCTGCCTTGGCTGAAATAAGTTAAACAAAAAATCCTAAAACAGACAATTACTAAAATTACTAAAACAATAGAAATATTTAAACTAAAATTAAAATGAAAGCTGAAAATATAAAAATAAAAGCTAATTCAAAGTATTCATAAATACTGTAAGTAATACTAAAATAACAATGATGTGAAACGGTGTGCATTACTGGACAATAGGTGTAGGAATGATGTCAAAATCTGAAAGAATAATTTGCCAGTGTTTCCCTCAAGATGTGTTGTTAATTCAATTTATAAGTAAAATAAGCTGTGTAAACACAACTTGACAATATTTGGACATTTCGCTCTACAACATCAACACATTGAAATCACGAATTTTTGAATTTTGTTGTTTATTTTAAAAAACATAAGTAACTAGATAAGAATGTTTGGGGTGTGAGTGTGTGCAGTTGATGCTGTAGAACAATACGTCCAAGTATCATCAAGTTGTTTACCACAGACCTTATTTTATTCATAAATTTAAAAACCCATAGGGAAATTTGGAAAAGCAAAGTTTTTTCTCAGTTTGACGAACATTTTAAAAATCTATAGAACCTTAGAACCTTTTGTGCGATAGAAAGTTTCCATGGATGTTAAAGGTTCTTTATGGAACCATCAATGCCAATAAAGAACCTTTACTTTTAAGAGTGTGGCATCTGCAAACAAATGCTTCAGGAGCTTTTCTCAGAACTAACTTTTCTGTGTCATGTTGGATGTTTAATCAGCTGGTGGATGTAAGAAGTCAGCTCTCCATAGGTTCACAGGTGACCTGTACATTTTCCATTAATTTCTTAACAGTACACCTATTGCTTTATATTAAAACAAGCTAACAAACTTACTTTTGTAAAATGTTTTGCTTTAAAATGGTTTGATATTTTGTTATCTAATGCACTGACATCTATTTTAAGTCTAGTTTAAGTGTCCACAAACTTTGTGTGCCTAGTCTGTTAAAAGTTTTAAGGAAAGGGTTTTCATTTCTGAAATAATGTTTGACCATGCCCACGGAAGTGTTTCATAACAGCAATTCTAGAACGACGTGGAATTTACTTTCGATGAAATATAAGGAACACGGCATTGTGCTTGAAGTCTTTAAGTGAAACACTGATTTTCTCCCGCCACTTTGGATTTGGCACCATTTTGTCTTTCTAAAATCTGTCACTCACTGCTGACGCAGATCCTTTTCCTGAGCGGGTGAGATTTTTATTGTTCGGATGAAGCAGGCCCTGCTATCTTCATCCACCAGCGGCTTCCTGTTTCCTCCAACACTGGAAATGCTGCATTTCTCTCCCCCTCCTCATGCTAACCTTCAGGCATAAATTAAAACATGTTGGCCTCTTGTTTTTCCTTTATTTTCAATAGTTTTCTGTGTTAATATTTTGTGATAATTTATTGAACAGACAGTTATTATGGTCCTGGCTTCTGATTTAGCCGTTTTGTTATTCTGTCAGGGACTATATAAAATCAGTTTATGCACGGAAAAGGCGTTTCCATCATGAGAAACGACCCGTGTTGACTGACGCGTTTCGCTGACATCTAATCCCTGTATGTTGTGTTGCATAAAATAAAGTGATTTACAGCACTATAAATACTTTATAGACAAAATAAAACGTATACAAACCGTTATTTTACCGAAGAAATGCACCAGTTCGGCGGCGTTGAGAACTGCTCTCTCCTGACGAGGATTCAAAAAGCCCGCGCTTTGTGCGACTCTGAAGCTGGGTTGTTGCGTCGGAGGGTGTATTGTTTCAACTGTCAGTGAGATTGACCCAGCTACTAGCCCAACGGCTGGGTAACACAAAAACTAAGGTTATTAACCTTAAAAAATGACTCAGCATTTGGGTAGAAAAATAACCCAGCGTTTTATAGAGTGTAGGATAAGTCCTGACATAAAACTGTTGACATACAGCAAGGGAAAGTGCATATGTTTTAGCAGTCATTTTGCCAAATAAGATCCTGGAACAACATTCCTGTCCAAAAATGTAGACCTCCCTACTCCTAAACCTAACCCTACACATAACTTATCCCTAAAATCAGAGGGTGAATAACACTGATGTAGAAACACCCTGGTTGTAAGCCTAAACTTGACATAAACTGTAAACTTCAAATCTTATTGGTTGATTGGAATGTTGTTCCAGGGTCAACAAAGATGTTGATCCAGGAATGTGTTGTAGCTACTTGGTGAAATCTTGTTCACCATGTTTTCGGAGCACAGTTTTTCCCATTTTTTGATATTTCAACAGCCCCAAGCAGAACTACAAACCTGCTTAGGCTATGTAAAATATATAATTAGAAGATGTAGTAATTCTAAAAACAGAGTCATTTGCTTAAGTGTGCATAACTTCCTACTTCAAAAGAATGAACAATCCTTCTCAGAGTTCACTGACAGACTCCAGCAGTTCTAGGAGGATGGAGCTTGTTCTTTACAGCAGTTTTATCAGTTCCAAACACACACAGGAATTCCGGTTTGAGGAATGACCACCCTGATTCCTCACTTCCACAGGAAGGTTAAATAAAAAGAACAACTTACACGACAAAGGCATTGCATTTCTCACATGTCTGGACAGAGGTGTAGGCTACAATGACTGCGTTAGTAAAGTCCTGCTTCTGGAGCTCAAACATTCATCTATGGACCTCCTCATATCTCAGAATCACCAGCTGGATCAGCACATATTTGGAAACAGATCCATAATTTTCAGGTATACAAACAATTTTCCAAAGGATTTTGTGTCACACACGAACAATGTGTCATTGCTTTTTGGAGCTGCTTTAAAGTTATTGTTGCTATTTTAGTCCATTACAGTATGCAATATTGATAGACGTAAAGTATTGCAGTATGTTTCAGTTGAACATTTCAGGCAACTGGCTTTACTCCTAAAGTTGTGCTAATGCATCAATCTATGTGATGCATCACCTAACTTTACTTCATATTTTTGAACATTTTTTGAAAAAGTACTATAGATTAATACAAGAATTAGGCCTAAAGTGTTTTATTTTACTAAAATATTGTTATACATTTTAACAACATTTTAGATTTTAATCACACTACGTCAGCTGATCACATTCAATAAAATTGCGCCCTCTGTTGGCAAATCTTAATATTAAGTAGGGCGTTGAAGAGTTAAATTAAATGTTTTGTGCATGTATTTGTATCCATATTAGAGTGGAACAATGTTCTGAACAATGTTATTTCTGATAGAGAAGCCTCTAGTCTAACAATACTGCTTTGTTTAAAGTATTACATCATGTTTTTCTACTCCTTCACTGCAGCCATGGATGGATTTACCCTCTCAGAATCTGAATAAGAGCACTAAAGGGGACCAGTGAAGACTAAGACTTCTGATGTCTGCAAAAGGTAAAGTCTGCATAATTGTAGCAAATCCCGAATATGTTTAAATTCTGCATGTTTGAACCCATAAAAACAGTTTAATTTTACAAAGTCATGCCTTGATGAGAAGAAAGAAGCCCTTTTATCTGCTTCACAGTCCATTATTACTTTTGGTACGCGCTAGGCCAGACTCAAACTCGTACCGTGAGTAATAATGCACCGTGGCAGTGTGTTTGTCAGCGTGGAGAAACTCAAGCCAGGTTTGGAAGCGAATGAATAAAGAGGAAACATTTTAATATGAATGTTTGCATAAATGATCACTTTTCACTTGCATAAACTCAACCATGCCCACACCTACTTCCCTTTGGCATTATGAGACTGAACTTGATGATGGACACACTGTATTGTTTTAATTTTAGGTATGAAGTGAAGTAAATCGGATGACACTCTGGATGACAACTCAAAATGTTCATAAAGGGTATGTATGCAGCATTACACTTTTGTATGCAGTATTAATATGCAGCAGTTCATTAAGCAGTAGGAACATCTGAGCATTAATAGTATGTTTACTGTTATTTTCTATGTAAAAAACCTACTAATCTACTAAATGTTAATGTGTTAAAAGGTGATTTAGAAGTGGCTGCATGATGTCCAAATAGCTAATTAATTTGGTAAAAAAGCAATGATGGTTGAATCTGTTATTCTTTTGCTTTTTTCTAGGTTGAGAGGCACGTCGACGTCTGACAGCACATCACATCGTGAATTATAATCTTTTTGCTTTTGTAATAAAACAGATTCCGTCATCACAGTGTAACATGCAATTGATGCAAATAAGAAAGTGTCAATGTGTAAACGTTTAAAATGTGTAAATGTTTAAAAAAATTGTATTAAATAAAAATTATACAAAATTTATTTTCATCAATATTTAATGTTCTGTCAAAGTTTGAATGCAAAAATAATAATAATAAAAAAACATTTCTAATTTTTGAGAAAGGGGTTGTCTTAATGTAAGTTACCTTAGATATGTTTTAAACAATATAATGATACCATTATTGGTATAAGATTCATCTTGGACATCTCAACGGACTTGCTGAAGTCAATCAGTTTTCATGAACTTTTAGAATAGCCCAAACAACAACAACAACAACAAAAAATGTAACCGATATATAGCCTATATATACTTACAAATAAAGAGTTTTACTTTATGAAATGTAGATTTTTTTTTTTCTATCTTTGAAAACCAATTTTGTGGGGAAAAAATGAACAAATAAACACGGAGCGGGGGCATTACGTCACCTAGTTACAGTGTTGATAGCAACCAACCACTCTCAGGGAATGTAAAAAGTGTGAGCATCTATACAAACGGAAACATGGACGATCATTCCGCAGATGAAAGGACAAGGATGGAGCCTGAAGTGTTATCTAATGAGACGTTTGAAATAAAGACGAGCGATGTGTACAAAGTGGATGAAAACTTACCAACTCGCTTTAATAATCCGGAGTGTTTCAGAGGATACAGGTGAGAAGAGACTTGAAGCCGCAGTGCACCATGTGTGACCTAAATCAGAACCAAATTAATGAATTACTTAATTTATATATATATATATATATATATATATATATATATATATATATATATATATATATATATATATATATATATATATACATATATACACACACACTACCAGTCAAAAGTTTGGAATCGGTAAGATTTTTTTAAAAGAAGTTTCGTCTGCTCACCAAGGCTGCATTTATTTAATTAAAAATACAGTAAAAACAGTAATATTGTGAAATATTATTACAATTTAGGGTTATATATATATATATATATATATATATATATATATATATATATATATATATATATATACAGGGCTTGACATTAACACCCGCCAACCCGTAGATTTCAGCTGTGGCGGGTAAAACAGCCACTCCCACTAGCCACTTCGGCGAGTTGAATATAATTTCAGCCTACAGCCTGTAAGGTAGCCAAGCTCATCGTAGCACAAAATTACAATTCGAATCCGAATCACACTTCGTTATCGATTAACTTGCAGTTAGTGAAGGCGGGATCGCGTTGAATGACTCACAACATACGCCCTCTCTCTCTCTGTGGCGTGCGCGATCAGTTCTCCTTGCACCTGAATAGTCAATATATGCACACACACACGTCAAAATGTCCATCGTGTGTGGAGTATCTCGCGTGAATACAGTCGGTTATGGCCTAAGTGTACAAAAACTGGATATGTGTCAGTATATTACATGCATTCAGCAGCCCAATTAAATACATGTCTGTCATTAATGTTAATCAAACATCAAAAGATGTTAAATAAAAGTTAAATAAACCTACTGTATCTGAAAAAAAGAGTTTAGGCTATTTAATTTACTATTGTATTTGTAATTTGCTAATTTGCTTCTTTGTTATTTTTATATAGCCTAACAAAAACAACTTATACACTTATAAAATGTATCATATTATGGTCATATTATCCACCTCTTGCCCACCCGTACATACCAGCTGATATACCATGTCGGCCTAGTCTTGATTTAGGTGGTCAATCTGCATTTGAAAGTTTGAAAGGGTTTTAAATCTAGCTAATCAAGTAAAATGACTTAAAATCAAAGTCATTTAATCATATAAAATGTAATTTACCAACAGCAAAATTGTGGCCAGTGAAAATGCTGAGTGGCTAGTACTTTGGAAAAACCACTAGCCACAGTGACTGGTGAACAAAAAAGTTAATGTCAAGCCCTGTATATATATATATATTTATATATATATATATATATATATATATATATATATATATATATATATATATATATATATATATATAGGGTGAATTCATTGAGATGAATTGGAAAAAGTGTCCCAATCAACCTGAATTCACCCTATATATATATATATATATATATATATATATATATATATATATATAAATGGATTCATATGATTCATATTCATATGATTTAGTCCAGTCCTGCTCCTGGTGGACCAAGGAAGTTTCTAGTAAACCCAAAGACCTTTATTAGCCGTTTCAGGTGTTTAATTAGGGTTGAAGATAAACTCTATGGGGGATGGATGGATGATGGATGGATGGATATCATCATACGCACAATATCATTGGTGGTCCATCTTCATAGAAATAAGTAAATCAAATTATTGTTAATACTTTAGGGTCCAATTCTCACAGCATGCTTATTACAAGGATATTAGCTGTTTATTAGTACTTATAAAGCACATATGCCTTATTCTGCATGACATTATTCTACATCCTTTAATCCTTTCACAATACCTAAACTTACCAACTAACTTACTAACTATTAATTAGCAGTAATTAGGAGTTTATTGAGGCACAAGTCATAGTTAATAGTTAGTCGATAGTGAGAAGTGGACCCTAATCTAAAGTGTGACCAAATTATTACATCAATAACAATTATTCTAATAAGCCTCATTATACTTTTCAGCCAAAAAATTATCAACCCTCTGTACCAAACAACAAATCAAACATATGGAAGCAAAAAACCAACAGTTCATGAAATGCCGGTAAGTATACAGCACACACAGCCCTATTAATAAGATTATTCACACATTAGTATTTACACCCACCGTTTGTTTTTCAGACAACCTTTAAAGGAAGTCGTCGGAAGTTTTCAGAGCATCTTCTGAAAAGTGGCATGTACAGAGAAAACGGCTTCAACACCGTGCTGGACAAGAGCCGACTCACTGGGCCCAATACGACGACTGCGTTCCACGACAGAATTAATTTCCATTGCTTATACCACACAGATGGGAAGTCTCAGTAAAACAGTCATCTTTATTCTGTATATAACAAACCAGTCATGCTAATTTGATGCTAGTAGGTGTTTGATTTTCATTTTAAATGCACACAGAATTTTCATTTTAGGTGAACTATCCTTTTAAATGTATAAAAATTGATCCGTTTCATTTATAGCCCACTGTGTGATGGATTCCAAGACACTTCCTGTTTGATTATTAAAAAACACACAACTAAGTCAAGAATGTCAATATAGTTTATTTTATTTGGTGTAATAGTGTGAAATTCCACAGTAGACCTGAACGTAAATGTCCAGGGAAAATTCTCTCAGTGTGTGACTCTCACACACAGTGGAAGCCATGAAAATATAATCCACGAGTTTTAGAAGCACTTTGAACCGATACGTGGAGGTAAAGCGGACTAATGTACAATCAAGCGTGTTAAAAACGTAATGCAGTGGGGTTGAAATAAGACAAACCGTGACAACAGCAGTTCCAATCACTCGAACCAACCAGCATCGACCTGAATTGTGAAGTGTCCCTTTGGAAACTCATTTGTGGTTGCTGTCGCTACACTGAGGATACGGGCGCTTTAAGGGTTTTGGTGTTGTTGACTTTTTCCCTGTTTTTCCTTGGAGCTGTAAGCAGCAAATATATTGTCCAGAGGGCTGGATTGTCAAGTCCACAAACCTCCAACATTATTTGTAAAGTAAAAGGCACTTCAAAATGTTGTAACAAAATCCAGTGTATTGTCTTACATCATATAACACTCATGATCAGAAATGAAGGAATGCAAAGATAGTATAAACCTTAAAGAGAGTGACGTTTTAAAACAGTTTTGCTTCAGGCTTATAAAAAGAAAGTAACAAAAAGCTGGTTTGTAGCACACGACAGGTTTAAGGTTTTCATGGAGCGAAGAGAGAGAGAGAGAGAGAGACACTCGTGGCGAGACGTTTCTGTAGCGTTGCAGAAACTGAAAAAATTGCATAGGCAAGAAAACATGGTTCTGGAATCACACAGAGGGAAACAAAAATGCAAATATATATATATATATTAAAAAAAAATAAGATTCTATCCACACGGACAGAAAGTTGAACTTCTTTGAAGTGAAAAAGACAAATATATGCGTGGGAAACTTAAAAGCAAATGGGACTTCCAAGTCAGCAGCAGTTTTGGTGCAGGGCGGCGCCCCGGTGGAATGGTGAAGCTGTGCGGTGAGCCGAAGCAGAGGAACTCTACAGCTCAGTGTCCTGATACTTTTGTGTGGTGGTGTAATAGCCGCGCTTGGTCTGATCCGCCAGCTGCTGTCGAAACTCCTCCCCGGGCTCCTCGCCAAGGCCGAGCGGGCGGCTCTCTGTGTATGGCAGCTTGCAAGGAGGCGTCTGGGGCTCTGGTCGCGCACTGGAGCTGGACGCAAAGCAAACGGAGCAAGATCAGTGAAAGACAGAGCACACTTTTCCACACTGAGAGGGATAGTTCACCCAAAAATCTGTCATTTACTCATCCTCAAGTTGTTCCAAACCTGTATAAATTTCTTTCTTCTGCTGAACACAGATTAAGATATTTTGGAGAATATGGGTAACCAAACAGTTAATGGGCTCCACTGACTTCCATAGTATGGAAAAAATTACTATGGAAGTCAGTGGGGCCCATCAACTCTTCAGACTTGGATTAAACTGCTCAATTCATATGGATTTATTGTATGATGAACCAAAGTCTTAAGGGTGAACTGTCCCTTTAAGGTGAGGTCACATTTACCATTGTTCTGGGAATTTCAAGTGAGGGTGTAGGATTTCCCCATGCAGATTTCACAATGAGTTTGAGTTGGTCACGCAAATTCGCCATGTTGACCAACAAAAATCTTGGTTTGAAAGTATGTGAGCTGTGCTTTATACATCGCTACACTATTAACAAATACAGTAGACCTTTTTCACTAATGTGACCACACCTTCAGACCAAAACCAGACTCTTACCCGATAGGCTGTGGCCTGCTGTGGTCCAGTTTCTGAGACTTCATGGGAACGGCATAAATGTCTGGATGTTTCTGAGCAATCTCCAACTGAAAACAGACAATATGAAGGAATCAGAATTGCTTACGTGAATATTTTCGCAGAAAATTAATCAGAACTGTGGTTTGCTACATGAAATTGGTATTTATAAATATAGAATTTTAATATGAATTTTAATATATTTTTTATCTGCTAAAATTTGTTTTTGTCAACCTACCCATCATACTTTTTTATTTTTATTTTATTTTTGTTTTTATTTTATTATAGCTTTAATTTGAATTAGCTTATATATATATATATATATATAGAGAGAGAGAGAGAGAGAGAGAGAGAGTTTTCATGTTAATTTTAGTTAAATTTTTAGTAATTTTGTTATGTTTTTGTCATTTTATTCATTTTTTGTAATTTTTTTATATTGCTGTTCAGGTTTAATTTATTTTTATTTCAGTTTTATTTAATAATTTTAGTGCTTTTAACAAAGTTATTTTAGTATATTGCCAAGGCATTTATGACATTTGTTATGACATCCGCTTCAAACATTACAATGCTATTCACACAGAATGAAAACAAATAGTAAATCACACAGTATGCCAACCTAGCATTAGAGGAGACTGATGAAAAATGATGAAAACTCACCCTGGCGTTCTGGGCCTCTTGGATCTCCAGAACTCTTTGTGTCCGGGCGAAGTGATCCATCTGCTCGAAGGCCTTCACTTTTCCCCGGAAAGACCTCTGAGAAGGATCGTCAGGACTGTCCACCGGGGGTTCACTGTCCCGTAACGGGGGGCTGTTTACGAGGCCTCTGGAGCTGCGGGACGCGAAGGTAGGTTTAAGTGCTGGTGGGGGAGGCAGGGGCTTGTTTTTTGCCGGAGAGTCCTGGCTGCGCGGGTGCTCGCTGCTTGCGGGGCTGCTTGAACGAGAGTCGTAGTTTCGAGAGGGGTCGTACTGCCCCCGCGACACCTCGACTTGAGACAGCATTTTTACCTGAAACACATTTGAATATGTGTGTTAGAGAACAGCACTACTGAATTAAAACGAAATGCTTTACAACACTACACCATGGGTTAACTTACATCACTACACCATTGGTTAACACCATCCCTTTAACTTAAAGGGATAGTGCACCCAAAAGAAATTAATTATCCCATAATTTACTCACCCTCAAGCCATCCTAGGTGTATATGACTATCTTCTCTCAGAGTTATATTAAAATATATCCTGGCTCTTCCAAATTTTATAATGCTAGTGAATAGCGCTCACGATTTTGAAGCCCAAAAACTGCATCCATCCATCATAAATATAATCCATACAACTCCAGGTGGTTAATAAAGGCCTTCTGAAGTAAAGAAAAAATAGCCATATTTATAACTTTAAACTATAATAACCAGCTTATTAAGACAGAGGATTTCGATTTTAAGGGAAGAGGAGCTTGAGTTTGTTGCCCAGCCCTATTTGTTTGAATCTACTCTCACCTACATCTTTTTTTTTTTTTTTAAAACCCATTACCCATTTTTACTTAACCCTTTATTAAGCCCTTGGAGCCATATGGATTACTTTTTTGGGCTTCAAATTAGTGAGCGCCATTCAATACCATTATAAAGCTTGGAAGAGCAGGATATTTTTTAATACATCTCCGATTGTGTTCGTCTGAAAGAAGATAGTCATATACACCTAGAATGGCTTGAGGGTGAGTAAATAATAATAAATAAGAGAATTTTCATTTTTTGGTGAACTATCCTGTTAAGGCCAATTCACACCACACCAATAGATGGCAACAGACATTTTGTTGGATCGGAGTGTTACCCCTGTTGGAGTCTGTCGGAGCTAGTTTTTGCCGAATGAACATGCTGAATCAGAGTTTGAATGTCTGAGAAGTGATGTGCTGTAATCTAGTGACTGTCGGCGTTGGTCTGCGTCTGTCGGTGCAGTGTGAATTGGCCTTAAAACTACAGGTAAAGGCCAGTTATAGCACTGGATTAAACTGAGATTTACTGCATCTACTCAGGGCTGTCATCGCTGTATTTTCACATTGAGATCCATGATTCCAAACACAAAACCTACCAAAGCAACACTGCTAGTAAAATCTCCTAAACTAACTAATTGTGCTAGTATTTCTATAAACACTGACAAAACACTAAAACTACAATTAACGCTTTACAATAAGGTTTAATTCTTTAACATGAGTTAATACATTAGGTATCATGAGCCAATTATTGTTAATTAAAATGATTAAAAATCATTTACATTAACTGAAATAAAGCTGAAATAAAATAAAATAAAATATAAATATTAGATGAAAAACTGAAAAAAATAAAATAAACTAAAACTGAAATAAAAATAAATTAAAGATAGAAATATTGTAAAAAAAAAAACATCAAAAACTAATAAAAATGACAAAAGTACATAAAATGAAAACCAAAAATATAAAAATAAAATCTAATTAAAAATATTAATAAATAGTATAGTATATAAATAATCCTAAATAACCTTGTCACAAACTAACAATATTTTTTTTACAAATATTAATACATTTTTAACATATACATCAATAGTTATAGTATTATGAAAAAAAAGTACTAATAGTTTAGTTATAAATATAATATATGTATACATTTACACTAATCTGTAAAAATATTTTAATTAACTAACGTTATCAAGTTGAACCTTATTGTAAATGGTTATCAAACTACTTTACCACCAATTACCATCTTTGTTTTATTTACATCAAGGTTACAGTATACATGTCTGGCACTAGATGCTGACAGTTGCTTTCAAGTAAACTACACTAGTTATTTCAGCAATCATTTGGCACAACACAGATCACAGATCACAGCTCTACAGCGTACCACAATGTGCCAGTGAGCTGCTGCAAGATGATTCTGAACTGCTGGAAAAATGGTTGCGCCAAATCAGGCCGTTCTTCTGCGTGAATGTGGGTTCAGTCAGGGGAGGAGTTGTGTTAGAGTGTTTATCATCTTTACTGCAAAGTTTTGAGTCTCTACAAAGTATTTAGGCACTTAAAAATGGATGCATGCCACTGCATCACATAATAAAATATCTATTTAAAGGGTGGCATAAGTGTCCAAAAATTACTTGTGTCCACTATATGCATTTTTTTCCTCTTTTGACACTACTCTAATATCTTGTAAATGATGAATGGTGTTTTTAAGAAAGGTAAGTCATTGGGGAGCATGACATGAGCTCACCTTCACGGGGTCAGGCAGGAAGGTGGACATAAAGGGGGGACTAGCCTCAGTCAGCATCTCTCTGCTGCCCACTCTGCGGATACGACCTCGAATCTCTGGGCTGGACTTCCTGAGGATCTGGAGGGGGGGGAAAGTATTCAGAAAGTAGACATAGAAAGTAGACTAGGCAGGGGAATGCATTCATTCATCCATCCGTAAGATTCCCACATTATTTTTCGGTTTTTAATTGTATAAGGTTATTTTTTACAATTTTTTTTTTTATATTCATTTTCATGTCTTGTCTAGGCCTTTTAAAACACAATTTCCATAATATTACAAAAAAATCCCTGCAATATTATTTTAGTATAATTTATATACTGTTATATTTATTAATATTTTGCATCAGTTTTCACTGTAATTTTTGTTTAAGTTTTTGTACTTCTGTTGTGTCCCTTATTATATATATATTCAGTTTTAGTAAGTTTAGTACTTCAACTTATTTTGGTTAGTTGCCAAGAAATTTCTAATTTTAGTTTAAGAATTTTAAAGTTCAAGTTTTTCCATCTAATAATTATATTTTATTTCAGCTTCATTTCAATTAACGAAAATGACTTTAGTTTAAGTTTTAGTTAACAACCCTGACTTTAGTTAATGATACTTCCAGATTTTTCATAACCTTAATAATGATGTAAATTCGCTGGAATAATCATAATTTACTCTGTACAGTAAACATTTAGTGATGAGTAATGCTGTAGTTCCAACATCTAACAGAAGGGGGCAGAAGAGTCTGCTTTTTGCATTTACAGATGCACTTGCTATTTTTTTTCTTTGAAAACATTAATTCCACGATTTGCCATGTAAACTCATTGTCTTGCATTTACAGCATGTAATGCATGCATAACAAGTGTGTGCTGGTGTCTTATTCTCAATATGAAAATATATTAACCTGCTGACTTGCCCTTTGCTGTCTTTCTTCTAACACACAGCTGACTTTGTGCTGATCTAGGCAACTGTGAGGGATGCCTTCGCATCAAGCATGTTTAAGTGTGTAGATGTCAATGTATTTGCATACAGTTTGAGGGATGAATGCGTCCATATGTGTCTTCAGGCATGATAAATAGCCTACAATGTTTTGGAATTAGTATGCATGCACGTGTGTGGAGGTATGCACACATTCCCTGATATTTCCTGGGGCCAGATGCATAAACTTAGCCACTATGTTAAGACTGTGTCTTAAGAACTAGTTTGAATAACTAGCAGTTAACCAAGGTGTAATCAGGCTTACTTTTCCAATTTAAATTAGACCAATCTACCTTTTTATTTAACTGACCTTAAAAAGTTAGGACCAGTCTTGAAGAAAAAAATTAGATGACTAACTTTTAAAACTAGTCTAAGCAGTTTATGCAACTGGCCACAGGTTTTCCATGACCGTGGGAACCCTGTAGATATGTTAAATAGGCATGCATGTGCTAACCTCCTCTGGCATGACTGGCTCAGAGGAGCGGCTAATGGCCGACACCCGCTGGCGGTCGAGCGGCTCGTCCGCTTCGTTATCTGTGTAAGTCCCGCCCTCGTCTGCCGTGTCTTCATAGTCGCTGGTCAGCCGGCTGTCCATGCTGAGATAGTCAGCGCTCATCGCCGAGAGATACGACATGCGGTCGTCGTGAACGTCAAGGTCCCCCTCCGTCCCGTCCAGCTAAAAGAGACACATGATGGATCTTGTGTACAGAGAGGAGTGAAAACAAAAGAAAACACAAAAACAAAACAGAACGAAAGCTGTAGAGCACCACTGAAGAATGATGAACAGTAAAAGCACAGAAAAACAGGAGGAATGACTACCATCAGAAAAGGAAGACATGCATTAGCAGGTAAACTATGGGTTTATCTGTAAGGGAAACATTAAGGAATACTGGGAAATATAAAGTGGGAAAATGTGAATGAAGGAGTCTTAAAGTAAAGAGATGCTGTAAAATGTTGCATTAAAGTTAACATGAAACCATAATCGATTTTTTACTGCACAGCCCTGGTTTTAATATACTGTTCATGATTCTGTTACCATTTTAGATAAAAATGTAATACTAAAATAGTATTTTACTATTTTTTTTTTAAATATTAAAGGGGTCATGAATTGAGAAATAAAATTTTCCTTGATCTTTTTACATGTAAGATGTCATTGTACTATAAAAATATCCTGTAAGTTTCAGAAACTCAAAACTCAAAAATGCTTTCATTTAAACCAAGCTCAGAAGACAACTCGTTTCGGATTTTGTCACATTATTACGTAGTAGTGCAACTAAAGACTGCCTCTGCAGTAGAAGTTCAAAAGTGGTCATTGCGCTGGATCTCTATGGAGGGACAGAAAGCTCTCAGATTTCATTAAAAATATCTTTATTTGTGTTCCGAAGGTCTTACAGATGTGGAACGACACGAGTGTGAGTAATTAATGACTGAATTTTCATTTTTGGGTGAACTAACCCTTTAATGTGTTAATTTGGGGGATTCCCGGATGCAGAAGAAAGCACGTAGAGAATGCTGCTTTTGTTATTGTTTTGATCGAAGCCATTCACTGTAATCCTGAATAAAAGCTTCAGTGAGCGACGACATCTGTCGTGTCATCAGTGCAACACGTTTCATTTTATTTAAAGCACGACACTGCAAATGACAATGCATACATTTTCACTTTATCGAAAAGGATTAACTATGAATAGCCTATAAGAACGACAGTGTGACAAACAATGGTACATTCATTCATTTACATGAAACACCAGAAGTCATCCATTGTCAATTATAACTGTGGTAACTCCAAGTACTTACTTATTTTAATATGCAAAACTGTTAGCCAATCATAGCAGTGGGCGTTTACTTCCCAGTCTTGAATGCGGCACGCCCATCAAAACGGAGTGTTTGAAAGAGAGGGTCAAAAACAGGATAGAAAATAGCTTATTACTTCTAAATAAGTTTTTTTTTAATGTAAAAATCTTGATAACATAATGAGAGGACCTCAGAGAATATAATAAAATTAAAAAAAAAAAAAATGCAGTTCATGACCCTTTAAATATTTTAAATTGAAATGTTTAGTTTTCTTTTGTCTCAATTTCACAATCAAGTAAACGTGGTGCATTTTTAAAAATATTTTAACTACTATTTTTTTGATGGCAGAAGCAAAATAGGTTGTAAACAGTGTTTCATGTTGACTTTAAGAGAAGGTTTTGTTTCAGAGTGGATAGAAGGTGGTGGAGAACTATATCATCCATTGTTTTTACCTTCCCCTCCGAGACCCACACAGCGTGAGTCTGCTGGTCTCGTATGGTCTCCTTCAAACTGCCGTACCAGGCATCATTAGCCGAGTTCAGATCGATAACAGCTAACAGACAGATGGAGGAGGGAGAGAGAGAGAGAGAGAGAGAGAGAAAGAGAGGAAATCAAAACATTTCGATTTGGGTTAACTGTTCTCTAGGATCTGTTTATTTCACTGTGTTTCCATCAGCTACTTTCAATCATTGGGTGATTTTCGAACTGGAATCTGTGTCAATGTCAGTTTTCACTGGTATGTGCCAATCACAATATTTGATAGCTACTCTTTACTGCAATTCTCCTGATTTCAGTATTTAATTATTTCAATAAACAGAGTCATATTATAATCTGCTTGTTTGTACTAAACTCGCCTCCACAATGCTACAATGCAAAAAATGCTAAAGAAAATCTTTAATTAAATAAAATAAACAATAAAATAATGTCGATTTCTGCAAAATAACCTTTCAGAGAGAAAGTCATACAGGTTTGAAACAACATAACTGTGAGCAAACGCTGACAGATTTTTATATGAGGTGTCTGGACCCCCAGGACTGACCAGTAAACAGGTGTGAGCAGGTTTTCCTGAGCTTCAGAGCCTGATCGTAGAGTTTGCGGGCACTGCGGTTAGAGCTGGGGATGACTCTCTGTCTCATCGCCTTCACCCCGTGTTTGCTATCCGGGCTGAAGAAGATGACTATGGGGTACCACTGCGTGTAGTTCAGGGTGTCCACAGCTTTAGGGGTGACGTCCAGGAGAGCGTGCTTGTCCTGCATCAATGACAAAATGGGTCAATGTGGGTTAAATGTACAGTACAAAGCTTAAAGGTACATTCATATAAAAAACTCTGACTGAAGTTTTGATTATTAATTTGTGTGTGCAAAAACTATTACCTGTTCGATGATCTGTCGAATCGTGTTTAGACGAACCACCCCGGAGGATTTTTCCGACCCTGCGTCTTTGGGTTCTGTTTCTGATGTGCCATTGGACAAAAACAACAAGTATAATCAAACTACAAATACTTACTCAATATGTACAATGAAATAAATTTTTATTTTTTTATTTAATGGTAGCTAAAGCACTAATTTTTAGCTTAAAGTCTTAAGGTGATGTCACACTAGACTTTATTATTCATTCATATGCATATAAGGTGTGCAAGTTTAAAAGGATGGAAACTCCAATAAGGCTGAATTATTAATATAAGTTTGTATTATTTATATAATGATATTTATTTATTTAAATAATATTGTTAATTTATATTTAACATTTAAATGTATTAATAATGTATTGTTATTCCAAA
Organism: Hypophthalmichthys molitrix; assembly: GCA_037950675.1. Taxonomy (NCBI): domain Eukaryota; kingdom Metazoa; phylum Chordata; class Actinopteri; order Cypriniformes; family Xenocyprididae; genus Hypophthalmichthys; species Hypophthalmichthys molitrix. The sequence goes on along the minus strand of CM075499.1, from coordinate 6,267,038 downwards.
CAGAAGTTCAAAGCATGACATCATATCAGGTTGCTAATATTCATTACAGGGTCTGAAATAATACTTTAAATCTGGTGTGACAATCCCGTTATTGATGGTATTGCAAAGACTGACATGAACTCACTGGCAATTACAAACTCATCTGGAAGCTCCGCTTTCAGTTTTTCGCTGGCAGCATCAGCGATTGGTCCAAACAGCACAACCGGCCTTCGGAATCCCGCTATGGGAGGAACACAAGGTTTACAACAAGGATTTCACAGCTGAGGTAATCCATTTTAGCCTGACTAAAATACAGAATGGTTTCTGTTAATAGTAATAAACACTCCATTAGCTATGTAAATAGGGTTTAGAGAGGATTAAAGAAGAGTCTTGATTGATGATTCAAAACAGCCATATTCAAATTCTTGACATTGGCTTTTTCCACATAAATCATGATGATTTTATTGGGCAATCTCTCTCAGAGATGAGCCCATTTTTCAAAAGTATTAAAAATTTCTCAGCTGCAGAGACTTTCATTAGCAGTATTAGGCTGGTCCGCTCAGAGAGGTAAATAATATTGTGTGTAAGAAGCCATTGTCTTATTGAGAAAGTTTATTGTGTAAACCATACAGGTACCATGATAAGTAAATCATGATGTTTGCCATTCGTTGAATCAGTTGTACATGGTTATTTATTACCTTAATACTTTCTCATTTTCTGGCAACATTCTGATTTATAAGATCCCTACGCAGTGTTCACTACAAACTTGTTTTTATACAAGTTTTCCAATAAACTTTATAAAAATTATTATTAAAAATTATTATTATTGTATATTATACACACACACACCTTCTCTCAGCACCACCCTCTCATAGGCAGGGAATCGTGTGGCGACGGCAGCAGAACTTTCCTCTCGGCTCTTCCGCAGGTCTTTCTTCTTAGCCGCCCTCTGACCACGTAGTCTCCAGAAGTCAGCTCTGTCACTTCCTGAGCCCTTATGTGTGTTCTGGACGTTTGCCATTTGCTCCGCTCTGATCAGCACAGGAGCAAGGGTTATGAGTAGAAAAAGAAAGAAATAGATCATTGGAAGCAAAGTCTGATCTCTGGTTTTGTCCTATATACAAAAGAAAATTGCTATAGTTTTCTCTATTTTAGGGTTTAAGACTTAAACACCATTTAGCTTAGGCATATTTTGACATACATAGTTAATCTTTTACTTTTTATACTTCATACTTTCAATCTCGGGCAAAGATTGCCCATCCTTCTCTGTTCTCACCTGCTCTTGTTGGGAATGATGCCCTTCTCCAGCAGTTGGTTGTCTTTGCCCAAGCGGATGGCCAGCCAGTTTCCCAGCTTGCCGTCATATAAGGTGTCCACCACCTTGAGGATCTCCCCCCGCGAGAAGGCGAGACACTGAGGCAGCTCCTTCTCATACTCAAAATGGGTCCGGATGAAAAACGAGTCCCCTCGACCAGATACCAAGATGTCTTCGTAAACTAAGACAACACAGAGACATAAGTTCCCAAACAACTCAATGTTTTGGGATTAATTGAAAGTGAGACTAATAAAAATTAATAATATAAATAGATAGATAAAAAATAAATAACAGATAAATAAATAAAAAATTACAATAAAAAAATGTAAAGAAGCTGTAAATATAAAAAAAAATATATATATATATATAAATAATAAATAAAAAGGTTCTGTAAAAATAAAAATTGATAATTTTTATTAACAGAAATTAACAGAATTAACAGAAATTGATATATAATATATGGATAAATAAATTGATAAAATATAAATTGATAAAAAAAAAAAATAAATCAAAAGCTTCTGTAAAAATAAAACACATTAATAAACAAATAAACTAATAAATATATAATAAAATAAAAATAGATAAAAATAAATAAATAGATAAACAAAATATAAATAGATACAATAAATAAATAAATATATATATAAAAATGTTTAAAGCTGCAGTCCGGAATGTTTTTTGATGAAAAATTATCCAAAATCAATTTTCGAGCAAGTACATAACCAGCCAGTGTTCAAAACTATCTCATTATCTTAGCTCGATTCACAACGGTAAGCTTGTAATAATGTTTTATAATAAGAGCGACCTCACACCTGTAAACAGAAAGAAGGAGTCCAGGCTAGTCAGCTTTATCATGTGAGGATGCTGCTTGTAGCGGATCATTTATAGCCTGTTCTCACAGCAGCAGAAATAATTAAAGGTATCATTTTGATGGCGGATTGTAATCCAGAAAGGTTCAAATGACAATCATCAGTGACAACTGGAGATTCACCCATAGTCAAAAGCAAAAGGCTTCGGGCTGCGGAGTGGCTACAGAAATTGAAATCTACAGGTAACGATAATACACACTAAATACACATAGTCACGCAATGCTGATGTTGTTAACGTTAACATTTTCAGAACAAAGTATAACAGTAATAATAATTTGCACGGTTTGGCGTGATCCGAGCGAAGCGATCGTTAGATTTAATCACCATTGGCAGCATGATTTATTTTTTCCTCAGCTGGTCAGAACAAAAGTGGCAGAAATGTTACTTACTTGTTCAGCTGATATTTTCCAGTGAAAATTCTTATATTGGTCATACTTTCAAGATTTAGAATCTGTGATTCTGAAGTACAGCATCCACATACAGTAGTGATTGACAGCAAACATTAGATTCATCCGCTGAGGAGTTGTGCCGAAGCACAACGCACGTAACGATAACAATTCCGCATATGACTGCAATTGCAGGTTTCAAACAGAGATAGCGACAAAGAGGAAAAATGCAGGACTGCAGCTTTAAATTTTTTTTATAAAAATAAGTAAATAATGATAATAAAAATCAAAAGGTTATGTAAAAAAATAAAAATACATAAATAGATAAACAAAATTTGAAAAGACAAAAATAAATTAATTAACTAACTGTAAGTGGTTTTCAGTCTATCAATCTCTCACACTCTCTATAATAATGCTGTAAATAAATTATGTTGTCCTTTGTGAATTTTAAATGGGTGATTCAGTGTCATTCAAGGATAAAATTTACAGAGGTCAGATTTCCTCTAGTGGTGCCATCACCCTCTTGATTAAAGCTCTGACACCACATCTGTCTCGGCTCAGACCAAGTGAGCTTCAACCCCTGACAGTGCCAGTCCTCGCTTTCCCATGAGACATCCACTCCGAGGAGAGACGGAGTGAGAGAAGTAGAGACAGGGAGTGAATGCGATGGAAGGATGGCATGACAGCAGAAAAAGAGAGATAGAGCCAAGAGAGCAGTGTCAGTTCCAACAGCAGGGGTCACTGCTGACGTCCCCGCTGTCTTGCGATGGGGTTAGGAACTTGTTTTTAGTTGAACTCCTTTCTGAAAGTTCCTCTACTGGGATTGAACCAATAAGCATTCAGCACAGGGGTTCATTTACTTCCTCACATAACAGGCAAGAGAAAGCACAGCTCACAAACTTGAAAATCAAGATTTTTGCATGTTTGTACACATGAACATGACCACACTTGACACGGCAGTCCCTGGAAGAGCCAAAACTGGCTACAACTGGTTTTGTACCAATGAGCAACAAGCCGAGCCCTTTCGACAGGCTCTGTGTGTATAGGGGGAAGGGAAGAATGAAGAGAGAGCACTTCAGGGCCTGTTCACACGTACAGCAATGTATGAATGGTTGCTAGACCTGCTGTGGGATGCTGTAATGTAGGGGCCAAAAAAGTACTAAAATATAATTTGGAAAGTATTATTATTATTTTTAAAATAAAATAAAATAATAAAATAAAATAAAAAAAGGTACATAGGCAAAGAATTGTACAGGCATACCAAGTATTTTAGCCCAGCTCCAGTAACGACTCTGGACCAGGGTTATAATCGTTAACTAAAGCTAAAACTGAAACTACTGAAAATATTTCTGTTCACTGAAATAAAGCTGAAATAAAATATAAATATTAGTTTGGAAAAACTAAACAAAAAATTATAAATGTTACCTTGGCAATAAACTGAAATAAGTTTAAGTTGAAGCACTAAAAATAATAATAATGAAAAATAAAAATAAAAATTGCAATAAAAATAAAATTATACCTAAAAAGCAATATTAAAAAACAATAACAAATAAAATGAAAAAAGCACATAAAAATTAAACTAAAATTAAAATTAAAACTCAAAATTCAAAATATTAATAAAACAAAAATAACACTGCTTTGGACAAAAAGATGGGGGTGTTTCAGTGCTCATGTGTTCCCTGAGGTGAAGCGAGGGGCTGTTTTGTGTGTTTAATGTGTGTGGTGTGAGCGAGGCTCGTGTTCTCTTGCTCTCACCCTCGGTTTTATTCTGTGCCAAAATGGTCACGACCTCACCCCGCGGGATCTCCAGCAGGAACAGCACGGCCTCCTCTCGCACAATGCCCCGAAAGTCAACGTTATTCACCTTTAGGGAGAGACAGATAACACACATGCACATGTACAGTTGAAAAGGAAATGTGACAAATGCAAATCAAATTCAAAGCATGTTCTCTTCTCCAAAAGGGATCTTGGAAAACTGTATATGTATATATACACATAATGTTAACTTAAAGCTCTCTCCACAATCCACCCAGGCTATTTCTGAAAACTACCATATAATAACCATAATAAGGTTAGCTAATCATAAGAGATGTCATTTACATATATAAGATTTAAAGATACAGTAATAAAAACAGCTTGTTTTATTCAAAGGATCGAAGAGAGCATAGAAAATGGTCATGAATAATTCAATTACAATTGTTTTTTGTTTTTTGAACATTATAAGTGAACCTAAAACTAAAACTGATGTTTTCGTACCTTCATGATCTGATCCCCTACACGGAGACCTTCTTCTTCAGCCGGACTGCCCTCCTGCACTCCTGCTATGAATATTCCCACATCATTTCCTCCAGCTAATCTCAGTCCAACACTCTCTCCTTTCTGAAAGCTCACCATCACTGTGTTGGGCCTAAAAAGAGAGAGTGAGAGTTACAAATTTGCTAAAAATAATAATTTAACATCAGTTTCATTCTGAAAAAAACTGCAAGTAGACACGACTCCAAATTTACTTTAATCATACCTGCCAATACACAGCTGTTCAAAGGATACATTAAACTGATCAAAAGTGACAGTAAAAACATTTATAATGTGCATTGTGTTCCCTTTCTGACTCAAAATATTCATTTTAATTATTTTAATTTGAGATGGTACAGTTATACTTTGTCTGATAGAAATGCTAATATCAAAAATGTACTTTCAAAAATGCAACAGGTACCCATTTAATAGAACAATTCCCAAATAAGATGTTAAGAGAAAAACATACTGAGGCTTAAAAATGGTCAAATTTCTATTCATCCTTTCCAAACACACCAAAAACCAAAGGCACCATCATGTCTTGTGTTCCCCTGCTCTCCAGCTGAAAGCACCTCTCTCATCCTGTGCTCAGGTAAAACAAACTCTGGTCTCTGGTCTTAAAGCCAAGCGGCTCTGTAAGCAAGTGCAGGACACAAAAATAACCTCTCCCAGTGGATACGAGCAGCAGCAGACTGGCTCTTCCCCATGAATATGGAGGAGCTGACGGAGAGGATGATTAAAAGAGAGAGAGAGAGAGAGAGATTGCAGCGGTATCCACTCTGTCTGTGAGGCTGTGATGCAGATAACCCCCTATCTTGGTTTCATTTTCTGTGCTTTGTCTTCCTGTTTGCTCTTCCACCAGTGTGACAGTTTAAATGGATAGTTCACCTCAAAATTAAAGAGTCCATATTATGCTCTGTAACAAAGTCTTGATTTTGTTTTTGGGGTCTACTAGAATAGCCTTTCATGCTTGAAAACATAATTTTTCACATATTTTACATTGTTGCAGCACCTCTCTTCCTAGTCTGTCAGTAACATACTGTTTAGTTCCGATCTCTATGAATCTTAGGTTTTGGTCATATGGCACACTCATAATAGTGTTAAATAATCGTGATTATGATTTTTTATGATTTTACTAATGTGTATGTGTGTGTGTGTGTGTGTAAGATGAGTGTGTGGTGATTGAAATGCAGCCCTGTCTTCAGATCTAAACTCAGCCCTCAGTGAGTCCTCTGGTTTAGTTAGTAAATAAGATCGTAGTTCAGTGAATAGGATCATGCGTGAGGAGGGTTGAACCTGCGGGTTATTCACAGCATCCACTCACCCGTAAATGGCCTCATCCTCTGGGCTCGGTCTCAGCAGGATCTTGGGTGTCGTCCTTAATGCTGTTGCACATTGAATAAAAAATAATTCAGCATCAGTTTCATTCTGAAACCACTGCAAGCAGACAGACTCCAAATTTAAATAAAAAATACACTACTGTTCAAAAGTTTGTGGTCAGTAACATTGTTTAGAAAGAAATTAATACTTTTCTTTAGCAAGGATGCATTAAATTGATCAAAACTGACAGTAAAGACATTTATAATGTTACAAAATATTTCTATTTTAGATAATTGCTGTTCTATTGAACTTAATATTCATTATCCTGAAAAATATATCACAGTTTCTCCAAAAATATTAAGCAGCACAAGTGTTCTCAACATTGATGATAATAAGAAATGCAGCAAATTTCTGAAGGATCATGTGTCACTAAAGACTGGAGTAATGATGCTGAAAATTCAGCTTTGCCATCACACGAATAAGTTACAGTTTAAAATATATTCAAATAGAAAATACATATTTTAAATTGTAATAATATTTTTGTTTTTACTGTATTTTTGATCAAATAAATGCAGTCTTGGTGAGCATGAGAGACTTCTTTTAAAAATATTAAAGCATCTTACTGATCCAAAACTTTTGAATGAATTAAGCATTTTGCATAAATGTTATGTAAAATAAATAAATATACACTACCAGTCAAAACTTTGGAATAGGTAAGATTTTTAATGTTTTTAAAATAAGTTTCGTCTGCTCACCAAGGCTGCATTTATTTAATTAAAAATACAGTAGGAACAGTAATATTGTGAAATATTATTACAATTTAAAATAATTGTTTTCTGTTTGAATATATTTTATAAAGTAATTTATTCCTGTGATCAAAGCTGAATTTTCAGCATCATTACTCCAGTCTTCAGTGTCACATGATCCTTCAGAAATCATTCTAATATGATGATCTGCTGCTCAAGAAACATTTATGATTATTATCAATGTTGAAAACAGTTGTGTACTTTTTTCAGGATTCCTTGATGAATAGAAAGTTCAAAAGAACAGCATTTATCTGAAATACAAAGCTTTTGTAACATTATACATTATCGTTCAAAAGTTTGGGGTCAGTAAGAATTTTTATTTTTATTTTTTTTTAAAAGAAATTAAAGAAATTAATACTTTTATTCAGCAAGGATGCATTAAATCGATCAAAAGTGACAGTAAAGAAATTTATAATGTTACAAAAGATTATATTTCAAATAAATGCTGTTCTTTTGAACTTCCTATTCATCAAAAAATCCTGAAAAAAAAATATTGTACACAAATATTTTGTACAATTGTACACAATAAATGTTTCTTGAGCAGCAGATCAGCATATTAGAATGATTTCTGAAGGATCATGTGACACTGAAGACTGGAGTAATGATGCTGAAAATTCAGCTTTGACCACAGGAATAAATTACTTTATAAAATATATTCAAACAGAAAACAGTTATTTTAAATTGTAATAATATTTCACAATATTACTGTTTTTACTGTATTATTAATTAAATAAATGCAGCCTTGGTGAGCAGACGAAACATCTTTTAAAAACATTAAAAATCTTACCAATTCCAAACTTTTGACCGGTAGTGTACAAATAAATAAATCTGTTCTTATGACAATGCAATTATGTAGCCATTTTTTTCTTTGCATACCATTGACAGTTTTAGTGACAAATTTAGTTATCCTAAATAAACTTCTGATGGTAAATGTTCCACTGAGGTAAAAGTCAGAAGTCATGACAGATGTTTTCTTTAGACAGATATTTTGGTGATTTTGAATCACTAACATCAGTGAGGGTCAAACCATCCTTTTTAACCTACTGTATGTAATGTTGCAGTTTCTGATCAACATTTGTCTGGTTTATTTAGTCAGCAAAGCCAATTATAGTCTCATTTGGCAACTGACAAGTATTGCCAGTCCTCTGCCAGAGGGTATCAAACCATAATTCATCTAATTCATCGTTATTGTTCCTACGTGGTGGCTCTTCTTCCTGTGGTTCTGCTCTCTCCTCCTGGGTTGGAAGCGGCACCTCTGGAGTTTTGTAAGGAGAGGATGTTACAGCGGGCTTTGGAAGTCTGCTTTGAGGATCCTCCCTAAAAATAAATACAACAAGATAAATTGCAGTTTTGATCTGACAGATTCTGACTGAGAATATACATGCTTGACTAACATTAGACAACCAGAAATTGCTCCTAAAGGTGTGAAAGGTGTGTCTGTGCTTTGCCTTTGAAATAAGTGGCACTTAGTTTGATGTTTTATTATTTAATAACTGCTTTTTGAGCATAGACATGCAAAGCTGTGCTCACCTGGCATTCTCTCGCGCAGCGTCATTTGAAGAGTGTGAGGAGAGGTCAGATTGACGTGACCTTTGGTCATCTTGAGGTGAGTAGGAATGGTAGGACTCCATCTCAGAAATATCTGAAAGAAACACAAGTCTACAATGAGAAGCAAAGGACTTTTTTCCTATTAGTTCAGGAAAGAGACGAGGCCCAGAGGAGACAGAATTAAATGGACCCACAACCACAGAGAACAGACCACCATGTTACTGTTGACTTGGTGTTAATTTGCCAAGATCTGCCCCGTTATAACAATCATTTCTGTTTTATACTGTGATTTTGACCACAGGGTATCCATGCCTTTTTGACCCAAATCATGGTGATTTACAATGCCTACGTGACTCAAATGCCCAGAATTTCATGAAGCTGTCATGAAGAGACTAATAGCAGTGTTATACAGAGGCAGAAGGTATGTCGGACAGGTGTGATTAATCTTTAGGAACAGAACACCCTGAGAAAGACAGAGAAAAAGGACAGACAGGAAGTGACATCTACAGCAACTGCCTTGGAGAGCAGAGATGTGTGCAAAAGCAGCTAGTGCTTGCATACATTAAAGCTACACTGATAGTTAAAGGAACAGTTCACCAAAAAAAAAAAAAAAGAAAAAAAAAGAAAAAACAAAGAAAAGAAAAAAAGGAAATTGTCATCATTTACTCAACCTCATGTCATTCCAAACCTGTATCACTGACTTTCTTCAGTGAAAAAATTATTTTGAAGACTTTGAAGAAGTCTTTACTGATTCATTTTTGAGCAGTTTAAGGGATAGTCCACCCAAAAATTTTAATTGTCATCATTTACTCACCCTTATGTTGTTCCAAACCTGTATGAGTTTCTTTCTTCTGTTGAACTAAAAAGAAGACATTTTAGAAGAATGCTGGTATCCAGTTGATGGTAGCCACTGACATCCATAGTAGGAGAAAAAATACTATGGAAGTCAATGGCTACCTCATACAGGTTTGGAACAACATAAGGGTGAGTAAATGCTGGCAGAATTTAAATTTTTGGGTGAACTATCACTTTAACTTAAAGGGTTAGTTCACCCAAAAATGAAATTTCTGTCATTAATTACTCACTCGTCATGTCGTTCCACACCCGTAAGACCTTCGTTCATCTTCGGAACACAAATTAAGATATTTTTGATAAAATCCGATGGCTCAGTGAGGCCTGCATTGCCAGCAAGACAGATAACACTTTCAAATGCCCAGAAAGCTACTAAAGACATATTTAAAACAGTTCATGTGACTACAGTGGTTTAACCTTAATGTTATGAAGCGACGAGAATATTTTTGATATAGTTTGATACACGCTCTGAACCACTGATTTGAAACAAAAGATTTGTGAAGCTTCAAAGCTTCATGAAGCAGTGTTTTGAAATCACTAGATATTATTGAATAAAGTCATTATTTTGTTTTTTTGATGCACAAAAAGTATTCTCGTCGCTTTATAACATTAAGGTTGATCCACTGTAGTCACATGAACCGATTTAAATATGTTTTTAGTAACTTTCTGGGCATTGAAAGTGTTAATTGACTTGTTGGCAAAGCGGGCCTCATAGAGCCATCGGATTTGATCAAAAATATCTTAATTTGTGTTCCGAAGATAAACGAAGGTCTTATGGGTGTAGAACGACATGAGGACATGAGTAATTAATGACAGAATTTTCATTTTTGGGTGAACTAACCCTTTAAGAATCATTGCAATCGAATTACTAACAACAACTGAGAACCTGATCAGTCCGATTCGTGAATGAATCATGCTGTATAATACTAGTTCAATCAGTTAATCTTGAAAGAATCGGTTCAAAAGAATTACTTACTCATGAATCAACTCAGTTGAGTCAATGATTCGGTTGATTCAGCATTTCTCAAATGAACAGATTATCATTAAATAACAACTTAAGTCTTGGTCTGAATCATAGGAACTACTTTTTTATGCTTTTTTGTTATTAATGGCTCATGGTCACAGTAGTTGTAAAGAAAATATCTGATCGAACATTTTTCTAAATCTTACAATTTTTGAGACACAAAGAAAGTAAGTCTCATGGGTTTTGTATCAACATGAGGGTGAACTATTTCTTTAATTTCTCATTCCAGAGCTCTACTTTGTCCAGGGTAGTTGAGAATTATTTGATTACAAGTAAAACCAATAAGATGCAGAGCAAGGAAAACGAAGCATCGCCCTGAAAGAGAAAGCAGGACAGAAGTAGTGACGGCCGGGGAGGAAGAAAAGAGTTACTGTGTGGTCTGCTGGTGCTCTAAGTGCATGTCCAGTGCATTAACAGAACTCCTGCTCTTCCGAGCGCCGCTGGTGGGCGGTACGCCATGCCTGTCCTGCAAATCTACAACACACTCCATCCATAACAGAGCAAAAGGACACTGCCGCCCACCTGCTTCAGAGCTCAGGGGGGTTAATGCTTAGAGCTAACAAAGTAAACAGAGACAAATATGCTATCAGCACTGACTGTAGATACAGTATAATGCACAAAATTGGTAACATTTTTGACTCAGGAAGGGCAGAAATCTGCAAGTGATACAGATGTTTGATACTACAATGGGGTCGAAAAGACCACAATGAAATCTGGGATACAAAATTTCATTTAAACATGAAGATAAACGGAATGTTAAAGGATTTTTAAAAATTGAAAACTTATTTTAAAAAAAGCTTTATTATTATTATTTACTTTTAAAAATAATAAAAATGTAATACTCTTGTATTTAAAAAATAAAAACATGAATTAAAATGCAAAATAAATTACTTTTGATCTCACAATTTCTAATTTAGAATATATATATATATATATATATATATATATATATATATATATATATATATATATATATATATATATATATATATATATATATTTACATGCACAATTTGTCATTGATTCAAATTAAATTCAATCTGACTGCAGATTCTGAATGTATATGTACCCTGAAATCTGCAGCAAGATTAAAACATGTTTACATGCATGTTACATTTTTTTCTCATTTCTGAGCATGCCGTTCAAGAGAGGCATTAAGCGTCACGTTATCATAAGAACAAGAATCTTGCAAGTTCTGTCAGCTGATTAAAGAAGTAAGTTGATTCAGCATATCACCTCAGTGTGTATCTGGCTTTTATAAGATATCTAAAATTATCCCAAAAAAAGCTTTCTTCTCATGTTGCTAAATTTATTTAAAAGGAAAATCAGAAACAGGATCCCAATATCTTATTAATTTATTCAGCTCAAGCTCAAATTGAATCTTTTTTTCTAACTGTTCTGTACTTGAGGGATTTTCACTCCGATGGGCTATCGGTCAGATTAAATATGGATTATTAGACTGCATGTAAACACAGTTTCTGGAGAACATCAGGGAGGATCAGGGAGCTGGTGTTTTCCAGGCTGTGGGGGAGAGAGGCGTGTTTCCATCTGTTGGGTGGGGATGAAATTACAGTCTATCTCTTATGAGGGGGAGGACAAACCACAGAGTAGAGACAGCTGCTGTACACTCCCTGACTACAACCCCAAACAGCACGGACAGGACCTCTGCTTCAGCTACAACAACTATCATTGATTTAGTGCGCAGCGCTACTGTGACAACCCACTCAGAGTAACAGACAGAATGACAGAGAGCATACAGACATGCAAAGGCTAGAACCTAGGGCTGGGCGATATTGGTTTTAAAAAAGGATCATCTGATGATATTTGATATTCCAGTATTGGTTAACGGATAACAGAAGTTAACATGGACTAACAATGAAAAATACTTCTAAAGTATTAATATTTACTAATACATTATTAAAATCAAATGTTGTATCTGTTAATATTATTATAACCTGAGCTAACATGAACTAACAATGAATTTGTTTTTATTACCTAACATAAACAAAGATTATTAAATAACAAAACTACATTCCGTGACATAACAACAGCAGTATTTGTAAAAAAAAAAATATGAATTTGCTCGACCACCATGACAGTCGCCGCAGACGGAGTGATACAAACGGTGAAATGGTTCCAGTGCTGATACTGGGGGAATATCGCACAGCTGGAAAAGGCTCTCAGCCAATCAGATTCGAGAATCAGAACAAACTGTTGTATAAATAAATAAATCTATAAAATAATATGTTTTATAGTGTCTCAGTTGATATTGTTCAATGAAGCTTACTGTATTATGTAGAAGAGTGTTGTGAGAAAGAGGTTGAGTAAGCGAGTTTATTACCTGCATTGAGATTTAGCATTTTCCTTCAGGTCAGTCCTATGTTCATTATAAAAAATCTGTTTAAATGTCTGATGTATTATCTTGTCCTTTTAACAGTTAAGGGGTTTTCCCGTGACTGACTGCGCTAGTCAAAGCATTTGTCAGTTGCGTCTTGTTCCGTGTTCATATATATATATATATATATATATATATATATATATATATAAACTTTAGAATTTAATTAATTAAATAAATATATAAATTATATAGATTATATTTTTAAAAGTAAAATTAATGACCAATAATATATATTAATAATAATAATAATAAAACACATTAAAAACATAAAAAAAGACTTAATTTTATTTCACATGTAAAATAGTAGTGATATATATTGTGGATATTCCTTATATCGCCCAGACCCACTAGTGACTGAGAAAAATCAGATGGCACTTGCACTGTTCTTGAACACGGTGTGTTAAAAGACAACAATTAAATCAAAATTGAACTATTTACTTTTGTAACACATGTCCCTGGCATTATTTTATTTCCTTAAAAGGAAAAAAAAAATTTTTTTATAACCAAACATTTTTTAATGTAATAACTTCCTCCTCTATAAAAAATTAATTCAAATTCCACAGCACACAGTCAGGTCCCACCCTACATTAATTTCCCATTAAATATACTTTTACATAGAAATATGTTGCATTAATCAAATGCGTTGTGAATTCAATTGCTGTCATGTTGTCTTTAAACACAATTACCTGAATTTACATAGAACAATGAAACACATGCAGGGGTGACATCCAATTGCATACAAAACTAATTGAAGATAAAGACGGGACAGAGCTGATTTACAACAGTAAGCCTCAAGCGTCACGGTTCAACGTATTCAAGCATGCTACACTATAAAGTCACAGCTTCTTGAATACAATGAACAATAAAAATGAGGAAATAGCTGAAAGCCGGCTATCACATCATCTAGTCAAAATGAAAAGTAGAGCACAATGGTGCATAAGAGGCAATGAAGAGTATATGCTGCATTTTTATGGCAGGGTGTAAATCACATCTCAATTTAACTTCTCCAACCGGCACAAAGCAGCATACACAATGCCTACAGTGACTCATTTTCCACTGGCAATGAATGCAAACATGAAATGGAAATGCATTTAGCTGTTCCGCCCTGCCCCACTTGAAAAGCGGATGCTTTTTCTGTACTGAAATTTACTTCCACCTGCATTTAATACCTTGAGGATGGTAGATGTGAAAAAGCCATACGATATCCAGCTGCCCCACCCTAAAAACAGCTGAAGAGTATGAAATAGCATCTGAGAGACTGTGTCATCCTTCCAGACACAGTTTCTCCTCCATGATTAAATAAGTCACCACCACACAGACATAACATTGAGTAGACTTATTTATTGATTAAAGAAGGTATTAAAAAAGGAGGTTAGCATAAAAACATAAGAGCACAGTGTGAAAGGTTTACAGGTTTGTTGAGGCACAGTCATGATTAAAGATTAAAGGCAACCAGACTTTATGTTGTGTCTCAGCGGTCCATCAGCTAAAAGTATGACATATCTGTATTATCTGTAAAAAGAGAACACAAAAATAGCATTTCTGTTGTAAGCAAGCTGTTTGCTTTTTCTCAGGTAAGCGCATCTTTCTGGTGTTAAAATATTCATTGTGTTCAAGTGTAAACCATGGTGCTTATATATCTGATAACAAGGTTAAAATGCCTGCTATTAACATCCATATATGTATCCATCCATATAAAAAAATATATATATATAAAAAAAAAAAAAAAAAAGTATATATATATATATTTATTTATTTTTTAAATCAATTTATATATATAAATTGATTTTAAAAATAAATAAATATATATATATATATATATATATATATATATATATATATATATATATATATATATATATATATATATATATATAATGTGATATAAAAAATATAATAAAAATAATTAGTGCTGTCAAACGATTAATCGCATCCAGAATAAAAGTTTGTTTACATAATATATGTGTGTACTGTGTATATTTATTATGTATATATAAAAACATACACATACATGTATATATTTAAGAAATATTTACACACACACACACACACACATATGTGTGTGTAAATATTTCTTAAATATTTACATGTATGTGTATGTATTTATATATACATAATAAATATACACAGTACACACATACTCGCGATTAATCGTTTGACAGCAATAAAAATAATATAATTATACAATAAACATACTTTCTTAAAAAATATACAGTTTTAATCAATTTATTCAGTATGTGAATTATAATAAATTATATGTTATGGCTTCTACATTTCGAACTGATGGACATTTTCTTTCAAATCTGTATCTACTACTCAACATTTTAAAGTGATTCAAATAAAAAAAAAAACAATTTGTATGTGTTTTCTGGAATTAAAAATTATGTGGTGCCTCTATCAAAAAGGCATTCGGGACTTTCTTTAACACAGCTACCATATTGGGTGTCGCGATTGCTCCCATTCATTTTTCTACAAATGGTTTGTCTTCTTATACTGTCTCTGATATGGTCCACTAGTGATCAGTTCACCCGAGACAGTTGTTAATAGCAGGTATAAATGGGGTCAGTAAATCTTAGCTCTTTGTTAAAAAGAGACTGTCTGTATCTGACAATACAATCTTGTAATTTCTAAATTACTATGTGTTCCTGTTAAATATACTGTACTATCAATCTATAACTATACAGCCATAGGACGTTTTATAAGCCGTGTCCAACTGCATTAACGGACCAGACTTATTAAATACATGGCATATAGTTGAAATTATGCCAGTGGATGATAACCCTGCCTCGACACAGACGGTGACAAATTGGGTTTTGTGCTTCAACACTCATTTCAAGTCTATTAATAGTGATTCACATAATTAACTGTAATTTATTACAGCCTCAGTGCCTGGTGAATGTGTACATGATATTACTAATCTGATTTATCTGAGCCAATTCATGCTATCTGCTTTTAATTAAAGTGTGTAGTTGGAGAGCAAACAGCCAGAGGGTGAGCACCACGGCTCAGGAAGCGCTGTAATGGAGACTAGTCTACGGACAAATGCTGCATAATAGAAGCAACTTACCGTCAGGCTCCGAGTCGCTGTCTGCCAGGGCAGGGATGCGCACCAGAATCTGCCGGTGGTCTCTTTGGACCACCAGTTGCAGCTTGCCCCGTGATTTCTCAATCAGCTTGCCGGCATCACTCAGAGAGAGGTTCTCGGTCACCGTTCCGTTGATCTGGAAAAAACAAAAGATGTAACATTAATGGTTCAAGCATTTGTAATGTGGTGCTATGGCATAAGTCTGATGTCAGAGGGTTAGAGTCAACCACAGAGATTTGAATGCCATTTTGGTGGAGGCGTGCAAATAGTCACCCCAATGATATATACATATATTGACAAGGTTGAAAAATCAGCAGATATTTTCCATGATAAAAACAATCAATTAGCAATTATCCTCACACACCTGCAGGTAATGGATATGTGCGTAGGAGAAAGGACCAAAAAAGTCAAAAATCAAAAACAAATGAAAGTCCTGCACACTATCAATGTTTACAAAAGTATAAAAATTAAGTATTAAGTCTTAATATTAAGTCACTGATTGGTCATGAGTAGATTTTATATATTTTTGTGCTTTGAATAGTTTGTCTAGATACGCCTGATGAAGGTCATGGGACCGAAACATTGCGACAAATAAATACATTTTGATACATTTGTAATAGGCTTGCTACGGCAGTCTGTGTTACCAGTGTTCAGTTGCAACACCGGTTTCATCACTTGCCCACCGCGGCATTTTTTTTTTTTTTTTCAGTTTAATGCATTAAAAATATTTAAGGCAATTAAAGCAGTATCCGTTTTTCTGCATTATATTATCAAGCTCTTATTCATGCAAATGCTTTTAAACAATTCAAGCACGACAAAAGAGAACGCGCTGTCTGTGAATGTCCTGCCTATGTGACACACACACACAACGCACGCCAGTATTGAGTTCTCTTCCATGCTTGAACGAACCATTACACACACAAATTATGCCAAAATGTCCGTTTTGTCCAGTGTCCTCATAAGAGCAGTCTTCAATGAGTTAAATTAAGTTTTTAATGAACGTAAAGATTTGTGAGAAAACGTGTCAGATCAGTGTCATGTGCAGCAGCGGCAGATCTTAAAGTGTCATTAATGTTAATCAAAGAACAAAGGTAAGAGAGAGAATTACTCACTGCTCTTTACTAAAGAACTTAAACATTCTGTTCCTTATTTATTTGGTTCCAGAGTTTCCACGCTTTGATTTTCAGTTTTTTACATAAACGTTAAGTTAGCCTATTTGTTATTATTAGGCCTATGGTGTATTCTTACTCGTTTTGTTAATAAACATTCTATGTTTAATAGAAGAGAGTTTGTCGTTTTTAACCCACCATTCAAAATTGGTGATACTTTGAAAGTGAAATTCACATGGTCGCGCACACCGGGATTTATAAGCAATTTAAAAAAAAAAAAAAAAAAAAAGTGGTGGAGGCCCCGCCCCGGTGTTGTCACATGTCGATTAACCGGTGGGAAAATTTTCTCACCGTCACATCCAAAATTTGTAAGCATTGATAGTGTGCATAATTATCTCCCATGATTATCTCCCTTGATACTGTAACTGCGTTTACTATTAATATGTCAAATACTAGATTATATTTAAATGCTTAGCATTAATTTATGATTGAACAAATTACACATTTATATTTTTTATTTTAATTTTATATCCTATTATTATTATTTTACAGTTAATTTAATAAGTAAATATTAAATAAAATAAAGTTAAATATGTACTGTAAAACAATGAAAAGGTTCATTTCAGAAATTGTGTGTATATGTATATCATCTTTAAATTGTGTGAAATTATTCATTTTAACATTACATTAGCCATCAGCATCCATGTGCTATACAGCGTTTTTTTGTATTATTTATATACTATTATAGTATTTAAATAAAATTTTGAATTAGCTTTTATTTTTACATTTTATGTTTTAATTTAATTTAAATTTTTGTTATGTGCTTTTGTCACTTTTAATACTTCAATATAGCTTTAAATTATTTCAGTTTTAGTTTTACTAATTTAGTACTTCAACTAAAACATTTTATTTTATTATACATTTTTTAAGTTTCATGTAATATTTATATTTCATCTCAACTTTATTTCAATTAATAATGTTTTAATTATTATATTTAGTTCTAGTTAACAATATCAGCAATGGCATAAACACAGAAAGCTACTGTTGTTCCAGCAATTTTATGACCATTTTATAGATCTAATGTGTGAAGATGTCTCTTGTGTGTCTGATAGGAACCTTGAGAATGATGTCGCCCTCCTGGAGATTTCCATCTCTGGCAGCGAGTCCAGTGCTGGTCATCTCTTTGATGAAGATCTGGCTGCCCAGCCGGAGGCCGTACTCTACAATGAAACAGAATGAAACATTGGTTCTGCGCAGCAACGCTAACATGAACCTAACAACCATGATGACCTTGACCCTTTTAAGTACACAGCAATCCCTCCAGCTGTCAGTTTAGTGGATCACTGAACAGGTCAAAAACAACAAACAATCAAACTGAAACTGAAAATGTGGAATATTGATCTGATGGGCAGAATCAGAGCTCTGAACGCTCAAGAACTGCTAACAGAACTGAGTATGATGAAAATCTTTTGTTACATATAATATTGTTTTCTTTTAAAAATTCCCGTTTTCCAACCCAAGGCATAATCTGGTAATAAACAGACCCGCTTTGCCCTTCTGGGCTGAGGGTTATGAGCGGCTGGTGAGGAAATCGGAAGAGACGGGCCGCTTTATGTGAAGTCACAAGAATATATCTCCTCTGAAATCTCCTGACAGGGCCATCATAAATAAATCAGATTAAAATATCATCAAAATCCAATGAGGACAAAAAGTTTTAGGATGGATGTGTGAAGGAGGTCTACAGAAAACAGAATGAGAGTGAAATAAAGAAAATGGAGGATTACAACAGTACAGAGAGAGAGAGAGAGAGAGAGAAAGCCAGCTGCCCTGTTCACATATGTGAAGCTCAGATGGTCTTTTCATGTTGTGTATTTTTTCCACAGCATCAGACCTGATCTCTATTGCAGGAATAAAGGCTCTGCACCTGTAAAGTAACATTTTTACACTTTTGAGATAAAATTGATTGATGAACTATGAAAATATGCTGTAACTTTCAGAACAGAAGTTTTATTACAAGTATGATTGTTGTTTTCTATTGCTGGGTGTTCCTTTATTGGTAGTTTTATTTATTTTATTTTTTAGTTTTATTCTTTTCTGTAAAGCACTTTGGTCAGCCTTGGTTGTTTTTAAATGTGCTTTACAAATAAATATTGTATTGTATTGTATTGTAATTTCCGCACAACTTTGTGCTGTTCCTAGCTGTTCTTTGGCTATTCTTTTAAGAGATAACAATGTTTGAAACAAACGGTTGAATTTTATTTTTAGGTCCTTGATCATTTCAGTTTGATCTTAATGTTTGTGCGGAACATTTTAGCATGGATTGTTTAGTGAATATGTCACAATATAATGGAGCTTTGGAAAGAGGCTGTTATTGAAGGATGTTATTGAAATATTTCCCTTTTAAATTCCCTCTAAACTGTTCGTAATCATTTCAGTAAACTCTATTATATTCAAAATATGCAATTAGTAACAAGCTAATCCGGTGGTTCTCACCTTCATTGGGCCTGTTTTTCACCAGCATCACATTGATGGGCGGCTCGAGGGGCTCATAGTTATGACGGTCTCTTCCTCTGTCCCGTTCTCTGCTAGGTGATGGTGAGTGATCCTGCAGCCGGTCCCTGCTGTGACTCCTGATCATCTTGTCATCCGAACGAGTGTCATACCTCCGCGTGTCGTAGCCCTGGTCCCTCCCGTAGCTTCCAGCAGGGCTTCCGCCTCCCCCGCGACCTCTACTGTGCTGCTTATGATAGGGAGGCTCCGGGCTGGATCCACGCTCCAGCGTCCGGCCCCGGCTGCCGTCCCTGCGGTAGCCGCTGTCAGAGCTGGGCGATCTCTCTGGGCTCCTGCCTCTACTCCGTTCCCGCCGAGAGTTGTAGTCCTGGCTGCGGTAATCTGGGTCCAGGTAGTCTATCCGGCTCTTGTCGAGGGTGCGGTCATGCTCTCTGTCACGGGGGTAGCCCAGGCCGCCATTTCCCCGAGGGTAATCAGAGTCTGGGTCACTGTGAACGCTGCGGTTGTCCTCGGGATAATAGCTGGATATGTTGTAATCACGGCTATCCACGCTTGGGGACGGGGGGCGCTTGAGGACAGACACCTTGCGAGGCCTCTTTACAGTCTTTGGGGAGTGAATGAATAAAATTAGCCCACTGTTACCAAAAGGACATAATCTAAGTGCAGAGATTTATCTTACTATAGGGTTGGACGGAATTGGAAAAAAATGATATTGCATTATTTATTTTTTTCTGTAATATATATTGCGATATGAAAAAAATCAATATATTTTGGTAAGAATTAATCGCTTGAATGTTTAAACTGACAGGACCTAAAATGCGTGCAAATGATAAACTTTCATTGTATGATGGTCAAACTTTGCAATTAATCTGAGAATCAGGCGTTTTGAACCGCGATGTCTGGTCCGTACAGATTAACGATCCATATAATAGACATCACACATCCTGCAATGTGACTATTGCGGATGCGCACATCGCGATATCGATGCTAAAACAATATATCGTGCAGCCCTATCTTACTATATGTTCATTACTTCAAGCAGAGATCAACTGCAGTACTTTCAGAAATGTGGGGGGTAAAAAAAACAAAACAAAAAAAAAACATTTTATTGTTTTATTGTTTTCAAATCTGTTATCTTCATAATAATTATAGAATATAAACTCAGTTCTTAAAAATTATTTAACATGGAAAAAATGAAAATGTAAAAAAAAAAAAAAAAAATTTTTTTTTTAAATATTTCAAATGCATTTAAAGTAAAGCATTTATGATCTTTATTTATTAATGAATGATGATACCCAACATTACTTTTGTATCTGATGCTGATTCGATTTTATAGGTAACATCTGTAAAATGTATTATTATTTTATATCCATTTTTTATTTATATTTATTAATAATTAATAATATAATTATATTTATTAATAATTTATATTCATGAATATTCATATTAATTTTGAAACTGACGTACATGACATGAATGGATGGTTAGAAATGTAAAAGAAAAAACCTCAAGAATTCTAGGAGGCAAACATTTGCCCCTTAATAATAAATAAAAAGTTAATATCGGACACTGCTAACCTATGCTAATCAACAAAGTAAGTGAACTTGTTTTAGTAGTCCTCTCATTAAGGTCAGCTTGACAAATACTCACTATTTTGGCCACTTTCCCACATTTTCGAAGTGACTGCACAGCAAAAGAATGAGGCACATTATCCATGGTGACGGTGTTGACCTGTATCACACGGTCGTTCTCACTGTCCACAAGCAAAACAAAACAAAACAAAAGTTAAGTCTAAAACATAATACAGACATTCTACTTAACAATATTACTGGGTTTAACTGTATCAGTATTTGACTGTCTGTGATTTTATTGGTTAATATCATTTTACCCAGCCTTGATTACATCAGGAGAAAATAAGCTGTTTGTTGAAATGTTATTACATTGATAAATGATTATGAAAAACAACCTTTATTCTCTTTTAGAATAGCATATGCTAATAAAACACGCACAATAACACCAAGAACATTTATTAGGGCAGTAATATGGGTGAATTTTGATTTCATGTCATTTTAAAAAGCTCTATGTGAAAACCCGTTACTTATTAACCGGCCTATGCTGGTGTAAAATAACGGTTTACCAATACGCTAAACACGTATGCATTAGTAAGGTGAGCGAAGCGTACAAGAGCAGTCCATCGGCCGGGCCTCCTGGCAGCACGTCTGACACAATGATGGACGTCTCTCCACTCTCCACGTTTGGATTGTCCCGGCCGCCGGACACAGCAATTCCAAAGCCCATTTTAGAGTCCTGCAAAAGAAAGAGAGAAATCACTTTCAGTGTGAAAGTACCACTAACGCATTTCCATAGTCATACATCACAGCTAGCCTGCCCAGGGCAGTACGGTTTAATATTGCTTCATAGAAGCACGCAAACGGCCAGTGGTGTTACACAATCACATCCATGTGCTCATAACATAAATCTCCCATAAACGTTGACTGCGTGCCACCACAGGGCGGTTTTGCAGAAAGCCATTGCATGCCAAAGCTAATGGAGACATGGTTCCACCTCATTGCTTGGTCAAATAACAACCTGCTGTACCTGCCTCAGAGGAGCGCTGAATAAATAGAGTCTAATGAGTGGGTATCGCTGGCTTGATGCAATCTGCTCCAAATATATTCAGGCCCAATTAAAGCCGGACATAAAACCTGACAGCACCGAGTGAAACCAAGATTTTAGAGTGTGAAATTAAGGCACTTACTGACACTGACTCTAGGGGTAGGTGGTAACGAAAAGCTCTTATCATGGTATTTATATTATGGAGTCATTTTTCCCCAAGGAGCACATGTGCTCCCAATTTGAAAAATTTAGGAGCACATAACAACAAACTTTAGGGGTGTAATTTATCAAAATAATTATAATAAATAATTGAGAAAAATTATTTATTTTATTAGAATAATAATTATATCAATATTTTATATTAATTGGTCCTAATGGTCAATGACGTTCATTTTTTTGTTGTTGTTGTTCAAAGGCCTTAATAATAATAAAAAACAAAGAAATGACATCCAAAGTATGTAAGGTAATACAACTAGATCTCTTTTATTGAATTTAAAAGGTTTTAATTATATTGTATTTTGCCACATATAAACGTATTTTAAAGATTTTGAAGTGTCAAAAGGTAATTTGGTTTAACCGTCCAAAGGCCAATACAACCATTTCATTTGTGATTAAAATATCTTAAAATGTAATAAATGTATATATTTTTTATTCTGGCATGATTTTATAACATGATATATCAACATAGTGCGAAATGATATTAAAATTATGTGTAGAAGTCGTTGCTTTGTTATGAGAAAGAATGACCGGATGAATGAATTTCATTGATGTCACTCGGCGTAACCACTATAAAGGGACCATTTTGGATCAAGTCATGTGATCAATATCATGAGACCGGATGTGACATCATTCAGACACCTGCAAAGGACCACATCGTCATGAAGCAAAGTAACTAACTCTCTTTTAACCATCTGAAAAATTCATTTTTTCACTTGCTCATACGCATGTCCCGAAACAGGTCATTCGGTACAACCGCTATAAAACATTATAATTTATAATATATTTTAAAAACTTGTACTAAATATAATATGTTTGATTGTCCTTTTGCTAGCTAGCTAGCTTGTTATTCGGTATAACCAAAAGTGTCATTCGGTAAAACCGAAATTTTGGTTAAACCGAATTACTTTTTTGGTGACAAATTCTGTCAATCTTGAAAAAATGGACAAAAAAAAAAAAAAAATGGACAAAAGCAGTGTTAATTGATTATAAAAACCACATAATCATTGTTAACACCTAATAAAACTTCAAAATTAATTTTCTCCATTATGTTTTTTTACACTTTTAAAAAAATTATTAGTCAATGACCCATTAATATTTTTTTAAATATTTCAGCTACAAACTGTATTTTATAATTATGTAATCATTTATAGGCCTACTTCAAACTGTATATACACTAATACTAATACTTATTAAATAAGTAAACAGATTATTATGCCTAAAAACAATAGCTATATTGTTTTAAAGTTGAATTAATTGCCAGATACGGTTTATAATAATAACCAGGAAATAACCAATAATAACCAGGGGGGAAAAAAAAATATGCATAATGCAATACTTTTAATTGTAAAATAAAATACAACAGGACTCTTATTTTGAAATGTCTATGCTTTACTATTTCTGGCTGCTCATTCAAAAAAGATGCAGGAGATAAAATATGCACTCTTACAACCATGAACCATCTACAGCATATTACATAAACACCATAAAGTAATTTATTAACAATACATCATAAGCAATTAGCATTAAAAAATTAGCATTATTTACAACATTATCAGCATAAATGTGTGGTATTCATTAATTGTGAAGTGCTCTGAAACAGCAAGCCTGTAGAACGTGCAACACTGCCGCATTGCTACTTTGAAACATGCAGCCTAATTATCATATTTAATAATCACTTTAGGCTGTATTGCGATTGTTTTGATCCCCCAAATTATGACCTCTCATAAATCAGCAATACATATCTTATACCGTTTAAGATATTTAAGACATTTTATGACTTTAAATTTCATAAAACTGAGGACACGCAGGGACTTTTTTCCTGCACGTGCTCCTAAATACATTTTACAGTTTGCACACATCTCTTTTTAGTTGCAAACCTGAGTAAAATGCTCACACAGGCGAGCCTTGATAGATCATGATACGCCATATAAACTCATACTCATTCTAAGTATCCTGTTTTTTCCAAACTTCCCAAAGCTTATATCTTCCATTTTATGTTGCAGCGATAAGACGAGACAACTCTTATCTGAACCCAGGGATCTGACATGTCAAAGCACTGAGATGTTTTCACAGGACGAGTGATACGTGATGGTGGTGATAGTGTCAGTGAGTGTTTGGATAGCGTGTGTGAACCCTTGCGATCTGTCACGCAGGAGATAAAAGATGCACATCCTGTTGTGCCTGATGTTGGAGGAAAGAGGAATGGGAGGAAGGAAGGAGAAGATGGGAAGAGAGAGGGGGAGGGGTAACTTCATCTTATAGGCTGAAGCACTTCTACAAGGAGAACACAAGCACAAAATGTTTTGATGCTGATAAGTTATCTTTAAGTTGTTTATATGCACAAGGACAATTATGTCTCATACAAACACCTTATTTGGAATATCCACAGTTTTAATTATGAAGGTAACAAGAAACTGTTTACTAAAATGAACTGCAATAAATAGCAAGAGTGAGCATCTCCAGAATAGAGGGAAAAGAATGTCCATGTCATATTCCATAGTTTTTTTGTTTGCATGTTTTTGTTTTGTTTTTTTTGAATAATGACTATACATATACACTTTGGGGACAGTACGGTTTTTTAAAAATAAAATAATACTCAAAAGTGACAGTGAGACATTTATAATGTTACAAAAGATTTATATTATTTAAAATAAATGCTGTTCTTTTGAACTTTCTATTCATCAAAAAAAAAAAAAAATGTTATCAGCGTTTCAACTATTTCAACATCAATAATAATAAGAAATGTTTCTTGAGCACCAAATCAGCATATTAGAATGATTTCTGAAGGATCATGTGACACTGAAGACTGGAGTAATGATGCTGAAAATTCAGCTTTGATCACAGGAATAAATTACATTTTTAAAAATATATTAAAATAGAAAACAGTTATTTTAAATTGTAATAACATTTCACAATATTACTGTTTTACTCTGTTTTGATCAGATAAATGCAGCCTTGGTGAGCATAAGAGACATCTTTCAAAAACATTAAAAAAATCTTACAGACCCCAAACAGTAGTATAGTCAATGTTAACAGTCAGATATAATCCAAATCAAAGATTATATTCTCTTAGAACCAGCACATTGGTGATGGTAAGTTTGGATCTTGAGCTTGAGGGCATCTGGGGTATTGTTGTGTGTTAGAGGGTCCAGCTACCGCAGGAGGTTTGCTCAGGTCTGTTTGTTAAGAGGGCCATCCATCTGTGCAGCATGTGGCCTCTTTGGTTACAAACATGAAATTTGTTGTTCATAGCCATGCCACTCTGCAACATTTCTAAAATGCAACTCTTAAACCTGAAGTGAGTAAGCTAGGGTGTGCGTTAGTTTGAGTAGGTTAATGTAAAAGAGTTTCATACCCGCTGTAGAGTCACAGTGTACTGCTCCCAAATCGTCTCCTCCATTCCTGAGCCCTGCATGGAAAAAAGAAAGAAACTACCATTAATCACCAGTCAGGCGTCACTAATGCCAGTATGCTGTGCGGCATGACATGTAGGGTTGAGTGTTCTATACACAAATTGGACCTAAATGAAGTGTCCTGAACTAATTATTTCATAATTACATGGACACACACAATATTAAAGGAATATTCCTGGTCAAGTACAACTTAAGCATGACAGTATCTGTGGCAATTATTTTGGACACACATAAGCAGCAGTTCTTCCTCCTAAAATAAAGCCATCTCAAAAAAATTTTTTTCTTTCATTGAGTCAAAATTACTGTACATTATGTAATTTTCTCTAATCAACAGCATGCCACAGATTCTATCTGTACAGTTTAAAGGTGAAGTGTGTCATTTTTTTAATGTTACAATACAATTTTTAATGTTAATCTTTTTTTTTAATTTACACTACTGTTCAAAGGTTTGGGATCAGCAAGTTCTTTTCTAAAAAAAGAAGTTAATATTATTGTTAATATTATTCAGCAAGATCAAAAGTGACAGAAGACATTTCTATTTCAAATAAATGCAGTTCTTTTGAACTTTCTATTCATCTAAGAATCCTGAAAAAAATGCATCACGGTTTTCACAAAAATATTAAGCAGTATAACTGTTTTCAACATTAATAATAATAATAAGAAGAAACGTTTCTTGAACAGCAAATCAGGATATTAGAATGATTTCTGAAAGATCATGTGACACTGAAGACTGGAGTAATGATGTTGAAAATTCAGCTTTGCATCACAGGAATAAATGACATCTTAAAATACATTAAAACAGAAACAATTATTTTAAATTGTAATAATATTTCACAATATTACTGTTTTTAATGCACTTGATCTAATAAATGCGGTCTTGTTAAGCAAAAAAACATTTTTAAAATCGAACCGACCCCAAACTTAACATATTTTATTTTTATCTGTGCCAAATAACACACTTCACTGTTACATTGTAAATGACCCAGTATATTCCTTAAAATGAGATTATGAAAATGAATATTAATCATCAATCAATAAATGAAGACCCCCCCCTCCCCAGCTATATAGTATCATCCAGAAATACCTGTGAACACCCAGTGAACACCCCATTATTTGGTATGACCAGATACGTCACTGCGTCAAAATGAGGGTCTACCACATACGGCAGGAGAGTGTGTATGAAGGATGGGCCTGTCATTTCCACAGCTCGCTTGGGCGAAAGCATCATTTCTTTATTTTTAAGAATTAGTAATATACATACGAGGACTGAAGCCTATGTAAGCCGATGTCCTTAAACACTGTGAGTGACACCAGAGTCTGTGTATCTCTCTTTTTTTGACACATGTAAACAACCAGCCTGATAAACACACACACACACACACAGCTCAAGGGTGTGTTTGTTCCACAGAACAGACAGACGTGCTCATCAATATTGATGATTAACAGGAAAGCAGACACAGTACAACCCAACCTCAACTAAACCATGCCGACACAAGGTTAAACCACTGCGACTTTGACAGTAGGTCAGGTTAAAGCTTCTTAAAATAGTGGGCTTTAATTAAATAAGAAATCTGTTTGGACTAAACAATATCCTAATCTACACCTTGTTCTACTTCCATTAAACGTTTCTCCCTTCCATGTCAAGTTGAGTCAATTTTATTTAAATAGCGCTTTTCGCAATACACAGTTTCAATGCAGCTTCAGAAATTCATTATGTTAATTCATACAATGCAGAACCGTAACCACCATTGAGGGGGACAAATCCCCTCCAATAATTGGAAATTACCAAACTGTCCTCTCCAATATTTGATATTTCTTCATGCTGCTCTCCATTACACACCGCTGTTAGGATGACAGACAGTTTAAAAAGTTACATTTTTAGGCTGGTCTGCCTCTGCTGTCTAACAGCGCTCGTCAATGTCAAAATGATGGCCAATCAGATCAAAGAAGGAGGGGCTTACTATTCACTGAAGGCGAGTATGAATTCCAACGCAACGCTTTTAGTTTTTACAGTGAAAGATATTTTCGCGTGTGTGCGAAAATATACAGTAAGTAGCTAAACACTGAATACTTAACAACTATTTTACAATTGATATGTTTAATGACCCACAGTAACATACGGTGATGTAAAATACTCAACATTTTTTATGGAATTTCTCTATTTTGAATTGAAAATGTGCTATCATTTACATGTCATTCATAACTGAATGTGATGAGAAGATTTTTTTTTTTTTTTTTTTTACATTTACATTTTTTTACTCATTTACATGAGTAAATGTGTGCATATCTTTTAAATAAAATATTATTTGCAAATATTATTTTAAATGGACTACTTCACAACTATAGGCTATAATCAGAACTTCTTTTACCATTCTTATTTATTTTTTATTCCCTTAAATCCCTTATAATCCTTTATTTAATTTCTTTAAATAAAAATATATATCCTTATAGTAGTTGTATAATTTGTAAATTAATTTAAGTTATCAATGCTTTATTTGGTGATATTGTTCCTTTAAAAGAACCAGGGCTGGCCAATCAAAGCACGGATCAGGTATGACATCACTTTGATGCTAAAACTAAGGACAAAATGGTTTATGTTTAACTCAAACATGTTTTGGTTTTCATTTTCTGCACTTCCCTTTAGCTTTTCCTCACAAACACACACTTCCCCTCATTCTCAGCAGTCCCCGTTGGCGTGCGGCTCTAATTGGAGGATTCTGCCTGCAGATATCTGCCCTCAAACTACTATAGAAGCACACAATTAGTGTGGACATGTGCATTTGTTGGGCTCTTGACAAGCACTCGGATAGTGCGCTATGCAGCAAATAAAACTAATCCACAGAGATAAAGTAAATAAAGGGCCTGATGCTGATAAGCTAAGACCGCTCTCCTCCTCTCTTCCTGTGCTGGGCTGCTTTCTGTGGGTGGCTAGTGGAGATATTGTTCATAAGACGGTGATGAGAAAGACAGATAGTGAGAGAGCTAAAGATGCTGCATCATTTGAAGGCAGTTCAAGCTACTTTTTCAAAGCACTCACCTTCTTGTTATGGAAAATGATGGACAGTTTCATAGCGAAAAGTAAAATTACAAAGCTGCTCACATCATAAATCAAAAGACAGGCCCCGCAAGGGCTTAGCAAATGTTATAATAAACAACAGTTACAAGTATTTCCTCTTAATCTAGTTTGTCCAACCAAGTTAATTGACAAAAATGCATTATTAAAGTAACAGTTCACCACAAAAACGAGTTCACCCTCATGTTGTCCTAAATGTGTCTTTCTTTCTTCTGCACCAGTTTTGATGTCAATGACAAGAAATATCATTGGTCTTAGGATGATCTTTACTGACATCAAAGCTTATCTGAACTCACACAAATGAGATTTGAGAGCTGCGGAGGTGGGGAAGGTTTTCAGCCAATAAAAATGTACATTTCAGTTTGGTTCAGCCATTGTATGACGTCAGAGGAGTTATTTAGAGAAATTTAATCGTATGGGCTGCTATTATAACAATTATAAAGTCACTGTTAGAGTTGGACAGGCCTCATCCTTTTAGAGTGCTGCAGGTATGATGTATTTTTGTAGGCCAAAAATGGATATGAGCATTTTAGCACTTTCGGTTCCATCTTCTTGAGTTTTTTTTAATATGTTTTTGGTTTAATGACTGAAATAAGGTCTGTAGCACAAGCTCAAGATATTTTCATGTAAAATACATCAGTAACATCCCTAGTTATTTAATTAAAGCTTTTATTTGTCTTGAAAAGGGTGGTTGCAAAAAAGTGGCTAAATAGGACTACAGAGGTTGTTGGGGAAATTAAACATTATAACGCAAACAGAAAACTCATTGAATAACTCAATATAACCCTCGTGTTTATAACTGCACTCTTGCAAAGTATTCTAACTCAAACTTTAAGGAAAAAGTTTGTGTCTAATTCATTTTCACAGAGAACACATTTTTTTGCATTCACCCTAAAAAAAAAAAAAAAAAAAAAAAAAAAAAGTTTTTTTTAGAGTGTTCCACTGCGCTGATTTTCCATTGTTTTTTTATGTAAGCATGCGCTAGACGGACGTTTTTGACTGTTGCGCTTGCATCTTTTGCAGCATTTCGTACATGACGCGATGTTATAAACACGCGACATTCAAGTTAAAAGAAGTTAAACTTTTAAAAATCACACCTCTAGAAAAATAGATTTACAGATCTGTGCCTTTGTTCACAGAGCCTGTGTTCTATAATAATCCAAAAGCCACATAGAAAAATCCTATCGGGTTTCTGATGAGGTAACCAGGGTGAAGCTATCTTCCAGTTTGGCCTACGTCATCACTGCAACACTGTACTGCATTAAAATTAGGATTTTCGATTAGGATATTCTGCAAAACATTTCAATTTCTACAAAAGAAAGAAAGTAACAGGTTTAGAATGACATGAGGGTCCTTCAAAGCTTCATATACCTGCGTTTCTGTCTAAATGCATTGGAAAAACTCCTATTGCACATTCCAGAAATGTTAAGCCTTGGTTCTCATGCTGCCGACACAGGTTCAAGCCTGATCTCCCTCTTCAAATTAATAAAATAAAGTTCCATCTCCATCTGTCCATTAAAGCAAATCCAAGCCCAAAAATACAAAAATAAAAATCCTGACTGCTATACTTAAGACATCTCCACAGGAAGCTGTCACCCATCTCTCCTGAGAACTAACCTAAAAAACCCTCCAGTCTTATTTAGTAAACTCCTCACAACAAGGTCAAGACTCTCCTCTCTCTCTGGCTCGGCTCAGTCTCAGAGGGACGGGACCCCGTAAGCAGCTTGTGAGGAGGACCCTGCTGTTCCCAGTAAGCTGAAAAGCGTCTGCAACGCTGTTTCCTGTCGACAGGCCCATCAGCGTGAAGCCGTCCACACCACACAGACCGGGGTGAGCAGGGGTGCTGGGACAGCATGTAAACTCAACCTGCAAATCGCAGCTAGTCATGTTAACATGTCTGAACAGCCTGTCCACACAAGCAGATACAACAGGTTAGACGTGTGACAAGGAGGAGGAGTATGTGGCGCACACACACACTACACCCACATACCCACTAGAGCAGTAAATCGGCCGCCACACTTATCAACAGAACACAGGAGCAGGAGCAAAAGCAACGGCATTGTATAATGAAAAAAGACCTCTATATGATAGGGAAGTCCTAATTGATATTTATTAGTGGTTAGTCAATATAGGGTTTCTTTAATGGCCAATGCTGATATCTAGAGAGCAGGGTGGTCAATTAGAATACTTATAAAACTTAATGATGACAAATGCAATATTTATAAAACTAAAATCAGTTATTTTACACAATATTCACTGAAAATGTTTACTATCTATTGACAAGGCTATTGGTGGGTTTTTGATACAAGAATGAACAAATACATCTGTAAATCAGCCAAACCGACATGATCAAGATCAGGCTGGTATTATCAAATTGGCTCATTAATTGCCCAGAACAACAATATATCTGTCTATCAATAATTTTTTGGGCTGCCCCCTAATAGTCGATGAGAAGAGACTTGGTAGACTAAATTTTAATTAGTTAGTTGCAGAAAAAAAACTCCACAGGAATTGGTGATCTTTAACACAGCTGGTCCATGCAGTAAAATGTTGGGCAGAAAATCCAAAGTGTGGGAACATTTCAAGATGGAAAAGAATGACCACAAAAAAGTGACAAGCGACCTCAAACATGACTTCTTATTTAAAAAATGTAAGTAGTAGCCTAAAGTATAGCCACTTTACATGGCCGCTCACTCTAACGTTAACTTGAACCTAGATAAATGTGCGCTAATATTAGGCGCATATCCAAGTCTTGAGAGGAAGTGAGTGTGTGTAAGCTAAATTAGTATTGCGGTTACTGCAGAACTTGTTTAACTTATACTGGGGGCTGTTGAATGCTCGAATCTGATTGGTTGACCAACATTCTTTAAGGTCTGCAATTATTTTCAGGGAAATACACAGCTAAAGTAGTTCTAGGTAAGTCTTGACTGCACTGCAGTTCCATATAACTGCGTTAATAACCATACCAATGGTATTAGTCTGCCATCAAGGCTCAAGCCTCTGTTACTAGTTCTGAAATGAAGTTTTGGAATTAGCAACGGAGGCTTGGGATGAGATGTGTAAGAAATTAGTCCCACACACAAGAGTCTTTTAAGGACAAAAACCTGACAAATGTCTTGAAATACAATATCGGAACAGTGTCTTGAGGTGTAGTAACCATAGCATAAGCGGAATAATTGACTTCGGGCCGTTGAATTCTTAGAAAATAAGCTCCACTTCGTGTCATGGCCACAATATTACCTCGGGTGTGCATTATTTTCTAAGAATTCAACAGCCCCTCGTCAATTATTCCTTATTTAACATCCATGTCCACGCCACTGGAACGCATCTTTTAAAAAGCTAACTTTCGTTGTGAGCAAGACACAGAGCTCACTTCTCCGCAACAATGTGGACAAAGTGACGGTGAGTCAGGTATAGTCTAATTGTCTATAATCTTGTAGTGTTTCAGTTTGCCGTTATTTATTTATTCATTTTTATATAATGTATATTAATTTTGTTTGTTCTGACCTCTGAAAAACTGATTTTTCTTTCAATGTTAAGGCTACTTGTTATAAATATCTCCCTAGTCTGAAAGAAGCCTTTTAACTTAAGCCATTTCAAAGAAAAAGCACACACGCACACACGTACATTTTCTCTGAAATGGCTTAAAAGGATCTTCAGAGTAGATTAAGTAGATTACAATTGCTTAACCCTTAAACAGGCAAGAGTGGAAAATGATCAGCAAAAAATCATTTAATGTCACTTTTTATATCATCTGGACTTAAGTAAAACATATCCAAAGGAATTTTTGAAATATTTGATGTAGTTTGGATTTTATGAGTTGTATCTCCCAGGATACGTTTCCCTACTAGGGTATTAAAAAAAAGGATTATCCACAGTATTGAATGGTGTCTCAAGGTAAACTGGGCTCCCTGTACTGGTCATTGCACCATGGGCGGACATGTTGGCTTTAGGTCAAAGTGACAAAACGAGCACAGAAAACTTTAACCATGTGACCCACGTACTCCAAACAGACTCAACTTTGATGATAACAGAATTTGGATGAAAAATTGTTTCTCATGCCTCCTATAAGAAACTAAAAAATATGTATCCTGTGGAACACGTTGCCTGTTTAAGGGTTAATGTACCAACTAAAACACATCTATTTAAAAATAATCAAGGCATTTTTTCTAAACTAAATGAATACGAGAAGACCGCGATACCAAGTCAGTACTGAAATTTTAAAAATGTGATGCTTTGAGCGCTGTTGAGTGGATTCGTAAACACCTCTGATTGGCCACTATGTTCACACGCTCAACATATATGTCTGTGATTTGCTACAATGATCAATGCATGGGAGCATTTGAAAGCACACGGAAATGTTTGAATTTAAAAGCGTTTTGAACGCGGGAGAGTTTGAAAGCAGGACTGGTCCGCTGATAGACGCCTGCTTTCAAACGCTCTGTGCGTATCTGTGTAAGCGCTCGGTAAAGAGCGTCATTGATGTCTATTTACAACATTCTTTTGAAGTGTTGATCATTGTAGCCAATCATAGACATGTATGTTGAGCATGTGAACACAATGGCCAATGTTTACGAATCCACTCAACAGCGCTCAAAGCATCACATTTTTTAAATTTCAGTACCGACTTGGTATTGCGGTTGGTACTTTTGACAACACTATATTAAGTATCTAATTATTTTGCACCAAAATAACAATAAATAATAATAAATAGCATAAAGTTTACCTAATTTACTAAAACACTTAGTAAAAAACAAGAAGTAATTAATCATTGAATTAAAGTTTTGAATTGATTTAAATTGACAGTTTGAACAGATTCACAAATATTAACTTAACTTACAAACTATAATGCCAATTTTGCAAATTAATTTTAAGAGATCTATTAAAACATCTCTCTTAACACTCTCATATTTGCGAGTTGTGAGACAAGGTGGATTGTGAAATTAGTCTAATGGCATTAGTAAACTTGATAAAAAGCACATTTAAATAATTGCAATATTCATAATCCTGCTTAACTTCATTGCTAAACCACTGTGAATATTCAACACATCACCCAGCCCGCACACATGCACATCAATTCTCACAACCGTTATGCCAGTCACTCTAAAAATACACCTCACACCTGAGGGATACAGAGACCCGAACACCTGCTCCCCTCTGCCTCTCACAGTAATGACCGAAGCAGAAATCCCAGACAGAGAAAGAGTTTAAACAGCACGGCAGATGGATCAACAGAGGCAGTGCAGCCGCTGCCAGCAAAAGCTACGCTATGCGACAGGAGCCAGTGAAGTCCACACACACACACACACACACACACACCTGCACCTGCATTACCAGCTCATTATTGCACATGCACGTCAAGTAGGATGCTCCGTTATGTTGCAATTAAATATTCAATCGGCGGCTTAATGTTCCACACACTTCACAATCATTATCATTCATTCGCAAAGTTTTATTTCAAAAGTACACAAGCAACATCAAAGCCAGAACTTTCCCCAAGAACAAACAAGCCACAAACCCAAACGCTAGGCTAACATACAACACAAAACATGACGATATTCACAACAAAAACTTCACAATCACAAAACACGCCCACTAACGCGATACAAACCAACTCTGTACAAATCAAGCCACGAGATCTCTACTGCGGGATCTAGGTAAGGGGGGTAGAAACACGACAATCTTCTCTCTAAGGTGGCAGCTGATGGAAGGGTTTATCCCTGGAGGATCAAGCCACCGCGAGCGCCTTTTTTCCCATCCCCACCAGCAGTTTGAGCAGGCATGACGCATGCCTGGGTGAGAAGAAGATGATGAAGCTGTTCCTTAGCTCCTCGGACTCCCCCCGCACCTCGATTCGCGCCCCTCCGCGCCGCCTCCATCTCTGGGCTCTCTGCAGGCGCACGCAGCAACCAAAGGGGAGCCAGTTCACACTCATCTCTCCCCATGGCCACCCGACCTCCAATCTAATTAAGCTCTGAGGCGGAGAAGATTAGGCACCCGGAGAGAGAGGGAGAGAGAGAGAGGGACTATAAATAAGACTCACGGAGCCACGGCGAGTCCTGAACGACTGCACGGCGCGTGCCCACTTTCGGCACAGCACCGTTTTCATGTCTGCGCTCGCCCTCTCTCTTTCTCTCGCTACGATTCTGCCGGCTCCTCTTCTTATGTAATCCTAATACACAACTGGCCTACATTTACACACACACACACACACAGATCAATACCTACATATTTAGGTGTACACAGATGGAGTGAGTACAATATTAGCGTATGCACACACACACTCACTCCTAAGAAATCCTAAGAGACTGCAGCGATCTGCAGGACAACAGTGTTCACTTTAATATTTCAACATTGCGCACTGCTGAAACTTTGCAACGTTTTTTTTTTTTTTTTTACAGCTTTACCTTCTACTTGCATTTGCATTCTTAGCATGTGAGTCTTTATGCTATCTATTAGTGATAATATAATTATTATACTTGATATAAATTATTTAACTTGATATAATAGTTTTAATTTCTATGGACAAATAGCATATAAAAATTGTGGAGGAAACAGAGTGAGCTGCTGTGGGAAAGGTATCTTCCCAAAACATGAGAATTCTTTATTTTAGGCTTCAAGCTAATGCATTAGCGTAATGTTTAACATGGCTTGCCATATCAGTTGCTTTGACAGATGTGAATGTGCTGTTTAATGTTTCCTTATCGCAAAACTTTCATTTTACGATTATAT
This sequence comes from Hypophthalmichthys molitrix, assembly GCA_037950675.1. Taxonomy (NCBI): domain Eukaryota; kingdom Metazoa; phylum Chordata; class Actinopteri; order Cypriniformes; family Xenocyprididae; genus Hypophthalmichthys; species Hypophthalmichthys molitrix. The sequence continues at coordinate 6,231,491 of CM075499.1, read as the reverse complement.
CCTTATCTGTTTTTCAAATTATTTCCATTTTGCATGAAGGCTCATCCTGACAGTCTGCGTTAACTTCAAACTTTACTGAATGAGAGCCGGAGCAGGCATGCGCGTCAAACACACGAGCTGCATTAAAGAGGAAGACAGTTAAAATTCAGCGCAAAAATATTCATTTTGCTGAAATATCTGTTGTTGGAAGTTAAATTTAGGTTTAAAAGTCAACATGTAATTCATGTATTTTATGAGTGGTAACTGTAAAGGGATAACAAAGTGTAATTGAATATAAATGTAAAACGTTTCTTACATTTACAGGATAAAGAAATGACTGACTATAGTGAAAGTGTGTGTTTCTGCAGAACATTCTTCTTATCATTAAACACTAAGTTTTTGTTTTTTCTTTATTATTATCTTTATTTTTAATGGAGGGATTTAAAGTTTTTGCTTTATAGCTCTTTTGCAAAAAGCATAGATATGAATGTATTCACTGTTTTCATAGCATTCAGTTGGCACATTTGTTTGAAAGACGTGGAATAGTGCGTTTTGTCAATAAAATAAAAATAAAAGAGAAAATTGGTCTTTTTATCCGATTAATCGAAGAAATAATTGGCTAACTAATCGATTATCAAAATAATAGTTGCAGCCCTAATAAACATTTAAACTTTGGCTGTAATAGAAACTTGTTTTCACACAGATTATATTTTAACACATGAAATATATAAAAAATATAATGAATATGTATGTAATTATAAGTGTATATAGCAAAATGCTCCTTCTCTTCAGATTGTCAGAATTTGAAAGTCCAGACTTTGTTTCATATCAAAAGAAACAAAGCATGAAGCTTATTTCAGTTATTGAATGGGATGTGCGATACAAATAATGTTTAGTGAAGTTTTGTTAATGCATCTCCTGAGAACAGTATAGACTAAAAGTGACGTTTAAACATGTTTCGGCCAAAACCGAAGATTCATTTTTGGGCAAATATTTTCGGTTGCCGAAATGTTACTGCATCACTACTATTTATGTCTCAAAACAAAATATGGTTTATTGCATTTTGGATAAAGTGGGACACAAACCTGAAATCCCTCACAAATTTATGTTGTGACCCTGTAAAACTATTGATTATTCCTAATGCCACGATACATTTCAGGAAGAAAACGTTTAGCTGGGAGATCGAGCACTTTCTTGGTTACTGATTTAAGCACCTATGGACACCAAAACGAGACTGACAATAAGACAATAAAAGATCATGAACCAGGCACTCTTGACATGGTCTCTCCTAGCGGTGAAAAGAAGATTAGAGGGTTTTATGGCCAGGAACAATATCCTGCCATCAGAGTCCATACTAGCACGCCCCCTAAAGATGATAATGACCCACTGACGCGCCCAGCAGCTAATACACACACTCTAACGTGCTTGACCTGGCCAAGAAGATGTTAAATTCACCTCTCTCAAACAGATTCAGAAGAGCGCACACATATTTGCTGTACTATTTAAATATACAGGCCAAGGTATTTTCACATCAGACACAGATAATTAATGATTATAAATTTACATGTTACTTCAAAAAGTATATAAATGTTGTGTACATATACATTTATGATGCACATTACCTTTCAAAGGTTTGGGGTTGGTAAGGTTTTTTTAATGTTTTGAATGTCTTCTATGCTCACAAAGGCTGCATTTATTTGATTAAAAATACAGTAAACATTAACATTGTGAACTATTTTTACAATTTAAAATAACTGTTTTCTATTTGAATATATTTTAAAATGTAATTTATTCCTGTGATGCACAGCTGAATTTTCAGCATCTTTACTCCAGTCTTCAGTGTCACATGATCCTTCAGAAAACATTGGTGCTTGAGAAGCATTTCTTATTTTTATCAATGTTGAAAAAAGTTGTGCTTAATATTTTTGTGGAAACAGTGATAATGTTTTTTAGGATACTTTGATGAATGTTAAGTTCAAAAGAACAGTTTACATTTGAAATAGGAATCTTTTGTAACATTATAAATCTCTTTTCTGTAACTTCTGATCAATTTAATGCATCCTTGCAAAATTAAAGTATTTCTTTAAAAAGAAAAATGTTACTGACCCCATCTGATCACATATATATTAAATGATTTTAAAAAAAGTCATTCAGCCAGCAACAGATTTTTTTTTTTTTTTATCAATTACAATACTGTAACCTTTATACATTTGCAACTTGCAAAGTTTTTTTATAAGAGCACTGGGCCAGATGTGAAATATCTGATTAACTGAAGGAATAATCAACAGATTAATCAATGAAGATCAAATTAGTTGTTAGCTGAAGCCTTACATATTATAAATTTACATTTACATTCATGCAATTCAAGCAAGCTGCTCTATGACAAACATGATACAAGTGGTTCATTTGTATTATCAGTACTGACACTAACATGTGACCAAAAAGCAAAAAGGCCTTGACATCATTCCAATGAGAAAACAATGAATCCCCAACACAGGAGACTTACTGGAGCACAGTCACTCTTTTCTCAGAACACTGCAGTGTAAAAATAGAGCGAGCAAGTGCTCACACTTCTAGAGAAAGCAGCACAGGGACAGACATCCACAAACTGATGCTCTTTGTTTTCTCCACTGGACAGGCAGTCCTCCAAAATAAAGCACTAACTGTCCCAGAGAACAACTCCAACAATGGATGGAAAAAGAAAGTCTTTGTAATCTAGATTCTTAGACAACCTACTCTGGGGAGTAACACTGAAAATGTAATACTGAAATCATACAGTTTGACTTTTGGAAGAATAAATGTTTATATAAAAAGAAATACTTACAGCTGACTCTCCAAATATGAAATGTGGTTTGTTAGCACAAGTCACAATAAAATCAAAATGGACAATTCTTATTTTTTATGGAATATTGTGGTATTTATTATATATAATTTATCCGTATCCGTTTTTTAATTCATGTACCCTCATAATCCTTTATTAAAATAACTTCCCCCTCCCTCTTGCAGCAACATCTCTTCTCTGATGAGGTTTTTTTCAGCATGAGGGCAGTACGACCTGTCACTCACATGAGGTCACAGCATTAGCAAACAACAGTTTTTCTTGTTAGAGAAGCAGTTGACTCAGATATATGTCAGAACAGGGAAGAAAAGGCTATCACAGCTTCCATTTCATGCTGACTTTAAGTACTAGAAAAAAACTCTTCCTCTTTGTGATGTAGCCTAATGTTCATTTATGTTATCAACCTGTTTTACTTTCATAATGTGGAGTATTTCTGTGAAACAAATATTCAAAAAGAAAAAAGGAAGATTTTATCCATCAAGAATTGACTGGATCATCAAAAAAATAATTTAAGAGTTGACAAATTATATACAGTATATTATATATATATATATATAGTAATAAACACAACTTTCAAGTGCAATTGATTGACAGATAAACCTCATGCTACTATTTCAGTGTTAAGTTGTGGATATTTTCAGCAAACAGTTTGCTTTGTACATTCAGTTTAACAGCATTAAAGAGGGCAGATGTTATCATTCAACTGAACTGTGTATATTCATTTTAAACACATTCATCCATGCAATAAATGCAAGTCCCTCAATGCCAGCGATTTTATAGCGTATTTAATTCAACTGCTCAGTGCTCAGGTAATGTTAATGGTATGACCCATTTCAGGGTTATGGTATAAACAATATAAAATCAGTCTGAGCCAGAAATGCATCTTCATATTTACAGGTAAAGCTTCATATAACGGGTTGACTACTTTCTCTGACTCCCACAACATCTTGTTTTCAGGGGGATTGTCATTTTAACTTGTTTTAAAATGGTAAGCAATCAGTTGTTTTTTGTTTTAGAATGTAATGTATATTTTTAACCCTTTTTTTACACAATGTATAGCATAGCCTACATAGATACATTCACTATATTTGTTTTCAGAGCCTTTACATTTTACATTGTTTGGAGGACAACATTAGCCAGGATGTGGAATCCATTTTTTAAATCATGGATTAAAGGTACAATATGTAAAATTTTCTGTCTGCTAGAGGCCTATTCAAAACAAAGGCATAGCTTGATGACGCCAAGTTTGAGCGCGGAATCTTGGGACATGTGGTCTTCACATCACAGCCGGTGGAAACAATCGGGATAGGACTCGGGCAGAAATCATGTTCATGGTTGAGATTATTAACATTACTGTAGTATGAAGTAGAGCAGGACCGAGTGTTGTGGGAGCTGAACGAGGCCGCTGGAGCGATTGCGCAACACACGCCTCACGAGCAGCGGAACTTTTATTAGGCCACAGTCGCCGGTGCCGCTTCTGCTTTTCCAGTCATGAGTATGAGGTAACACAGCTCTGTTTATTATATTACATACATTTGAGTGTGTTGAAAATGATGTTATAACGTTACCCTGCGCGCTTGCTCGGCGGCTGCTGTGAGACACTTGTTGCACACTGCAGTAAGATAGATCGATTTTAGAATATCATATTAAATGCTGGATGGCTTGTGTTGATAAATGGCATGCAATTAATTTTAAAACATATTGTATGATGGAGAAAATGCTGTATTACTGTTACTAAAAATAAAGCTGCATCTGATTATGCTATGTTAGCTACTTCACAAAATAGTGTTTTTCTCTGAGGCATGGTAAAGCATGGTACTCGCAAAAAATCAAGAAAATTAGATTTAAACAATAAGACTAAATGTGTTGAGCTATATAACAATAATTAGTTTTCTGTCTATAAATATATCAAAACAGTTGTTCTCTTGTCTAATAAAACATAATATATTAAAGCATCTCTGGTGTTTCCATGATTTCTACAAAATAAAACCGGAAACCGAGGGTAACGCGGGTATGACGCAATTGACAGGCGACTCCTCACACGTCCCTGAGCCTTGGTTAAAATTGCACTTTTCTCAAGATTTACAAATAGTTGCAAACATTTGGGATATTGTAAGTACTCAAGTGAACAAAATATATAACACTGGCCTAGTGGTCTTTGGATATTTTGCTGCAAAATTCTTACATATTGCACTTTTAAATGTAATTAATTTTTTTAAATTTAAAATACAATTTTTTAAGAATTTTTCGTCCAATTAATAGAAAAATAATCGACAGATTAATCGATTGTCAAAATAACCGTTAGTTTTAGTCCTATTTCAGTGATATAGCGGTAGAAAAAACAGCACCTTTAAATGCAGATAAATCATTGTGTGAATTATGTAAATGGCCGCAAATGCCCTTCACATTTGTACAGTGCAATTTAATATAAATGTTTTCGACACCGCACACAGTCCTCTCTGCATATACCATGACTTATAACAAGCTCAGAGAAATAATCTGCATTCCTCTGTGAATTCAGAGTGCTTCGGCTAGAGCTGTGAGTAGACTATTAGCACATGATTAAGAGTCTCCTTGAAATTCACTGTCACTTTCCATATGGTTCCTCCTGTAATAAAACATTTCCCCCTTTCTGCACGTTTCCTTAAATAAAAGACATTTCCTATTTTAGCACCTAACAGCCCATAAGGAATTATGAAACAATTAATGCTTAAAACAGTTATGGTACAGTGTGATAAATGTAACATTAATCTAGAAGGGAAAAAAACATCTAGTTTAAAATAATACACTTCTGTTTAAAAGTTTGGAATCGATTTTATTTCTTGAAAAAAAATATTTAGCAAGGATGCATTAAATTGATCAAAAGAGACAGTAAAGACATTTATAATGTAATGTAACAAGATTTCTATATTCAAATAAACGCTGTTCTTTTGAACTTTCTATTCTATTAAAAAAATCCTGAAAAAAACAACTTTTTTTTTTCCACAAAATATTAAGCAGCACAACTGTTTTCAACATTGCTAATAATAAGAAATGTTTCTTTAGAATCAAATCAGCAAATTAGAATGATTTCTGAAGGATCATGTGACACTGAAGACTGGAGTAATGATGCTAAAAATTCAACTTTGCATCAAATAAATAACATTTTAAAATATATTGAAATAGAAAACCATTATTTTAAATTGTAATATGTTTGAATATTACTGTTTTTACTGCATTTTTGATCAAATAAATGCAGCCTTGGTGAGAATAAGAGACTTCTTTCAAAAACATTTAAAAATCTTTTTCGACTCCAAACTAATAGAAGGGCTTTTTTTTATTTACTTTTATAATGCATGTTTCTGATCATAGTGTGCACAATTCATATATGCACATTATTGAAATTTATTTACTTGCTCTGCCTCTGAATTGAATTGACAATTTTGTCAGACATCATATGATCCAACTTCCCTCCTATGCACTGTCCTGTCATTTCTTCACTTTTACGGTCAATAAAATGCCAAAAAGCCTTAAAAAAAAACTGTAAAAAAAAAAAAAAAGAACACGTTAATTATATTGCAAGTGAGCAATATAATAAATACAAAAACTGAACTCAACATGCAACTCAAAACACGATTAAGGATTGGATCAGTTGACATGAAGTGAATCAGCACTGTTCTCAGAAACTAACGCATTAAATCTACGCCCCACTGCCATGTTCATATCTTATTAAAAGTTGTCTCTAACCACTCTAAAATATTCAACAGTCAGAAAGTATGGAAAAGTGTCAGCATTTTTACTAAGATCATCAGAGCGATGCTCAAAAATAGATAGAAAAACAGGCCTAATACTTTGGCATGTTCTTAGGAAACACTTCAGAAAGTCGAGATCCATAGTGACACTTCTATTAAACAATAAATCAAGATCAAAGCACAGAAAAACAAGCACATTACCCAAGTCCACATCCACTTCCCGCGTCCTAAATCAGATGACCCTGTTCTGTTCCGACTCATTTAAAGCGCCGTTTCATCTTCAAAGAGAAACAAATCAAGCCGCTTTTCCTCCATCACCAAACTAGTGAGTGAAACTAAACCATACCCAACTTTTACCATCCGGTTATGAGGCTTTAACCGCAGCTGTATCGACTAACTGTATCTAATTGATGATCGTAAAGAGGGTCAGCGTGCATCTCAGACGGGGATCCGGTGTTCTGTAGTAGGGCAGGAGAAGGCTGGCACATCAAATCCGTGGTGTGGGATAAATCTTTATTTGGATGTGTGGATGGACCAGGCTCATCTGTATATCACATTGAATTTTTTCAAGCAGCAGGAAGGGCTGCCGTTGAGAGGTGTCAGTCATAAAAACACGTTCAAACGGCTACGAGAGATGAGACAAATTCTTCTAGTGCCACTCCTTCCGCTAATAATACGACAGCTACCGATGCAATCCCAGCTTCCGTGTCATTACCGAAGGGATGACACCTCACTTAACTGAGTCCACTCCTGCTATGTGAAGTAAACGATACCCTGAACAGGTTTCTGGCATTGAATGTTGAAACGTTATACACACACACACACACACACACAGACTTAGCATCTCAGAATAGCAACACCACTATAACCGATAATTGCCTACTATGCAGCCAGAGGCATGTTAAATGGCGAGAGAGACGGTCATTGAAAAGAAGATCATGTAAACTGGGTAAAATAGGGCCTTATGAAATCTATTTATTTCCCAAATTCCATTTTTTCAGTTTTAATTTTTCTGGATTTTTTTTTTTTTTTTTCATTAAAATTTTTTTTTGGATTCATTCTAATGTTAAATTAAATTTTAGTAATCAAAGACATGTCTAATTAATTGAAATAAAAAAAACTTTCAGTCAGCACCACCTTGTGGTCCAAAGTTATAATGAAATTTCCAAAAATGCTAATAACTTTTGATTATATTAGCCTATTGTAATGGAACTTGTCTTAATAGACTCCTTGGGTCATGCCGAGAACATAGATACCAATTTTGCCATAGTCGGCCAAACTTCCAGTCTGCCATTTTGATTTTCTTTAAAAACCTACAGTACTTTAACAGAATCCTCCTAGACTGTTTGCTGATTTTCACCAAAATCAAATCGCATCATCTTCAGACCATGCCGGCGAAAAGTTATGGATTTTGTGTCGATAGACAAAACAGTTTTCGTATACCGCATCAACAAAGTTGATGGCAAGACGACAAAATGACTCTGAGACTGTATCTCTGCAATGCTTTGGCATATTGACACCAAACTTTACACGTGTCATTGTCACCTCACTCTGACCACACCACATCAATTTGGTCACAGCACCACCTATTGGTCAAAAGTGATAAACCATTAAATCATTTTACCAGTGACTGTATTTATAATTTTTCGGCCATTAATTTCTCATTGTTGCAGTTGGTCTGATGCTCTCAGCCATGTTGGCATGACTCAGGGCTCGTTCACACAGAACACGTCTAAAAACGTGAGACGAAGCACTCAGGAATGATTTTTAAAAAAGCACAGAACGCAAGGGTCTCGAGACGTGTTTTTGAGGTGTGATGCAATAATGGCAAAAAAGAACAAATAAAACATTTGCCACGCCAACTTGCTACTGTAAACAGAAGCTCGCAACGCTTGCCCATCTCCGAGTTCTTCTGATTGGAACCGGAAATTTTGGAAATTTTGGAACTGACATTGATTAGCGGCGCTGAGTGTGAAAGTTGAAATTCTTTTAACTTGACACAGCATCTTAAAAATGCGGCACTGTAAAAGATGCAAGATGCGAGCGCAACGGTCATGCACTTTGTCTAGCACGTTTACATAGAAAAACAATGGAAAAGTAGCACATTGGAATAGAAAAACGCGTTCTGGTGAACGGCCCCTTATCATGCCTTCTTTGTGCTTGGGCCCCTTAATTGCTGCTTGCAGTTATATTAATTATTATTATTATTATTTTGAGTACATTCTACTGTACAATAGTAATATATTTCTGTCACAGTTTCTAAAAGTTAAACCAACTTTTATTTTGACGGGTTGTAATGAAGACCTTTGATTTTCTGTGAAAATGATATGACAAATATTTTTTTCACAATAAACGGTGAAATAGTCATGAAGATCATGTCTTCATATAGTGAAATGGCAGAATATGTTGTAGATGAAACTCATTTGTAGAACATGTAGACTTAATATTCTTTAGGAAATCTTCTCAGACACTAGTCCATATCCCGGTTTGAATAAGTGTACAGCACTACTTTTGATTTATTCCCCCAAAATTTGCCAAATTCCATGACATTCTGCATTATACAGTAAATTCCATTCTTATGATTGGATTCCGCGATTCTGTCCACCTTTTACGCATTGCGTAAATTATAGGGCTCTAGTGCAATGTAAATCAGCTCATGAAGAGGGAGCTCCTCCTGGCCATTTATCAGTCATGTCCTCATGTAGCTCATCTGAATCAGGCTAGAGCTTCTGAGCAGAAAGCGAAGACTGGAAACTGGGCCAAACGCCTATCGCGAGTGTGTTTATTATCTCTGGTTGCTATCCTCATGCTGTGTCCTGCATGGTGCTGGTATGAATGTGAAAGGCCAAAATTGAAATTTAGTTTAAAGTTTAAAAGTGTCTCATTTAATACATTAGAGGGTACAGATGTGCCTGTACATCCAATAATGTACATAGGGTTATTCTGAGGTCAAAGTATTCTGTTTTCTGGGCATCACAACACAACAAAATTAATAAAACTTTGACTAAAAATAAAATGACAATTGAAAATATAAATATAAAAATTATACTATAAACTCATAATGTATAAAATATTAATAAAAACTATAATCTCCATACTATAATGTATAGAATATTATTATTAAACTATACTATAATCAGACAGCATGTGGGAAGAGCCATTGTCAGGGGGGACAAGTAGGAATGTTGTCCCAAGCCTTGTAATGAGGGGCCTCACTAAATCCTGACCTAATAATTACAAAAAAGTCCCAGCTTAATAATTGGGCCCAGGGAACTAGTTTTGTCATTGTTAACTAAAACCAAATCCAATAAAAATCTTTTGCACTATTTGAAACAAAGCTGATATAAAATAAAATATAAATATTAGATGAAAAGCCTAAACTTTCAACTAAAGAAAAAGCTTAAAAAAACTTTATGATTAGAAATAAGACATGTTAGAAAATTAGAAATGTTTCCTTAGCAACTAAATGAAAATAATATTAAGCTGAAATACTAAAATTACTACAACTAAATTTAAAATAAATATTATTGAAAAGAATAAACATGACAAAAACACATAGGCCTGGTTTCACAAACAAGGCTTAGGCTTTAGTTCAATTAGGGCATCTAAGTAGCTTTTATTGAACGTGCCCTAGAAAAAAACTTTACTGGTGTGCATCCTGAGACAAAACAATGGCAGTGACATATTTTAAGACATGTCAGTGCAAGTTGCTTTCAGTTAAAACAACTGAAACATGCATTTTAGTCTAGGACCAGCTTAAGCCTTGTCTGTGAAACTGGGGGAAAATGTACTAAATACTAAAATGAAAATAAAATGAAAATATAAAAATATATGGTCCTGGGTCCAGTAAATGCAAGTATTGTTAAAATAAAAATAAAAAATAGACTTAGTACTGAAGTGTCTGTACTTTCAAATAGGGTTGACTAAAACACTTCTGTATTCAAAATTAGAACACTGGACTTATCTAGTTTACAAGAATTGGTCCCTTTGCATGCATATTTAATCCAAAAATGAAAACCCAAAAAAATTCTGTCCAAACAAAGTTGTTCCAAACCTGTATGAATTTCTTTCTGCTGCTGAACAAAGAAGATATTTTGAAGAATGTCAGTATTGTATCCAAACAGATGATGGGCCCCACTGACTTCCAGAGTATTTTTTTCCCCCCCAAAAGAAATTCATACAGGTTTGGAACAACTTGAGGGTGAGTAAATGATGACAGAATTTTTATTTTTGGGTGAACTAACCTTTAGCTTTGCTTAATTATATGCATGCACAACGCATCTTTAAACGAGAGGCATCAACACACAAGCAACGAACTTCATAGAAACAGAGATGGACAGGAGGAATGAAGCTGATGGAATGCTGGTATTTTTAGAGTTAGGGTCAGGGTTGCGGTGAAGGCTGCTGGTGACACAAACACAGTGACCCTGCATGCCAAATATCCAAAACCCACAAACATCACAACCATTCTGATACTGAAGAACACGCTGTAAGGAGATCTGAAGGTCACCGTGTCGTCTTCTACAAGGGTTTCCAACCTCACTGTGTAGTCTTGAGCCTTATATAGAGCATTCCTGCTGTGCAATCTGACGCTACTCACTAAAACTTTCAAAAGAAAATGTCTGGACAAGTGCGGAACACAGCGCCAGTTATTCTGCCACAGTGATTTTGGAAAGAGGTGGCGTCAATCCAAGATAGCGGCATGTTTCCCAGCGTGAGATTGGAGGGGTCATGTGACCTTATTATGGTGGGTTTTACATTGATGCATCATTCGTGGAGCCTTTTCTAAAATAACTCACAGCACTGAGAAAGAGGTCACACTTAAACTATAAACAATGATGGTAAAACAATAGTTGTCTAACTATGATGTGCAGATAAAGACAGAGTTAGTCAAAAGAGGATGTGCAACGCTTGCTCATCCCGAAAACACTAGGTCATTAGGAGGCCACGCTTGACGCACACCCAAACATCTATTCGAAGAGACAAACACTCAGGCATGTGTACAGCACAGACTAATTTTACCCACTTCCCATTTGACCCGACCCTACATTCCACAAACATGCACATGTCAGACACTTCTTCTAAACTATAGAAAATAAGTTCTTTGGATGTTTTCATGTACATCCTGTTTGGTTACAACTAAATTCCTCAAGCACAGTCATCAGATAAACAGATTGTATCATGGGCTGTTATCACTGCGTATAAGTGAGTCAGAACATCATAAGACACTTACTCGTTTTTAATGCCATAGTGATACTGAAACAATCCACCGGGACTTTATCTTTGTATTTGCAGAGTTTTCCGCACATTCCGACGTGCCAACACATTCACTACTGCCACTAAAGAAAAGCTCCTGTTCAAAATAACACAAATAAATGAAGGCTGTGCTGAGAAAGTGAAAATGTGCTCATCAAAATATTTACTGTTATGGTTCTCTGTGTTTGGTAAACAGATGTGTGCAATCTTGTTAAACAATCAGCTAAAAGTAAAGCAAGCAAAGAAACCCCAAACAAACCATCAAACAATGAACATTTAGGCCAAATATCACTGTGTTATTATAGAAAATTAAAGCTATAAATAAACAGTGGCACCTGTTATTATTATAGTAATGATTAAAACCATAACTAATAATTATATTAAATATTTAACTAAAATAAAGGAGTGAAGAACAAGAGAAACAACTTTTTTTTCTTTCAACCAACTGATTGATTGATTGATTGATTGATTGACAGACTTTTGTGGAAGCACACTTCATTTCCCAGAATACATTACCCATGTTGAACTTCCTATTTTAAATTTTCAAAAAGGAGATTTCAAAACCAAACAAAAGGAAGGGAAGAAAAATATTCATATATAAATGCACATAGTTAATATGCATTAACTAACATTAGCAATGAGCAATAGCTACATTTGTTAGATTAGTTATTCTTTGATAATGTTAGTTAAAAAAAAACGTATTGTTAGTTTATGTTAGCTCAGGTTTTGATTTTAATAATGTATTATTAAATGTTGAAACAAACATTAACTAAGATTATTAAATGCTTTGAAAGTATTTTTTATTATCAGTTTAACTAATGAATTAAACTAAAGTTAATTAATGGAGCCTTATTGTAAAGAATAATAAAGAATCAGAACATTTTTATTCAATATCTACGGCATGTCCAGGTAAAAATGTTTAAGTTTGAAAATAATTAGCCTATTAAGTCTTTAAGTATTTGGCGCCGAAAACACTATTGTGAACACAAAAAAAATCGGAATGGCTGTTTAAGTGTGTTTTCACACCTGTAGATTGATTGCATTGTTTCAAAACAGGGACTTAATTTGGTACAATGTTGCATTTTCTTCTTGGTTCGGTCCGCTTTCACAAGGCAAATGGAAAATTTTGATATGGAAAATTTTGATATCATAAAAATCTTATTTAAAGCAAAAATAACTATATCGTGATATATATCGTTATCGTGATATAAAATTACTCATATCGTGATATAAGATTTTGGTCATATCGCCCAGCCCTACACTAAAGTATTTACATTGTACCTCAAAATACTTCAAAGAATATCCAAATATGCATAAATTTAAAAAACCCACATTTTGTTAGGAACATCAAAACACTTGAGCATACAATGTAATCAAAATTTTGTTAACAATGTAAAACCAAAAAAATAAAAAATAAAATTCGCAGTGAAAGCCTGTATATAAACTTCAGCAGATGCATTTAATTATTTAGTAGAATTAGTTTTTAGCTCAAGTTCCTATTTATAATCTAGTATAATCTAGTTTTGCTTCACTTTTCAGTAATTGAAGTCACACACCATCCTGTCAGTTTGAATGCCTGCACTTTATGCAGCTTAGGACATGATTACTTTCAGGTCAAAAGTCCAGCTATGAAAAAGCAAACACCGCTCATACAGCACAGGCCTATGCTCCGTTCAGCCGGTGTATGGTTTTCCCTTAGGTATCAGGTGCACACCTATAGCCATTACAGGCCCTGCAGAGGTTACCTGATGTAGAAACCTAACAGCCATCCTGCGCTGCAATTCTCAGGTCGAGCGGTTGAACAGATCTGTGCTCATCAACTATCCACATTCCTGTGCTTTGCCGAGTAATCGCATTAAAACAAAACAAACAAATGATGAAAGAAGGTAGCAGATTACACCTGTATACTTCCCACAATGCTTTGCATAGCAAAAAAAAAAAAAAACAGATCTGCCCTCAGGGACACATAAGGGCACAAGGCTCTGCCCACACTGCAGGGTTTCAGCCAATCAGGTTAGACGAGCTGAAAGGTAATTTGATGAACACAGGAGACTCTCTTACTTGCAGCAGACCACACAAACCTGCTGCTTACCAAATGAGCACTCCCTCCCTGTGTTTTCCATGAGGGATACCAAGATGTTTCTGAATGATTGAGTAGCGCTACACTGGGAATTCAAGAGCAGTGACTAAATAAAAGAAACCTCAAAACCAAAGCATGTTGAATGCTAACAGGCCGCTGGCCAGTGGGTAAGAAGGTGGGGTAGGGAATGGTAGTGTCATTTTTAAGGACAATGGATTCTTATTGACATTTCAAGCCTTGTGGTCTTATTCTGGTAAAGCAAGAGGTTGTTTTCTTACAGCTAATGTGCTGACTAATCACAATGGTCCTTGTTCCTGAGAAAGGGAAGTATTTGAGCTCAGGATGTAGGAATATATGACCACCAAAGCAATTTCACGTTCCAGATAATATGAGTTCAGGGTCAATAGGATTGTCATAAAGCACCAGCACTTCAATACTAAAATAAAAAAATATATATTATAGAGTATTAAAATAAAATGGGTGAAAAAATGTTTATTTGAAATAATAGATCATGATGAATATGTAAGATGATATGTCTAGATATATATAAGATACTGACACTGGCATCGATAAAAAAATCATGCTCTAATAAAAAAGTACAGTAGCACATAGTATATAGATAACATCAGATGATAATAGTGTTGTCAAAAGTACCGACTTCGATACCAATTCAGTACTGAAATTTTAAAAAAGTGATGCTTTCAAATGCTCCCGTGTGTATCTGTGTTAGCACTCGGTGAAGAGCGTCATTGAAGTCTATTTACAACATGTATTTGAAGTGTTGATCATTGTAGCCAATAACAGACATACATGTTGAGCGTGTAAACACAATGGCCAATCAGGTGTGTTTACAAATCTGCTCAACAGCGCTCAAAGCGTCACATTTTTAAAATTTCAGTATTGACTTGGTATCGAAGTCAGTACTTTTGACAGAACTACATGATAATATCATGGCATTTTTATATATATTATGGTACTGTACTGTGGTATTTTCATGGTACGGCAAGGTACTTCATATTAGGGTCGAGCGATATGGCAAAAAAAATTACCATTGTATTCCATAGTATTTAGATGATGTTAACCACAGATAAACCACACACTGCACCTAACATGGTAAAAAAAAGTAACTATATTGTTTCTATGGTATTTATTGTTATGAAAAACAGTAGCCTAAAGACATTTAGTATAATACAAGTGCACAAAAATTGCTATAGCTTAATAACAAGAAATAATGTAATTATATTCCATTACTCCTTTAATACATTTAATGTCTACATTAATAATATAACAAAATCCGATGTGAATATCCCACATTTCTGCCACAAAACCATGGTTACTATTTGTGTAACTAGAGTAAATCCATGGTAAATGTTTGTGATTTGTGGACTGAAATGCCTCCTAGCTGTATCGTTATGACACAAATGTATCCGTGTTTTCTGTGTCAGTGTTGCTGAGAATGTCAGCGCTTTTTCATCTGGCTTTAAACTAGTTTAAATCACTGAGACATTAGTGGTTTGTATGGGAGAACTCAGTGCCAAACTCGAACGCTTCTCACAGAATCTCACAGCGCTGTTTAGCAGTCACGTGATTGAGACAGTTAGCGAGTAACACCGTGTCCTAACCAGACGCGATGCGATAAGATTCCAGCGATGAGCAATTTGACTGTCCGCACTAGACGCAATGCGAAAATGAGAAGCGATAAAATCAATCATAAACTACAGCCAATCAGAAGAGAGTGTGGGCAGGCTCTCTCAGCAAAAGCACATCGGACACAATGAAATGGGCAAGTACTTAGTAAAATTCATAAATATTACACAATTTAAACATTATTTAAAGTACATACGGAGTGACTGAACCAATCTTTGTCATAGAATACATTTGTTTGTTCGCATTGAGTTGACAGTTTGAACGTTCTTGTGCCCATTTATTTATTTTCAAGATCTGAGATGAATTAGCCAGTGCTGTTTTCATTACAGCTAAAAAGATGGGAACGCAGAATGATATTCACACTCACATTAGACGCTTTTAACATTAAATAAAGGACATAAACAGAACCTGATATTATCATTGCAATACTTTGTGTTGCTGTTCCAGCCGCGACATCGCGGAGAAATAGAAACCGTTTCTAAAATAGAATATTCGCGTGTCACCGTCACGGCTGGTTAGGACAAAAACTCAGATTAACATGGAAAAGATACCTTTTATCGCATGTTGCGGCGTTGCGTCTGGTTAGAACATGGTGTAAATGCATTTGCTCTAAGCTCACGCTGCTGATTTTTTTCCAGCCGCTGAATGATAAAACACTGACAGCCAATTAGAATCCATTCTAATTTAAGGGCTTATGCATTTAAAATGGCAGACGACATTGCAGAGAAGTTTATCCCAGAGGTCCAGGAAAATCCACCACTGTTTGACAAGTCAAACCCCCTTTTCAAGGATACTTTAAAGAAAGTGTATATATGGAAAACAATCGGCCATACCCTCAGAATAAATGGTGAAAAGTATTAACAATGAGATCATTATGCCAGGCTAGCAAGCAGTGTAACATAAAATTACCTCAGGTATTCAGAGCTAGTTTCGACAACATTGTCTCTCTTCATTTGAAAAAAAATTAGGCATTGTTTTTATTTCACTATATTGACTTCGTCAGCTAAATTCACTGTTACATTAGATCGATTACAAGCTAGATTCACTCGAAACATAGCATGAAAAAAAACATAGCTTGCTGAGGACGTCTGCTGGTTAACACCATGTAAATGCAAAAAGAACCAAATGACATGCTGTACACACTCTGAAACCACCGTGCGTGTTTAGAATAAACAGACCGCTATTGTTCGTTGGTGTGGACACAAATATAGTTATCGTTATAGTTATCATTCTAACTTTGTTTTGTTACACTTTTGATGCGTTTGCCTTTTGATGTTTTTTATAATATGCAACATAAATGGCAGCGATCATCAGTTAGGCAAATAGGTATTGGCGCCAGTGCAATGGTCTGCAACACGCATGCGAAGCATTATTTGCATAGTGCATAAACATTATATCAAACATTTATCAAACTTTTGTTATAATTTTATTGAGGAAAATAATATTGCGATACTAATTGATATCATTTTATCGCCCAGCCCTACTTCATATACGTATGTCCAAAAAGCCATGACAATAATGTAGAACTATTGGTCTTGTGGCATTAAATGACAAAATACACCCAATGTTTGAAGTAACACCCTGTACACACATAGTGTAAGAGCACCAGGAAGAAGATCAACTGAATGTTTTTCCCACACAAGTGGAAATTTAGATCTAGGATAATCTTTATATTATTTCCATCACATATAAGCAGACTTAATAGATTTCCAGCACTCAGAACCTCCCCTTTTCCTCTCTAGGTCTCTCTAGCATGAGAGCTTCATTGTTTTAGAGAGCATTTATGAAGAAACAATGATCGGCTTTCACTGCCAGTGTCTCAGTGAGTGCACTAGTGTAAACAACTCATTCATTCGTCCATCATCCCACGTTCTCCACCTCCTCGCTCCTGTCCTCCCCTCTTCTGTTGTCTGTCTGAGGTCACATCTCTGACACACTCTAATTGTTCAATAATTGGATTTGTGCAAATGTTTGTAATTCCTAGCATTAGCATTTTTCAAAGATAATTACCGGGGATCTAGTTTAATTGAGGATGAAAATGGTTTTTAATGTACTAAAAAGAGTTCACATTGAATATTTAATTGTACATAAATTTGCAATTTAGACATAATATGATATAATTAATTCCTGCCTTAATCATTGTTTAAAAAAAAAATTAAATTTCAGTTTAGTTTTAGTTCATTTATTTTTTACATTTTAGTAATTAAATTTCAGTATCTGAAAGTGAGCTTGCTGTTAATTGTAAGAAAGGGGTGGGGTTTAAGTGGACTAAATGATTGGAGAATTTTCATGCTGACTTTAAGCTAGTACTAAATTCATAATTTAATTAATTGCGATAAAATGCAACTGTTAGACTAAAAAGAAAAAATATATACATTTGTACTGTATCATTGTTTTTCAAAAACAATTATGTGCCGGCGCCCCTCTGTTAAGTAATCTCCCCGAGTATCCACTAATGAAACATATTCTCTGGGGAAATCAAAATAAGCATTCTAATAAATCTGCCCTCCAGCTAAAAGAAGCAGCTTTTTATGACTAAGTAATTGTAGAAAGCTGAAAGCAAACTGATGCACATCTGCTTCAAATTGACACTACCGTAAATTCAATTAAACTATAAATTAAAATAACACCCCAAACTGATGAAACCCTTAAGGGGAGGGAAAACTTTCAACCACAAGGTTATGAAACTTCAATTAGAGGCAGCATGACCTGGAATTACAAAACGTTCATTGCATCCACAACACATGACTCATGTCAAATATGATAGAGCAGGACAGAGATGCACTTCCCTGAAATCTCTGTCATCAACTGGCGATTAGGCCAACGTCTGGAGAGCCTTAGGGATCTAATGAGTTTTCTCTGTGCACAAGGTCAGCAATCTTCAGGGTGTGGTACAGTTCAAAAAGGAAAGCTATGCACCAGAGGAAGCACACTGTAAACTGTCCTCATCCTGTACATTCCCAGATAAGCCCAATCTTATTCCCTACGGCCAGGGAGGAAATAACAACTTCAGAAAAGTATAACGATTTCGTCTAACAAGTCAATCTGTAAGAAAACAAGTGGATCTTTTTCTTTTAAACTAAATTTTGATGATAATACAGGAAACAACAATACATGAGAACTGATACTGACATCACTTTGTGTGTCCTACTGAGATCAAACGATCACACAGCTTGCATGAACTGAACTACTGATGAAAGTGCATGTATACAGGATGTGCACCCTGGCGAGATGGAGCAAAGGCCCAAAATATCCAGCACACGGGTTCAAACTCTTTCATGTATTTCAGAAGCGTTTTCCTGCCACAAACTATGAAGAAAAAAAAACTATTTTAGGCTAAAATGTAAAAAAGCGCCTCGGTTAGTTTCCTAGCAGTTCTTAGCAAGAGCCAGATCGGCATAAACCAAACAAAAGATCTTTTATTAGAAAATTCTAGTTTATCTTCATGCAGAAGTAAATTACAGCTCTTGCCCTAAGAGAAACAATTTACACAATTGCTGTTTCCACACACCCCATTTAGACTTTAAAGTGAGATGGCAATTTGGGTGTCAAAACAGATTAACACATACTAGCAGTTTAATTAGTTCAATCCTTTGAAGTGAATGTGAGAGACAGGTGGAACCATTGTTGAGTCCAACCACTATGGCAGCGCAGCCTGTGCAGGAAGAATGTAAACCGAGTGCCCTTGTGCCTGGAACTAAGCGTTTGCAATAAACCAGCTGTGATAAGATACGCAATGGTGTCCAGATCTAACATAACCTGAAAACCTCTGCTATGTCTTTCAAAACATTGCACAAAAACAACAAGACTACTTTCCGTGTTGTTTTTGTCCTCGTTCAGGACGTGCACATCTATTATCAGAGGAAATTATGTCCTAATATGAATCCACAAACAGAGAATCCTAATTAAAAGGTATTATTAGAGCGGAAAACCGAAGCCAAGCGGCCTCGTGGGAGATTAAAGACAACTGACCAGAATTAAAAGCCTTCTTGTGGATTAGGCCGGATTCGAGTATGGTGCTCCACGTGTTTGGTCGGGGGGTGGGGGGGGGGGGGGGGGGCGAATAGCCACTAGATGTGTCTGATAAGACTTGAGGGTAAAATGCAAAAAACAATACAATCCACCTTATTCTTACGCCCAATGACGCTTTGCGCAAATTATGGGTGTAACTTCTGTTAAGATCTAAACATTCAGTGAAAGACTATGAACGCAATAATACGTTTTGTTTTTTTTTAAACTGGGTGGGTACAATGAGATGACATTATACTACTCCTTACCCTTCAAACATCAAACATTAAAAGGACATTTAAAAGTGTAAAAGCATTAACAAGGTACTTTCAACAGACCATGAATAACCCCATTCTTTCCACAGCAATAACGTACTGGTTAATTATCACTGTAGATTAGAATCTGTATTATGTAACATACGTTGCCTTAATCAAAAATGTTCATTAACTTCAGCATTGGGTGATACTATTTCAAAGTGATTTCCGTCATTTTGACAGATAATAAATTGTATTTACCTGTGAAAACAAACCTGGAAAGAGACGTGAGGATTTGAGGAGAAAAACGAGAGATTCTTTGTGCATTCCAGTGAATTATTAATAGGATATATCTTAAATTAAATCAGGAGAACAGACCACAAATGTGCAGTATATGTTTTCATACTATTACAGCGGAATTCAAAGGGAAAAAAGAAAATGATCATGAAGAAAAGAATGTAGCGACTGAAAAGAGCTCTTGCTGTTATAGCGTCACATTAAAATACCAAGTGTTACGTTATGATGTCTGAAAATAAAACGTGAAGGAAAATTGACACATTCTGTCAAAATGACGGATAAGCTTTATTTGTAGAGCAACCTTATGATTTAAAATGATTTGTTTCAGCCTTTCAGTCCTAAGTTCCCCAAACCAGAAGTGCCACCCATAATTCAAAACGTAGTAGGCTCATCAGGAATAAGGTGGGTAGGGAATTCTAAAATTAAAACTATATCTAAACTGTTAGTTCACCCAAAAATAAAGATTCAGTCATCATTTACTCACCCTCATGTTATTTCAAATCTGTACGACTTTCTTTTTAGGAATGACAGTGTTTATAGTGACCATAGCTGTTTAACTCCAAAAAAGGACCAAAAACACTATCAAAAATTATGAATGTGGTTCATATGAGTCATGCACTATATTCTGATGTATTTAGAAGTCATTTGTTATGTTTGAGTGACAAACAGGCCGAAATTTAAAGGGGTACTTCACCACTGGCAAAATGAGCTTTCAATAAAACTTGGCTGCCTAGAAAGTAGAAAGAGAGAAACAGAGAAAACAGAAAAAAAGGCTGTTGTCTTCCCTTTTGCCAAATAGGTAGGAAAACTTCAACCCCCATAATGCACTGGGCATGTAGCTGTCAAAAGCCACTCCCACCAGTCTGCTATGGATATGTTTGACCAGTCAAAAACCACTTGCTTTAGTAGGAAATACTTCCTAGCAAACTTTTAGTCACAGTGGTGTCAACTTGTATTGTTTCCTGGTGTAAGATTCCAAATTTCAGCATCGCTCAAGTCTCAAATTTCATTTGGCAAGTCACATTCAGCTACAACACGTGCAAGAATCAATGATATTTTGGAAACAATGACATCAAACCATGACGTGATACATTGCCATGCCCATTGGATGCAAATGAAGGGTTGTGTTTGTCATAACCGAATGCGTCACGGCAGTTTGAATGTGCAGGAAAAAAAATTGAATGACTTAAATTTTGGTCTGTTCACACAAAGCTAACAAATAAATAGAGAATATAGCACACAAGTCACATAGACTACTTTTATGGTCCTTCTGGAGCTTTAATGGTCACTATAAATAGTCACTGTATGGAAAAGAGCTTCATGAAGATTCATTTAAAATTCACCTTTTGTATTCAACTAAAAAAAATAACAGCATACACATTTGGAACAACATGAAAGTGAGTGAATAATTAAAGGATTTTCATTTTTAGAATAATTCACATGCATAAGAATTAATATTGCATCTGTCACACAAATGAAACTTTCATTAAGTGAACTTGAATGCACTGAATATTGCTCACAGAAGTAGTAACAACTTTAAATCAGTTCTGTGAGTGTGAGTATAAGAAGATTGGCTCTTGAGAAGCCATAAGTCCGGGTGTGATTATAACAGCTCTTCTCATCCTAACATCAGAATCAGGCCTCTTCACTCCTGAATAATGAGGTCTGATAATCTGCAGCCCAAGCTGCTCTCCCACTGGGCCAAACCAGACAGAAAACACCGAGCCAAATGAGGAGGCCACGGCGGGGTGAACGCAACACCTCCACACTGAGGCGACAACATCAGCCGTCCATTCAGATGAGGCAACAAGAGGCAACATAGGTTGACTTGTAAAATATAGTGAGCTGCCTACATAGACTGCATTTTTGGGCATCATCACCCTGATTCAGAACTTGCCTATGATGCCCCAAAATGTATTCAATGCAGGCAGCTCACTGTAAGGTAATGAGACCGAGCCATAGTTTGACTTAAACCGAGTCAAGGTGACCTGGTCCCAGCAGCTCCAGGAATAGTTTCTGCATCACTAACAGTTTAATGAAGTTATTTTCTGATGTAATAGTAGTTGAGCTGATGTGAAATCATATATACTTACTAGAGCTGATGCAAAGAGTGAGTTACTGGAAACAGAGTTCACTGCTAGTCAAAAGTTTGGACAGACTTGATTGACTGACAAAGTTTATCATGATATTAAAAACTTTTTGATGCAAATATTTGAAATAAATTAGTTTTGTAAACAAATATAAACCTAAAAAAAATTAAATCAAAAGTTTTTTTAATGTTTTAGCTTGACTAGATAGTAGGGCTGGGCAATACTCGCCATACTGTGACCACAATAATTTTGCTAATGATATAAAAATAGAATTAAAAATGTTCCTTCTGTGTTCATTTAGTAAAAAGCAGTAAGTGGTCAATATGTCCAGATGTTTTTCTTTTTTTTTTTTTAAATTGTGTTGATTTTACAGGAAACTATTTGTATGTAATTAGTAACAATAGCTGTTCTGCTTAGATCATGTCTTTTTTATGTCAAGCAAAAAATCTAAATCTAGTGCAAAGAATATTAAGATACATATTGAATATCGTCAAAATGTGGAAAAACACAAAAACAAGCCCTACCAGAAAAAGCAATCAACTCCTTTGATACTGTCTCCTTTCAAATAACATAACTGTACGTGTAATGTTTTTATGCTTACGTCAGCAATCTATCTAAAGTTCTCACAGGAACACAATAGACCAAACGACAAGTGTCAAACTTCAGTCTTGACTTTTCAGGCCAAACATGTCAACACTTCCCAAAGCCCGAATCCAAAACGAAAGCACTACAACAATTCCCTGTTTTAGACGTGGCCGTCCGTAAATGACGAGGAAACACAGCTACATATAATTTCTGACCATTAGAATTATATGTAAACGTTTCTAAAAGAAAACTCTTAGGGATAAAGTTGACAGGAGCGTGATCATACTGTAGCGTCCACCCTGAGGAAAACTCAACAGGTGAAGTTCACAGTACAGCATTCCATTGGCTGAACCCACCTTATTACCATAAACAAAATTAATATACACTATCTCGGGTCAAAACTTCTTAAATTTCAACGCTTATGTTTTTTTTTCAAAAACTATTTCGGAAAAACTATACATGACATTCCTCCATCAGCGATACTTACAACATTCTCGCTTTTATTCGGATACGCAACTCTTCCTCCACCTTTCACGGGCATCCTGATTTCTCTGTGTTCAAAAAAGTACTTTGGCGCTGAAAAAAGGGCGATTATTTCAGATTTGTCGTTGTCCTCAGCCTCTTGGATTCAGCATGGCTTTTAGCATGAGATCCTTATGAAATCGTTCCTAGTGGAGCGATCAACGTCTGAGTACGCTGGGAAATATTTTTGCTCCGAGCGACTTTCAACCCAAGCCAACCTACTTCACGATTGTACCAACTACGGAAAAGGGGTGTGATGTGCTGGTGCGCAGCTTGTGTATAAGACCCGAGTTGTAATATTAAATATGTAAATAATATAAACTATATAAACTTTATTTAATTAAAAAATAAATACTTTTATCCTTTAAGCTTCATTTAATCCTTCATTTTGGCGCTTCAAAATTAATCAACCTTCCCTGTTTATCAAATGGTCTCGCCCGGCGGGCAAACATTGATTTAACTGTTCCCTGAGAGAGTTCCATGATAACACACTAAACCATGTTTACTGTCAAGGGTAGCTAACAACTTCTGATGTCACTAAAGGGAAGCTTTTCTTTGTGTTATACTATAAGAAAGTATGTAAGTTTAAACATAAAATAAACATAATTTGGGGGGGGGGGGGGGATTAAGAGTTTAATTTGTCTGGTCCTAATATGATATGTAGTTGCAATATGTATTTTGAATCTAGACAGATATTGAAGATGATCATTAAAATCCTGGGGGGAAAAAATTATATATAAATATAGATAGAGGTGTAAACAAACCTGGAACAAGACAAATTGGCTAACCAAAATATGCTAGTGGGAAAAATGGCTCTCAACATTCCATGACTTAATTCGACAGATAAAGAGACAGATGATAGATAGATAGATAGATAGATAGATAGTTTATAAGTATATACTAGATTATAAGTATATACTTCTTTCTTTTATTTACTTTCTTATATTCAACACCAACCTGTTCTCTAAAAAAACAGAACAGAGGAAATATTTCCAAATTGACGGTGTGGTGTTTTTGGCATGTATGTGAACAGTCACCTCAAAGGACCTCACTGGAACTCGAGGGACCAAATGACAAAGTGACAAAACTCTATGGTTGATTTTCGGACCAAACATGTCAACACTCTCAAAGCCAGACTCCAAAGCGAAAGCACTACAACGATTCCCTTAAGCCTTTTCATGAGATATTTTCATGAGGTATTTGATCTAAATTTATCAGTTCAGATCTAAATTTAAAAATTAGATGAGGACACTTTGGAACATGCAGAAGCTGCTGGTGTAACTCTGGTATAGTGTAAAAAAAAACACTAGTCTAATTAATTCTCAAGTGCTTAAAGCAACAGAACATAAAGCAATAGAAACATTATTAATTTTGTGTACAGTATGAGTGACACCATTTCCAAGGTACAATGATGACCTCACTGGTCAAATTTAGAACTGCTTATTGTCACCCAGTTGAGCGTGTTACTGTTTACTCATACATGAACTCTGTCACAGACGTCTTTTGTCATCTCACAGCATCCTCTTACAGATGATGTCACCACAAGGGGTGGAGCCCCAGCGTGGCCGTGTTGAGCAACAGCATTATGGATCAGAGCAGCGTTTAAGTATTTGCATGAGAGATGTCATGAAGTGTGTTCAGTGAAGTATATCACGTTTCACATGCATTAGCATGAATCTTTTATGCCATACTGTGTGGTGAAACAAGTGCTTCTCCTTTCTGATCAGCAGTATTTGTTGTGGGTGTGTGCACATGTGATGGGAGTGTGTTGTGTTAAGTCATATTCTGGTGGCTGACCTTGCTGTAATCATGACAGAGAGTTGCTGAACCAGTCTGATTCAGTGACCGGCCTCTTTATCACAAGTGGCTTTACAGATTGCAGCTGTCTCACGGAGTATTGGCTACTAGGGATGTGTGCCATTCAGAACTGAATCAAGAAGGCCTTTGTCATTCACTTTCAAATGCTGAACAGGACACAGAATTGCGATTCAAATTTGGGACGTAGGACGTAGAATTAAAATGGAAGGAAGTCTGTAAGGCTAGTTTTTAAAGATGACATAAAATCAATCTATTTTCATAAAGCATGCCATTTTTTAAAGGAAAAAACGTTTGCAATTACAATATTTAATCAAAATCGAATAAATTGCTCTTTTTCTGAAATGACTTTCTTTGACCTCTGATTTCACATTGGCCACATTTGATCATTTTCACTGATAGCTCTCTTTGGTATATAATGCCTGCTTTTAATGATAAAAAACAATTTGTAATAGATAAAGTCCCATCCTACATTTAACCGTTGAATATCCTGGAAGAGGTAAAATGTGCAAAATGGCAATTAAAGTTCACATTAATAAATTTCATTATGAATTACCCATAAACATATCATACACACAACATGTGACATATGATAAATCATTTTTGACATGCATACTAGGGCTGCTCGATTATGGCAAAAATCATAATCACGATTATTTAACACGATTATTGGTGGGTGATATGATCAAAGCCTTATTTCATGATATAAGTAATTTTAAATGTCAGTGAAATTTCACAATTATCAATACTTCAGCAAAAACTAATACTAGGTTAATTCGTTTAAGTAAAAAGTCCTCAAAACAGCTACAGAAGACAATAAACAGTCAACAATTAAAGAAGAACAAAGAAACTAATTACAAACAAAGCAGACAAAAAATACAACAGAACAAAAATACAAATGAAATAAACAGTGCTTTAGGTTTTTCAGATAGATGTACTAACAGTGGTATTCAGATAAGTAATACCCAACAGAAATTGAATAAAGTTATCAAGTGTAAAATAACTGCTGTATACATTAAATATAGACTAATTCTTAATTAAAACAAAAAAAAGTTATTCAAAAGTTATCTTTGTCTTTTTTTGTTAGATTAACAATGACTTTAGCAATCATTAATGTTGGCTGCTGCCCCTTTAAGAGATGCACGGACCCAATATACTATGCTGCCTTCACAAGGTCTCGGAATTATGGTAAATACGAGTTTCCTAGGTAAAAATTGCACATTAACACCCTTTCATTTCGCAACATGAAGCAAAGTGAAGGCAGCAATACACACGTGCACTTTCTCAGTGTTCACTTCAGACATAACCGACTGCGTTTACGAGGATACTTACCAAAACGGCATTTCGATATATTTGTGTAGGCTATTTGACCGTTTAGGAGCGTATCTGAAGCCCTGTGCTTATGCACGTTCCGCGCACACAGGTGGCCGCCTAGGGAACAGCGTCCGTTTCGCTGCTTAATGCGCTTTTAATAGCACTGTTTATGTTTAATATCAAGCATGTCCCGAAGTTTGGCAACAGTAGACTGCATTTTACATCCCTCTCTTATTCGGCTGATTTGGATGTTAAGTTTGGGTTAGGGAGGAATAAAAGTGCACCGCTGTGAAGGAAGGGAAAGTGTGCTGAACGGAATGCAGCAGCAGTACAATAATCATTTTACCTCGATTATCTTGTTTTCATAATCGTTGGAAGCCAAAATCAAAATTTTTGATAAAATCCGTGAGACTTCTGGCCTCCGATAGACTGCAACATTTTTACCAATTTCAAGGCCCAGAAAGTTAAAGACAATGGTTCAACCTTAATATTATGAAGCAACAAGAATACTTTTTGTGCACAAAAAACAAACAAAAATACCGACTTTATTCAACAATTTCTTCTCTTTCATGTCAGTCTCCTACGCTGTTCACGTAGTGAACACAGTGCAGCGCTTCTGGGTTGTACATCAGAGCGCTGACTTATTATTGGCCGGTCCTGCGTCAGCATCACACATGCGTCTGCCAATACTGAGTCGGCGTTCTGACGTCGAATCCGGAAGTGCTGCACTGTGTTCACTACGTGAACAAAGTAGACTGACATGGAAGAGAAGAAATTGTTGAATAAAGTCGTTATTTTTGTTTGTTTTTTGCACACAAAAAGTATTCTTGTCGCTTCATAACATTAAGGTTGAACCACTGCAGGACGATTTTAACAATGTCTTTACTAGCTTTCTGGGCCTTGAAATTGGTAATAATGTTGCAATCCATCGGAGGTCAGAAAGCTTTTGGATTTCATCAAAAATATCTTAATTTGTGTTCTGAAGATGAACGAAGGTCTTAGGGATGTGTTTTCATTTTTGGGTGAACTAACCCTTTTAAGGAACACACTTTCTCTATACCAGACTGCCTTGAATTTAGTTATTTTTTTAAACCCTGAGATGTGTGGAATAGAAGCAAGAATGCAAATGTGTACAGGGACCTTTTGTGCCGCACAGGTGCATCAAGTGTGAACTCAGCAGAGCACAAAAGCCTGTTTTTATGGCCCGGGTCTGTCACTAAGAGAGCTGCTCTATCCCTCAGCACATCCACGTTAGGTGTGAGGAAAGGTGAGAAAAAAACAAGGACCTCAATAAAATCCAGCATATGGACCTAATTAACACCTACAGAAAAAGCATGCAAGAAGAGCCACATAAAATTACATAAAAGCACTGTGGAGTGAAGAAGCAGCTCAGAATGAAGTCTAAAAAAACACTGCGATCCAGTGAAACAGGCAAGTGTGGCCTAGCGGGCATGTTTTGATTCAGCTGTCTTGCACATTCTAATCAGAAAAGATTAACAGGCTGTTGAGTTCATGCAGTGGAGATGAACAGTGTGGCGGCTTTACAGTTATCACTGGTTTCCTAAAGCCCTTAATTCATTTTAATCAGAAAGTGGGCAGGCTTCTTGATACAATCAACATATTTGACCATGGAAGAAATATCAAAGGAAAGGAGAAGCTGCTCACAGCAAAGCCACACCCTAACACTAACTTTAACTAGGTTATAAGCGCCACCCATGAGATCCACAGAGGGGGAAGCTGGACGTCATTTGGCTCTCCACCTGAAAAGAAGTTTGAGCCACTTCAAAACTGTATTCAAAAAAAATTCTAATCAGTTTACAATGATCATATAATGCAAAAACATTTTTGTGGTAGCGATACTACATGAATGGCAGAGCAGGCTGACAGCATAAAGTTTCTTTAATTAGTAAAATGACCAATCAAAATGCATATGCAAATGAGGCAACGTCATTGCTCCTTAAAGTCACCCTGAAATCAATTATTGTTGTTTCATTAAAGGGATAGCCTCAAGCCATCCTACACTGTAAAAACGAATTGTTGGTTCAACTTAAAAAAGTTACCTGGTTGCCTTAAAATTTTGAGTTCATTCAAATTAAAAATTTGAGTTAATACAATGAAGGAGATTGGTTTAATCAACAGAAACTCAAAATATTATGTTATCTGAACCATATTAATTATCTAAGCTGATTTGACAAAAGAAAAAAATGTTGTGATAACAAATCATTAAAAATTTTTTTACATTATCTTCTTTCAGTTGAACACAATCGGAGATAAATGTAAAAATATCCTGGCTCTTCCAAGCTCTGACATTTCTCTTTAAAATTTCTCATTTTAGACTTTCATCATTACGTCATGCATCAGGTCAGAGGTTACTCTTCCAACGCAAATCGATGTGTACGGCCGTCTGCCGGAAGCTAGTTATTATAGTTAATAAAGTTTTAAATATGGATATTTTTCTTACAAAAACTCATCGCTTCGCTTCAGAAGGCTTTTATTAACCACCTGGAGCTTTTATGATGTATGGATTCATTTTTTGGGCTTCAAAATCGTGCCCCTATTCACTACCATTATAAAGCTTGGAAAAGCCAAGATATTTTTAAATATATCTCCAATTATGTTCCTCTGAAAGAATATACACAGTCAAATACACAGTCAAATAGGATGGCTTGAGGGTGAGTAAATCATGGGATAATTTTCATTTTTGGGTGAACTAACCCTTTAAATAAAATTTCAGTATTTATTATAAATGATTATCTGTACACATCATCATCGTAATCTTTAATCAAAATAAGTTCCCCTCCCTCTTGCAGCAACATCTCTTCTCTGATGATGTGTTTACTGGCGTGAGGGCGGGACAACCTGTCACTCACATGAGATTGACCAATAGCAAACCATCCAATCAATTCTTGATGGACAAAATCAAGTCCCGCCCTACATTTTTTTCTTGTTCGAGAAGCAACAATAGGGAAGAAAAGACTATTATAGCTTCCATTTAATGCAGACTTTCAAAAGGCATTATAAATAAAAAAGCCTCTGAATATCACACATCATTACAGGTCAAAGGTCAGTAATAATATTTCACCCTGCACAACACAGGCTGGACTCTTAAACTCAAAGCTTATGACTGGTATTGCTGCTGAAATATGCATTGGCATGAAGTATGAAGTGCGTGCCCTCTAGATTACGCCGCCTGAAGCTACGCTTGAATGAATAATACATTTCAAAAGTGTGGGGCCAGCTCGACAGGGACAGAAATAACCAAGATGAATGAATGAATAAAGAAATAAGTCCACATAAAGTACATCCATTTGAGTCAATGTCCAGTTCCTGCCAGAGAACATGTCAGCAATGAAAAGAGAACATCACAAAACGGATCTGACATGGTCTAAACGTCATCGTTTTAAGCACACTTTAGATTTATGTACAGTATGTGAAGCTGTCTTAACTTAGGTAACCATCATTTTGAATAAAAGTAAAGCTGAATGTTCCTGAGTCTCAGCTACAGAGAAATGTTGGTGTAATACCACTTTCAAACACAAGAGGGGCACTTTTCACATGACTGACTAGATTTCATTCAGTTGATTAAGAAGTGATGTGTAACTGCACAAAACATGTAGGTTTTCTCAGATTGACATGGAAAGGGAATTACAGAGTTTAGATGAGATTTAAAAACATTTACACACACACAAAATCAATCAAAATCATATACAGTATATGGGCCATTCCTGTTATATGCAGTAACTGTTTAACTCTAAAGAAAAATATATGCTTGTGCTGTAATTTAAGGTTTTCAGCTGTAATTTAATATTTCCAGACTTTAAGAATATTTTTTTTAATATTATCCTACCAATTTCTGTAATTTTACCAACCAGAAACCAACTGAGACTAAAAAAAATCACAGTTTTATATATATTTTGAATCAAATATCTGAGCATTGCAAATAATTGCTGAAAAGCAGTGATCTTATTTGAAAACAGTATAAGGATACTTCTTTTATGTATGGGATAATAAACAGCTTAATAAACAGCTTTCTGAAGTTCAGTCCCCTTGTGCACCTGCCTATGATGACAACAACTGATAGTTCACACAAAGCAAGACTGTAAGACAAATCCTCTGTAGCAGGACAGGAAGCAATGGATGGACGAAGGTCACCCTGACCATCTCCTTTATGTTTCTCCCTCTGGGTCAGCGCATAAATCAGAGCTATGGATCGCCCGGCTCCCAAATGCCAGCTTCAGTGAAAAGTCTAAATCAGCAGACGTATTAAAAGGCCAGCTATTGTGTCCAGGCTGAGATGATCACATCTGTACTATTATGTCAGCTTCAGTGGTTCAAGTTGTTCTAACATTCACAATGCATGACTTTTTAAATGCATTATGTATAAAAATAAATGTTTTTGCGGCCTGTTGATGTAACGGGAGGAATAAGAGATAAAATATGAAAAGGCTGAGGGCAAGGTCATTTTTTGATATTTAAATATTTTGTCCTGTTCATTCTTAATATTCCCCAACAAACAATTTATGATAGTCACAGCATTATTTAAGCGTTAAATTGACATTTTCGATTGACAATTTAATAAAAAACTTACATTTTATCATCACATTAAATTGCAGAATTAAAAATTGAATACTTTAATATCTAAGAAAGATTGACCTTTAATATATAAATCAATTAGGATATAATAGCTATCAACCTTATCAGCATAAATAAGAAAATTACCCAAATGTCCTTTCATGCCGTTTTTTAATCTTTGCATAGGAATTAAGGGTAATTATGCTAATATCTATAGAGTAGTAATATAATAAAGACACTCAAGAGAGATGTACAGCACAGACAACTACATTACACCTCTGTCTGGACATTTAAATGAACTTAAACGGTCTATTATTTCAAGCTACACACTCTAAGTCAATTTGCCAGATTAAACCATCGAACCCTTCCTGGCTCTGCTTTCTGAATAGAGATTGAGAAAAATGTCACATGAAGGACACAAAGGTAGATTGTGTTGAATGCTTATTGAAGGCTTAGATGCAAGTCTGCAGGAAATTAGCTGTTTGCATGATGCTGATAATGTAAAACGACCTATTTGATGTGTTTTTTAAAAAATGAGATGTTTCTGCAAGGCCTCTGGTTCTGTGACCTTTCACGTGGACCCTGTGGCCCTAGTGTTGATCATGTAAGGCCTGTGACACAGCAAATGGAAATGCTTTTGGGCGCAAAACAATTGATCTGAAATAATAGCATGATGGATATGTCTAAGATGCAAGAATGGCAAAAGTGTAAATAGAGTAAAAGGTCTGATTTATTTCGATCCTTCAATTTCCTTCCATTTTTTTAAATAAAAATGCATACAATATGCAGTATAAATGAATGACATAACTAATAACATAATTTACATACAGAAGCCTTCAGGTACTGTAACCTAACAGCATGTTTAATTAAGAGAGAAGGGCACAGAACCAGAGTGAAGGTGGATATTGGATATTAATTTTGGCGCAAGAAACATTGACTAATATTATAAGCAGAGTCTAGGGAAATGCTATGAAAGGATAGAATATATCCCCTATAAAGTTTTAAAAGAAATGATATCAGGTAACATGATTAGGTGAATTAGAAGAAGCATTAAAAGGAAAGAAAATGAATAGAAACATGAAATACCTGCCACAGCTGTGTTAAACTGCGTACAGAGGCGCGGCGTAACTCTGCGAGGTACATGTATTGTGGTTCGCTGGTCCAGTAATTGTTCTCCCTGGAGTAGCTGGAGGGGAACAACTCTGAGGCGTACTGGTCCCTATAATAGAACATGCAGATTAGCACACATGCTAGCTAAAGCCTAACCTGGAGGATTGCTATCAATTCAGTTTACTTCCATTTATTTAGCTCATTGATTGACTGGAGAGTGTTAAAGCAATTATGACCGTCATGAGAAAAGAAAAAATGAGAAAAAGAATAGCTGAGAAATGATCACAGCTGCTGCAATCCAGATTTAGCAAAACAGGCCTAATGTCATTTGCTCTATGTATGTAGGTGGGTCAGTGTGACAGACAGACAGACAGACAGACAGATAGATAGATAGATAGATAGATAGATAGATAGATAGAGCGACAGACAGACAGATAGAGCGACAGACAGACATAGATAGAGCGACAGACAGACAGACAGAGCGACAGACAGACATAGATAGAGCGACAGACAGAGACAGATAGATAGACAGATAGATAGATAGACAGATAGAGCGATAGATAGACATAGATGGATAGACAGACAGACAGACAGACAGATAGATAGATAGATAGATAGATAGACAGACAGAGCGACAGACAGATAGATGGATGGATATATAGATAGAGCAACAGACAGACAGATAGATAGAGCGACAGACAGACAGATAGATAGAGCGACAGACAGACAGATAGATTGATTGATAGACAGACAGACAGACAGACAGATAGATAGATAGATAGACAGACAGAGCGACAGACAGATAGATAGATAGATAGATAGATAGATAGATAGATGGATAGATAGATAGATAGATAGATAGATAGATAGATAGAGCGACAGACAGACAGACAGACAGACAGACAGATAGATAGATTGATAGATAGACAGACAGACAGACAGACAGATAGATAGATAGATAGATAGACAGACAGAGCGACAGACAGATAGATAGATAGATGGATAGATAGATAGATAGATAGATAGAGCGACAGACAGACAGATAGATAGACCGACAGACAGACAGATAGATAGATTGATAGATAGACAGATAGACAGACAGACAGACAGATAGATAGATAGATAGACAGACAGAGCGACAGATAGATAGATAGATGGATAGATGGATAGATAGATAGATAGAGCGACAGACAGACAGACAGACAGACAGATAGATAGATTGATAGATAGACAGACAGACAGACAGACAGACAGATAGATAGATAGACAGACAGAGCGACAGACAGATAGATAGATAGATGGATAGATAGAGCGACAGACAGACAGATAGATAGAGCAACAGACAGACATAGATAGATAGATAGAGCGACAGACAGACAGACAGACAGACAGATAGATAGATAGATAGATAGATAGAGCGACAGACAGACATAGATGATAGATAGACAGACAGACAGACAGATAGATAGATAGAGCAACAGACAGACATGCTTAGATAGATAGATAGATAGATAGATAGACAGACAGACAGACATAGATAGATAGATAGATAGATAGAGCGACAGACAGACATAGATGGATAGATAGATAGATAGACAGACATAGATAGAGTGACAGACAGACAGACATAGATGGATAGATAGATAGATAGATAGATAGATAGACAGACATAGATAGAGTGACAGACAGACAGACATAGATGGATAGATAGATAGATAGATAGATAGATAGACAGACAGAGCGACAGACAGATAGATAGATAGATGGATAGATAGATAGATAGATAGATAGAGCGACAGACAGACAGATAGATAAAGCGACAGACAGACAGATAGATAGATTGATAGATAGACAGACAGACAGACAGACAGACAGATAGATAGATAGATAGATAGATAGATAGACAGACAGACAGAGCGACAGACAGATAGATAGATAGATAGATAGATAGATAGATGGATAGATAGATAGATAGATAGATAGATAGAGCGACAGACAGACAGACAGACAGATAGATAGATAGATAGATTGATAGATAGACAGACAGACAGACAGACAGACAGACAGACAGATAGATAGATAGATAGATAGATAGATAGATAGATAGATAGATAGACAGACAGAGCGACAGACAGATAGATAGATAGATGGATAGATAGATAGATAGATAGATAGATAGAGGGACAGACAGACAGACAGACAGACAGATAGATAGATAGATAGATAGATAGAGCAACAGACAGACATAGATAGAGCGACAGACAGACAGACAGATAGATAGATAGATAGATAGAGCGACAGACAGACATAGATGATAGATAGACAGACAGACAGACAGATAGATAGAGCAACAGACAGACATGCTTAGATAGATAGATAGATAGACAGACAGACATAGATAGATAGATAGATAGATAGATAGATAGAGCGACAGACAGACATAGATGGATAGATAGATAGATAGATAGATAGATAGATAGATAGATAGATAGACAGACATAGATAGAGTGACAGACAGACAGACATAGATGGATAGATAGATAGATAGATAGATAGATAGACAGACATAGATAGAGTGACAGACAGACAGACAGATGGACAGACAGACAGACAGACAGACAGACAGATAGATAGATAGATAGATAGATAGACAGATATAGATAGATAGATAGATAGATAGATAGATAGACAGAGCGACAGACAGATAGATAGATAGATAGATAGACAGAGCGACAGACAGACATAGATGGATAGATAGACAGATAGATAGACAGACAGACATAGATAGATAGAGAGACAGACAGACATAGATGGATAGATAGATAGATAGATAGATAGATAGATAGATAGATAGATAGATAGAGCGACAGAGAGACATAGATGGATAGATAGACATTTTAAAAACATTAACAGCCGATAAGTTCTTGATGCTTTTAGAAGGACAGTGTCTCTTTCCAAAGCTCATATATTCTCCCACACACAGCATGGTGGCGGTCCGGGATGTGATGTATGTGGGCTCTGGCCTGAGGCATTGCTGTCCTCGTTAGTAAAACCACAGAGTTCAGTCCATCAATCTAGAGGCAAATGAGCCACTGCTTTCAGACCGACTCATTTGACACTGGACCCCCACGGCTAACCTGGGAGGTCAGGCATACATAAACACACATACACAAGTACTGTATGTTGTGAAACACGACCACAATCAAAGACTTCTGACAGACACACCTGATGTCAAAAATCACAGAAATACCACAAAGAGCGTGCAAAAAGAGGGACACACACGTAGGGGTGTTCGATGAAGGCTATGGGCTGCGTCTAGCAGCAGTCAGACTCTGGGCTCCAGGCAGCAGGTCTGAGACACAGGCGACCGTTGCCACAAGCTGTGCAGACGCACAGAGAGCCTGGTCTACTGTAATAGGATGTGACAGCAAGAGAGGAGATACAGGCTGGAGCCGCCCCACTGCGAGGGGCGTAGGGGGCTGGTTAGCGGTGCTAGCAGTCACACAATCTGTCTCTTATAATGGAAGAAACAGAAGAGACAGGACAAAACAGCCCACAACACAAACTGTCATCCCAAAAGAGACAGAAGGAGTGGATAAGAAAACAAGGTTAGGGAGACTGGCCTCTTCACACCACAGGAGACTTTTCAGATGTGCGTCTAGTGCAGACAATAAAATGGTCAACTGGTATCTTTGTGATAGTCTATCACATTAACTGAGAACATGATGCACTAACACTTGAGTACCACAAAGTGTCACGATACTTGTGGTCATCATTTTGAACACGATATTCATTTTGAACACGATATTCAATTCAAGTTTGTATAGTGCTTTTCACAATACAATATGTGCAGTATATCCTGTTTTTTATTCAAAACTAACATGTTAGTTGCATACATTTTTTGCTACATAAAGTGTGCTTGTGTTGTCTTTTTTCAAAATAAAAGTCACTTGGTTTGATATTTTGTTATTTAATAAGGGTGACCAGATGTCACGTTTTTCCCGGGACAGCTCTATTTTTAATGTCACAACTTATTATGAAAAAATCATGTTTTGTCCTGTATTTTTTTTCCCTAAATTGTCTTTTCTAAGTGTTCATTTAAAAGCGAGTAGCAGTCTTCTGTCACATGAGAATAGCCTAATCAAAGGTAGCCAGTCTCGTCATCATAGTATAATTTGAAGAACAAAATTACTATCCAATCACAATTCCTTATCGATTAACTTGCAGTTACTAAAGGCGCGATATATTAAAGAGCATGGAGGAGCAGTGTTGCCAAGTCTGCGGTTTTCCCTCGGAGTTGGGCTACTTTAACACTGTTGCCGCAGGTTGATTTTTTGAGTCTGACGCAACCCCAAATAACATGATATTTAGCCCCTGGAATGCGAATTTTACAAGGGGAACCTTGCCAAAAACATGGATTTTACCCCCCCGGAACACGATTTTTACCTGGGAACCCTCCCTGAAATGCTTTTGGGCTAGTTTTAAGTAGCAATTGTGTGGATTTTGTTGTGAAAACCTGGCAACCCTGAGGAGGAGATGCAGATCAAGTCAGACGCGAAGATGTCAAAGAAATATGTGTGTACATTTAACGAGGATCTTCAGAAAAGAGTTATTATGTGCAATAAGTTGTGGAAAAAGAACTCAATGTGTTATCGCGCTGAATAATACACCAGAAGCACTCAGCGCACAATCCTGAATTCAGTTGTCTTTGCGCCTGAATGGTTGTCAAAATGCCCATCATGTGGAGTATCTCACATAAATACAGTCAGTTATAAATACAGCTTGGTGAAAACCAGATAGGTATATATGTCAGTATATTAGATCTTAGCATTCAGTCTTAAAGTGACAGCAGCCTAAAATACCAGTCTGTGTCATTAATGTTCGAACGTTAAGGTTCCTGTCCATTCCGTCCCGTTTTTAATAATAACAAATCTGGTCACCATATATTTAATGCAATAAAATTCATGTTGCTTTTTGGCAACACACACACACGTTGGGTTTTCATGATTTATGGGGACATTCCATAGACATAGTGATTTTTATACTGTACAAACTGTATTTTTATCCCCTAGCCCTAAACCTCCCCTTAATTACAACCCTCACAGAGATTGTTCTGCATTTTTACATTTTCAAATTTATAAGCTGTTTGACCAAAATGTCCCCACAAGGTCAAAGATTTCTGTTATCGCCATCCTTGCGGGGACATTTTGTCCCCATAATGTAGGGAATACATGCACACACACATACATTTAATTTATTATTTTCCTCATGGGGACCAAAAAATGTCACCACAAGGACAAGGATTTTGGATATTGCCATTTTTGGGGGGACATTTTGTTCCCATAATGTAGGGTATACCTGAACAGATCTCGTTAGGCCACAAATTCACATTTATATGGCACAAAGATACACTATAAAAAGTAATGCGCTATAT
The DNA here is from genome assembly GCA_037950675.1 of Hypophthalmichthys molitrix. Classification (NCBI taxonomy): domain Eukaryota; kingdom Metazoa; phylum Chordata; class Actinopteri; order Cypriniformes; family Xenocyprididae; genus Hypophthalmichthys; species Hypophthalmichthys molitrix. The sequence continues at coordinate 6,193,958 of CM075499.1, read as the reverse complement.
CTTCTCAAAATTTTGGCAACAGATTACAAGCAATATTATTAATTAAATTCAACAAATAGAATTGAGTTAGAATTAATCAAATTAATTCCTTAAATGTCAACCATTTAAAACGAGTAAAATTTAAGTAAAATTTAAACAAAAACATCTGAATAACAGGCAGACTTCAAAGATGAATTAAGAACTCTTTATTTTTTATTGCCAACTTTAAAGACACCTGATGATAACAAGTAGAATCACTGAAGGAACGAGAAACACAAGAATTAACAGAGGTTTAGAAGTTGATGTTGATTTTATTGAAACTGTTTGGTCACCATTACGGTGATCAGTGTTTCATATAGTTGGGCAGTTTGACTCTTTGCTTTTTATGTCAGTTTGGGGTTTTTGTAATGGTGTTTGCTAATTTTACACCTTTTAAATGTTTGACTTTTAAGGAATTCATTTGATTAATTCTAACTCAGTTCTTATATGTTGAATTTAATTAATAATATTGCTTGTAATCTGTTGCCACAATTTTATTGAGAAGATAGAGCGTATTACTTTTTACAGAAGCGAGAGGTGAGAGGGGAGTACATACCCCTACACAGAGATCATGTGATCAGACATCCTCAGATAATCTCAAGCGTTGAGCGGATACACATATACACACCATACATTTCATAAGAGGATTTACTAAGGACAAAACGTAACCCTTATTTGACCTCTTATCAGAGATGGAAGAGAGTAAAAGACAGTTATAGTGTGTGTGTGTGACAGTAAATAGAAACACAGAAGGTGACAGATCCTTCAACCTCAGTCAGTGTGTACAAAGATCCATCCCAGAACTCTTGAATTGGTGTCAGTCTTTTGCTCAGACAGTGATGTGTGTATTTTTGTATTCCCGGATGCCAGCAGAGCTGTGTGTGAGAGGGGATTTTGAGTTGGCAATGTCACGGCCAGACATCAATCTCGAACTGACAGCGGACATCAGACTCTGATGTGACACCCCCTATTCAACTGACCTGCAGGGCTCACCCGAGCCTCATCTGCTCTGACTCATGAAAACAGCCGCACACACACACACACACACACACAAAAGCAAGGCTACATTCTCAAACAGACGATGGGGCAGACAGACATAGTATGATAGAAAAACACCTCCAAGGTCCTGATTTAGTAATCCTAGCACTGAAGCGCAGTACTGATGATGATGTTGTGGCACAGTGCCACTATGATGAAAAACACAATGTCAGTGATGCTTCAAGCTTCATATAACAATACCTGACTAAATGCTAATATTCTGTTGAGCAATACAAGGCCGTTTACAAGTGCATATGATAACAGCAAAACAACCAACACGAAAGACCAAATGACTTGCGGCAATTTTATTTCTCATAACTGCAACTTTACTTTTTCTTATTTTGAACTTTGTCACAATTACTGGTTTTATTTTTTTACTGAGAAGCAGAAACAAGCTTCTATAGCTTCTACAGTCGATCTGATGTATACTGCACACAAAAATGGCAAAATAGTCTGGAACAGTAAAAAGTTTGCAAGGTCTTTTCAAATAATTGAAAGATACTACACACATTTCTGCTGATTTAGTATTTTCTTTACAGCGCATCATAAACTGACTCTGTGGCGCAATTATTTGTTTTTTTCCTTGTTAACCTTTTATTGTGGTATGAACTATTTTAGATAGACCTACCCCTAAACAGCATTTAAAACAGTATACTGTAAACTGTGTTTGTCCAGAATAAACTTCTGGACAAGTGTACTAGAAAAGTCCAACAAGTACACTACCATTCAAAAGTTTCAGCTTGGTAATAGTTTTTGAAAGATGTCTCTTCTGCTCACCAAGGCTGCATTTATTTGATCAAAAATACAGTAAAAACAGTAATATTGTGAAATATCATTACTATTCAAAAGAACTGTTTTCTGTTTTAATACATTTTAAAATGTAATTTATTTCTGTGATCAAAGCTGAATTTTCAGCATCATTACTCCAGTCTTCAGTGTCACATGATCCTTGAGAAATAATATGCTGATTTGCTGCTCAAGAAACATTTCTTATTATTATCAGTGTTGGAAACAGTTGTGCTGATTAATATTTTTGTGGAAACCGTGATACATTTTTTTTCAGGATTATTTCTATTAAAGGTTCAAAAGAACAGCATTTATTTGAAATAGAAATATTTTGTAAGATTATAAATGCTTTTACTGTCACTGATCAATTTAATGCAACCTTGCTAAATAAAAGTATTAATTTCTTAAAAAAAAATAAAAAATGACCCCAAACACTGAATGGCAGTGCATACTTTCAAAAGACACACAGATTTCTACTAGACACATAAAAATGCTTCAGATCATACACACTGGGGTGCAGAAATCAATGTAAGAGGACAGATGTCAGCATAACTTTGCTCCCTATTCGAATTTTAAACCCTGTTTATTAACGCATGAGCAGACCCACGGACTAAAGGGATTTACATGCCAGACCTGTCAAAATAATACAAGCTTTCCACTTTTTCCCCCTTGAAGCCCAGCGCAGTAATTGACAAGAAAGCCTCCGCATGCTTTTCAGGGATAGTTAGAGTCGTGCTGTCATGCAGATCTTTGCACATAACTTTTTATACACAAAGGAAGCAATATCTTATTATACTCTGGGCATTTACACTGGCAGAGAGAAGTTTAGAATAATTAAGATTTTTTAATGTTTTTGAAAGAAGTCTCTTACCAAGGCTGCATTTATTTGATGAAAAATACAGTAAAAACAGTAATATTGTGAAATATTATTACAATTTAAAATAACTATTTTCTATGTTAATATATTTAAAATTGTGTAATTTATTCCTGTGATCAAAGCTGAATTTTCAGCATCATTACTCCATGTCTTCAGTGTCACATGATCCTTCAGGAATTATTCTAATATGATGATCTGCTGCTCAAGAAACATTATTATCAATGTTGAAAAAACAGTTGTGCTGCTTAATATTTTTGTGGAAACCGTGATAGACTATCGTTTAAAACTTTGGGGTAAGATCTTTAAAAAATAAATAATAAATTAATACTTTTAATCAACAGGGATGCATTAAATTGATCAAATGTGAGCGTAACAACATTTATAATGTTATAAAATATTTCTATTTCTAATAAATGTCATACTTTTGAACTTTCTATCAGTTTCCACAAAAATATTATGCAGCAACGTATTATTTTTAATATATTATATTCAACACTGATACTAAAAAGATCCATTAATTAAGATTATTAATAATAGAGCAATAATAACTGATAATAATTGCACACTAATTCAGCATATTAGAATGATTTCTGAAGGATCATGTGACTATGAAGACTGGAGTAATGATGCTGAAAATTCAGCTTTGCATCACAGGATTATATTACAAATAGAAATCAAATTAAAAACAGTTATTTTAAAATTTAATAATATTGCACACTTTTACTGTTTTTATTGTATTTTGATCAAATAAATGCAGCCTTGTTGAGCAGAAGAGATTTCTTTCAAAAATATTAAACTTTTAAATTATACTCAAAACTTTTGACCGTCAGTGTATATGTGACATTAAGAAAGTGCCAGCCCTCGCAAAACAAGAGGAAAAACGAATTTCTCAGGTGATGCCTTAAGGACATGTATTTGTCCTTGAAATATACATCCAATGTGCAAAGTACAGTAACCTGCTGAGAAGGCCAATCGTCTTCTGCTGGCACCGCAGTGCACCTGGGCAGTGGTTCACAGCCAAATGCCAGTCATGAATATCGGTGCCAACTCCACCCAGACTCCCCTGTGTCATTCCTCAATGCAACTTGCCAACATTTACAGCAATATTTATCCAGAGAGGGCCGTTTGATTGATAGGGTGGAGGACACAACTACTGCAAATAGTCTGCGCAAATCACTCATTTCATTTGTGAAAATGATATAATTCCTCGTTCATGCCGTCTGACGTGAGAAAGTGTTGTGTCATCTCCACGTGTATCTGCCAAGGTCTGACCCATACAGTTATTATGTAATGATGGCCCGCAGTGTTCTCAGTACAGAGGTTCAGGAAAGAGTAATTATGGGCATTGTGTCTGTGCTGCCTGCTTGTCCCATTCCCTCCACCATCTGCCTGTGGTTAATTACATGTCTTTTTCTCTGTGATCAAGATGAGAGCAGTGGGGGTGTTGAGAGAGCTGGAAAACAAGAGGAAAGATGTGATCCGATATACTAAACTAATGTTGTGTCAGATAGTAGTAAACAAACTATTGAGTATCAGTTGTGGTGCTCATGTGGGTGAAGTTTGTCCAGCTTGTAGTTTGCAGCATCTCTTTACTTACAGTGTAGTATAAAGTGTCTAATAAATTCCTGATTCATGAACAAATCGATCTTTTGAGTAATTTTTTTAACCCTCTGGTGCTCTTTGCGTGTCGGTCAAAAATGACAGATTTTTTTTTCATTTCAATAAAATGAATGTACTATATTTTAGTTCGATAATGTTTTTTTATTTAATATTCTGTATTTTTAGGGGATTTTATGGTACTAAATTGTATTTACGCTGTAGTTATAATCCATTTATTCACTTTTATGTTTATTGTTATGAAAAATGCCAAAAATACTATTTTCAATTTTTATATGAAATATATATTATATATATATATATATATATATATATATATATACAAGTTGTGTTCAAAATTTGAGCTTGATATCTAAAAGAAATGGGCTTTCAGTAAGATTTTGTTTGGCCAGAGTACCAAAAGTTTTCACTAGATGAAATTCGTCTCCCATTCATTTCATGTGGTCACTTTTGACGGCGAGGAGTTCAAGTGTGACTATTTTTTCAGGACCATTTAACCTTTTCGAATCATGTCCAAAAATTTCAGATTTTGTGTTCAAACCTTTACCAAGTTTCGCATCATTCCAATGAAGTAAAAAAAAAAAAAAAAAAAAAATGACCGAAGAGCACCAGAGGGTTAATTGTAATTTTTAAATCATTGGTTTATTCACAAAACCTGTCGTAGCGATTCGTTCAGATGTGGTTAACAACTAACTAACTAACTAACTCACTCACTCACTCACTCATGCACACAGTGACTGATGGGGCAAAAAATATATATTTATAGGCTGAATTGCCAAAATTTTAAGAAATAAAACATACTAAAAATATGATTGATAACTGATTGCTGTTCTTTTTTAAATGTGTGCTTATGGTTGATAAACATGTGGAAAAGACCATATTTTATTAATAATAATAATGTAATAATTAATAATAATATAATAATATACTGATATATTGGATTAATCATATTCTGCATGCTGCATCATATACATGCTAATATACATACATATTATATTTTAATATATAATATATTATATTTGTATTAAATATTATTTTAAGAATTAAATTGAAAATTTATTGTAAATTATTATTTTATATATAGAGAGAGAGAGAGAGAGAGCATGCTGATTATGATTAATCAAGTATATTATTAATAATATATTAAGTATAATAAATATAATAATAAGTATATCAGTGTGGACAACACCAAGACTACAGGAAAACACATTAACATCAATTATGTTTTTATTAGATTTATAGGTATTTTTTAAATAAATCTCCTGAATAGCTTGAAAGAAGATGAGTTGACTTACTAATAAACACAAAGTGTCATAAAGTTCAAACTAACTGATTATCATTTCTACATCAGCAAACCTGTAAAAAAAATGTGATCTTAAATTACACGAGGATTCCTTCTCCTGACAGACATCTGAAACTCAGTTAAAATGGTACAGGGGATCTCCAGAAGAAGGAAGGACGGAGGAAAGACAGAAGGCTCGGGAAGGATTAAAGGAAAGAAGAAGATGAAGAGGGGGGCAGAGGAGGCCATGGGAAAAGAGATAACGACCCTCTCATGTTAACCCTCATCTGAACCCTCATCACAGGTCACATGTTGGCCCTTTTTACCAGCTAGTCTTTAAAAGTAGATGGATTTGCAATATCTAGCATATCATAACCAACAGGACAGGGTTTAGCTGGTTAGCTTCAGCCATTAGTCCCTGCTGGTAGATGTCGTAACTTCACTGTCTGACTCTCAAGAGCATCTTTCTCCTTTGACAGCCATTGAAAAGTAGTGCATTTTGACAAAATACATACATTAAAATAATCATCTATTTAATAATAAATACATTGCCAATAAAAATTAGATTAGTTTTATCAGTTTTATCAGTGTCTGATTATTTTTGGAGGGCTCTTAATAAATAAAACAGACTGGTAAAATAATATTTTTCCTAGTATGCAGGTTGCATACTTCCACAACTGTATACGCTAGCCGAGCAACTGCCTTTAAAATGAATGTGAATGATAATAGATAGATTTCTCCAGTTGTTATCAAAACAGCTGGAAGGAAGAGCCTGCAGTCAGCAGGGTTCACAGGTCAGACGCTCTGGCCCAGTTTGCTGCTGTTCGCTGCAGCACAGAGCTACTCAGTGGGAAGACGTTGACACCGTGACGCACTTAAATCTCTTTAATCTTTCCCATAAAATACAGCAGAATGTCACATCCCCCACATTAATCTATTAAACATGCCCGCCCTGCACAAGTAATGTGACATAATTCTGGAAATGGCAAATTACTTCCCAGCAATAAGATTAATCGAATATATCAATATGAAAAACACCTTGTTAAATAATAATCAGCAGAGCACAGGAGAACACATAAATGTGACTCACCATGTGACTCAGTATCTGTTCATTCTTATTAAAGTGTGCAGCCTTTACTTGTGCCCTTTAAATATACAAAGGTTAAAGGGCATTGTGTGAATGTCACAGTACAGGCTGTTAATGAGCAAATTCCAAAAATAAAAATCATATATATCCAATCCAATTAGCATGAAAATTATATCAATGCAAAAATTATTTTTTAATGTTGGGATTAAATATGACTAGGACATGATTTTAAGAGGAGAAACAGCCACTACAGCACATACTACAAAATAAACATATACACCTAAATAAATGCATACTCATACATCCCTTAGGGATATTGCAAAAGACTTCTGGCATCCACCTGGAAGAAAGAAATCATCTGGATGTTTTGTTTCAGCAATTTATTTCAAGGTCAAAATGCCAAAATGATATCCAAAATCTTGCTTGAAACAAACCGCGACCTCATTGTGCACTTCACTCTATTTAACATTCATTATAATCACATCCATTATTTATGTGCTCATCAAAATTTAAGTAACGAAAACATATTTAAGCTTGTCTGTTCCAAATGGGTTCGCTTTACTGAATACTGACTGCTCGCGGAACCACAGTGACCTGACACATATTGACGCCTGCGGACAAGCTTGGCATCCTAAAAACGGGACACACGATTGCCGTCCTGCAGGCTTTAAACATTTCAGCCTTGAGAAAAACGTCAGTGAAGATCAGCCATCCCATTCAACATGGACATGCAACTATAGCAGTTCTTAGAGATTTAAAAGCAGATTAACTAATGTTGAAAATCAACATTAATGTCATTTCACAGGGTCATTCGGGATCAATGCAAAGTCTCAATCGGCTCTGGGTTCATTTGCATTTTGCCGATGTTGCAATCTTTTCCAATGCTTAAAACAAAGAACAGTCTATTTTGGTGTACCAATACACCTGTGGGACTCTAAATCTCCTTGAACCACATTTTCAATAACCTTTAAAGCATTTTGACAGTATAAATAAAATAAAAAAATACAACATCTCAAACAAAACAACAAACCAAAATTGATCTGAAAATCATCTGATTTTACCCAGATTTGACAACTATACGAAAATGGCAAGAACAGTCATTTCATTTGAACACTATTTATGGCATTTCAAAAAGGTCATTTACAAAAAAAAAGAAAAAAAAAAGTGTCACTGTCAATCATATAGCCTTGAATATGTTGGGCGGAGATGGGTAGGAATGGGCTTGGTGCTCCATTATGCAAAACAGCAGCTCTCTGGAGACCGAAGTATTGGACCTACTGGACCTGGAGACAGAACTATTCGATCTATTGGACCTCTGGGAATAAACAGAGTTGGATGAGTTAAGCTAGCCTGCTACAACCTGGTCGTAGATCTACACGTCCAAATTGATCAATCAATATGGAAGCATTAATCTGGCGAAGTGATGTGGTAACACATCCAGGACAGACTGATTAGAAAAAGAAATACGTCCTCCCACTCGCCTTGAGCCGGGAGATTCACAGCGTTTGGGATGGGAGGGAAAATGCCTCCACTTAAACCTACACACAAACATGTATTAGATGTTAATTGAAGCAACATTATTTAAACAGAATTAGTGGTGACACAGTTATGCTGTGCTATTAAATATTGACTTTAATTACAGCCCTTTAAAAGCAGAGTGAAAAGTGCCAGGAAAGTAGGCTAGCAGTGTGATGTGAAAACATCAATTTTGCACTTTATTTCATTTTTAATGACAGTTTTGCAGCTCTAGGATCTTGTATGTAGGACTCCAAAGCAAATAAAAGTAAATGAATGTCTGTCGCTGGGTGGTCAGCGTGGATTTATCGCTTGTCAACACTTGCTGTTTTCTCCTCCAAGGTCACAAAGACACATTGGCTTGTGAAAGAGGCACCAAACATATCATTCCCATGATCCTCAGCACTTCTGAGCTGACGCCACACACCAAATATATATAAATAAAGCATCTGTCAATTATGAACATACAATGAGTCCCCAAAGCTGTAAACACAAAATTTAAAAGAACAGGAATTAAAAAACAATGACGGCAATGACGCAACATGTAGTATTAATTGAAGTATTTAATGTCAAACCGATCGCAATACTTATTGACACAAGATATTTAAACGTACGTGAATGTGAACGAGATTTGAACCACGATTTGCCACTCATTTCTACAAAAAAGTCATCAAAACTTGTCTGTTTTTAGAAGAGAAAGTGTGTAAATGATAAATGTGCACATCTAAGTTAGTTTTACCAACTTTTTAGGGTACACTAGCATACAGAAAACCTCAAAGCTAACAGACTTGGACTAAAAGCCATAAAACTCTACCTTTGATTTTAATGGGGTCTTTAAATGTCATGAAAATTGTCACAATAAAAAAAAAAACTTAATGATCCTAAAAATGGCAAAATATATTTAAAAAAAATATAGTTATAATACAATATATAATATAAATGATAACAATTTATATTAAAAAATATGTAAATTATAGGTCATATGTATAATAAAATAAAAAATTAAAAATAAAATAAAATAAATACTATTGGAATCCAACTGGGAGGACAAAATTATCTAGTTATCTAGTTTCAAGCTATTTATTTCTAGGGCAAAGCATCAAATGATTTGACAAAACTAGACAAACCTACCATATGACTCCAGAAGACTTGAATTACAATCACAAATGGCTACTTTTATCTTACTTTTTTAATACTTTTTCAGATTTTGGCAGCACAAGCCCAATTCGCTTTCATTATATGGACAAGAGCAGCGTCAACATTTAGCTAAACTTCTCACACAGGTTTGAAACCACACAAGGATGAGTAAACGAGGCAGAATTGTCATATTTTGGGTGAACTATGCCTTTAAGCAACTAGGTGAGCATAACACAACACATCCTACTGAATAAACTCCATCTAGAGCTGTCAGTCTGGTTTCTAACATGACAGAAGTGTCATCAAGAAGTCCGCCTCAAAGTTATTTTTGTTAAAATTATCTAGAGGTTTCTCTCTCTGTCTCTTTATCTTCCCACTCTCGGTGGCCACATGTTGTGACAGCGAGCTACCGCCGCTCAACACATCAAAACACCCCTGCTTGCCAAGAAACACTCACACAAAAAAGACTCCAACACAACCAGGTACCTTCGAGTCAACAAAATACAAAGCATTGCATTACAAAGAGAAAGACAAAGTGTTAAAGAAGTTAAGTTCCTCTCCTGCTCTCCTGAGGAGAGGAGAGGGATCCTTCTACCTTTCCCTCCGCCCAACAGAAGCAGATGTTGCTGGAGGTGCTGAGGATATCCGTAATGAAGCCTGAAATTCCCAGACGCATGGTGACGGCTCAAGAGGGACAGATGGACGGACGGAATGAAAGAGTTGAAGATGAGAGAAGAAGGGAGGAGAGGGTCCCTGGATGTTGTCAGTGCGGAGAGTGAGGCAAGAGTGGGAGAGATGAGGAGAAAGAGAGAGAAAGAGAGAGAGTGTTGCCTCCACTCTGTAGCGCAGGACCTGTGCGCTCCATACGCTGACACACACACACAACAGGTGCAGCCCCGAACCGGCCAGCCAATGGCAACTGTCCTCCCCCTCCTCGTATACACACACACACACACACAAACAGGGTCCTGAGCCTTGATTCTAGCTGACATGCCCCTCTCACACACATAAACATGCATCCAATAACACAGTCAGTCCTCTGCGCGCTGTAGGGTGTCTCTGTGTAAATCTTCCTCAGCATGTGGATGTGACACAGGATTTAGAACACATGCAATGTTTATTTTGACACACACACACTCTCTTATAAACAAAGCTGTAAAAAACATGCAAGGTGTGCTGATAATTCAACGGTTATTCATTTGTTTTTTGTATGTATTAATGTTTCAGTGGGTTTTTTTGTGGAAGCCTGTCACTAAATAAAAAAAAAAGTAATTGCAACTTTTTATCTTACAATTCTGACTTTTTTTTTCTCATAATTGCGAGTTATAAAGTCAGAATTGCATGATATAAACTCGCAATTGCATCTTATAAGGTCAGAATTGCAAGATATAGGCTAAACTCGCAATTCTGACTTTTTTTCTCAGAATTGTGAGTTGATCTCGCAATTCTGACTTCATATCATGCAATTCTGACTTCATATCATGCAATTCTGACTTTATAACTCGCAATTGCGACTTTATATCACACATTCAAAATTCAAAAGTCAGAATTGTGAGATGTAAACTCTCAACTGCGAGAAAATTGTGATAAGTCGCAATGGCAAAAACAAGCTTCCATAATTTTGAACTGAACAGAAACAAGTACCCCATAAGTCAACAGAGTAGTTCAAATTATCATATTTTGTGTTCCAAAGGAAGAAAAAAAGTCATTCAGGTTTGGAACAATATAACGGTGAATAAATGATGAGAGAATTTTCATTTTACAGTGAACTATCCATTTCTAAAGGGTGTTCACACATACACAAACAAGTCTCTTATACTCACCAAGACTCATTTATTTCACATCAAAGAACAAAAATACAGTAAAAACAGCAATACTGTGAAATTTTATTAAAATTTAAAATGACTGTTTTCTCTTTGAACATATTTTAAAATGTAATTTACTCCTGTGATCAAAGCTGAATTTTCAGCATCATTACACCAGTCTTCAGTGTCACATGATCCTTCAGAAATCATTCTAATTGGCTGATTTGCTGCTCAAGAAAAATTTCTTATTATTATCAATCAGGAAAAAGATTAAAAAAAGCCTGCACCCGTCGCCGGGAGTTTGACTGACAGGCGATCTGACCAATCATGACGCTGAATCCACCATTTTGTCTGATAAACAAACCAGACAGGAGAGTTAATAAATTAACGCTAGTGGACTTGAACTTAAAAAATGGTGTGTATTGATGTCTTTCTGCTGTTGAAACAATACACCTTTTAATTCATGCATTATTAGTAGGAAGAGATGATCGGTTTACATGCTGCTTGAACTAAGACGCTACAGCGATATGTCACGACACATTAAAGAGCCACGAAATGTTATTTATTGTTTGAATTTCTTAAAAAATTACAAAATTTGAATTATTTTATACCAAAAGTAACCTGCTCTGTCTTGTCTGTCAGCTCGTTGTTAGTGTCCTCTTTGCTCCACGATATATTTTTGACTCTTTGAAAACATGATGTGTGGCGTGAGAGCGGCATGGCTTGTCGGACAAAGCAACAATAACTAAGGGGGGCGGGTTTTTGCAAAAAAATTTAATGAAATTGTTCATTAGGCATTGAGAAAGGTCATTAGACACTGAGAAAGGTCACAACGTGACAGAATCGTTTGCTGCTTTTTCATTAAAGTAGTGGTTTTTCTTGCAATTGTTGGTTTTCCTTATTGTTAGAGTGTGTGGGCTATTTTGAATCTTTTCCCGATTGGATTTTTGGTCTACGAACCTTATTTGGACCTTATTCACACCTTATTGAGTCCCTGGTTATTCTTCAGTTTTTATCGATGAAAACTGAAAACCGCTTAATATTTTTGTGGAAACTGTGATCATTTTTTTTAGGATTCTCTGATGAATATGAAAGTTCAAAATAACAGCACTGAAATTTGAAAAACATTCATAATGTTATAAAAGATTTCTGTGCATCCTCGCTGAATAAATGTTTTAACTTCATAAAAAAAAATATATACGTATATATCTTACTGACCCCAAACTTTAAACAGTGATCTGCAGTGACAAAGAAACTAAAAGTAATTAATTTCTCATGATATCAGTAGTGAAATCAGTCAACACAAGCGTAAGCGATGTAAAAAAAGAGTGGAGCTCACACGATCTATATCCTGTCAGATAGTCGAGTGTCTGCAAGATGGAAAAGTTCATGTTAATGTGGTGATTTTTTGTTGCATACATCTTGTCACATACAGTGATGGTGATGCTTGATAAATCGGAAACTGACAGCAGTCTGATTCATGCATTGATCAGTCATGATATGATCTGTTATGAACTACTGAAATTTATAATAGAAATGATTTCCCTGTATGTTAATTTTAAGGGCTACAAAATTGATTCCTTGTCAAAAAAGAATGATATCTTGTTTTTAGGTTCTCAACCATTTACCTTGATTTAATGTGTTTGTTGCATTTTATTTAAAATTAGAGTAAAATTATTTTAATATATTAATAATTTAAATGCTTTCAAATTACCCTGTGGCTACCCTGAAAATTTGCTATGGGCCCCAGTGGACCCCGACCCTCTGGTTGAGAACCACTGGCTTCGACTTCAGGAATGAAGGAACTTCAACTTCTACTAGAATATTACTGGTGGACTATTATGACTATTGAGACAATAAGCAACAACCTAACAACTGCATAGAAAGATAATAAAGAATCATTTGCCTTAGCAACCAAATGGCAACACACTGGCTCCCACTCACAATATTTTAATGTTAAGAACCACTCAGACTTTCTTCATAAATGTAAATTTCTAGTGTTTGCTGCTGCTTGTTTTGCAGTGTCTGAGTGACAGGACTGAACCGCTCTGAGAACGCTTTTCATTTGTCTCCCGGAACGCAGCGTGGGCAAACTGACCCCTATGTGACATTTCCACTCTGAAAACTGAAACAAACACTACATTCATGTCAAATCGCTTAGGCCTCAACTTACATTTGCTTAACTTTTACATCGACTGTATGTAGTATGGAGGAAAACAATCAGACTAAAAATATCTGAAGTCAAGCATGAACCTGAGTTGAAACAAAGTGATTGATATTCTTTATAGATTCACTATGTGAGATGCTTTATAGTTGTCATGACACTCATTGTGTGTCAGCTTTTATAGCAGATTATAAAAATATACCAATTAAATATGCAAATAAATCAATCAAGAGCAATTAAAACGTTCACACTTAACCAAAAACAAATACAACACATGACGGAAATAGTCCATAAACTTTAAATCTGAGTCTGTATGTGAAGTGGTTCGAGCATTTGAACTAAAAATAATAAATATAATCAAACATAATAGAAGAAATAAGCATTTTGAGCTGAAATTAAGAAATTTATCTTTATACAATCTGCAAATTTCATCACACACAGTATATTGCTTATTTAAACACCTTAACGAACTGCTGAATGGACCCTTTTCTAGATTGATGACGCATTTCTGCTGTTTCCCCAACAGCGTTTTTTAAAAAAGTTGCCAGCCACCGCCAGCATTTTTGATCATTGTCACAAAACTTTCATGGCCCCCAGAAAGTCAAAGACTATGTCCGGATCGGATTCAGAACGATGATCAAAACATACATGGAGTAAACTGCATCCATCAACACCCCAAAGCTTGCACAGTCCTGTTCCTCTTCCTGGTTCGACATTTCATTCGGTAACGTTAAGGCAGTTTTGATTTATATTCTATTGAATGTTTGAAGATCGTGTTATTTTACATGTGCATAAGCAATACTTTTATCACTTGTTTCTGCTTCTTCTTTTCCTGTTTTGATCTGGAGATTCTGTACCGTTTCAGATGCATAAAAGTGCCTCTACCATATAAAAGTGAAAATATGGATTGCTAAAAATTCGAAAATTTCAATTGTGGGCAAAAAGTTTTTTTTTTAAATGGGTAACACTTTACAACAAGGTTTCATTTGTTAACTATGAACAAACAATGAATACAACATTTGTTAATCTTAGTTTATGTTAATCTCAACATTTACTAATACATTTTTAAGATAAAAAGTTAGCTAATGCACAGTGAACTAACATGAATATGGAATTGTTATTAACTAACATTAACAAAGGTTAATAAATGCTGAATTAATATATTGTTCATAGTTACAGTAGTTAATACATTAACTCATTTTAAAAAATGAGACCTTGTTGTAAAGTGTTACCGAAAATTTTTTACATATTTTGTACATTTATAACACTATACTTTGTATTTTCTTACCTTGGCATTAAATTACAGAAAACTGATTACTGGTTAACTGCAGAGTGTTTCTAGCACAATGGCTGAGGGAGTGACGGTAAATTTAACAACTTTTTTGGAAACAGAAACACTTTCATCATTTTTTTTTCCTATTGGGGCAAATGGAAACACAAAAATTATATTTGTTGTAGTTTCATTGACCACAATAGAAGTTTACCCAACCCTGAAAACTTCTGAGAAATCCGGAAATGTGAAAAGGGTTTCAGTCAGTAATTATGGGTAAGACTGAATATTTCAAACATCAATGCTATGAAGCAAGAAATAAATATTAACAAAAATAAAATCAGCCCATAAACTCTTAAAACTAAAGGTTCTTTATTAGCATAGATGGCTCAAAGAAGAACCTTTAACATCCACTGAACCTTTCCAAAGCACAAAAGATTCTTTATAGTGGAAAAGGGATTTTAGATTATTAAAATGTTCTTCTTTGGGGAACCAAAAATGGCTCTTTCTAAGGCAATCACTGCGAAAACCCCCTTTTGGAACCTTATTTTTAAGAGTGTATGGGCTTATATTTTAATACTTCATCATTGTTCATTCCACATGAAATGCAGCACCCCATTAGGTCACAGAATTCCATCTCATATTAAACCAACAGCGCTCTGGCGGGAAAACAGCATTTGTCTTTCTTCTCCACGGAGACTAGTTTGAGTTCATTATCATAAAAAAATCATGATATAAATAGAAGCAAAAGTAACCACATCAGCATTTCTGTGGGGTGTGATTCTTGGCATCGAGCCATCTTTTATTTTCGTTTGTGCTCACCTGCCCACTAAACACACAAACAGACTGACACAAACACACACACACTTACTCGTGAGATTTCCAGAGTCTTCGAGGGGGAGGAAGGAATTCTCGTTTGTTGAGCGGCACAATGCCAACAGCCGCTTGCATGACGGTAAAAAACTTCTTGTACTTCATCTTGGCGATGTGGCTCAGTCACCAATGCCAAAACACTCAACCTGGATGGATGTTCCTGTGGTCACGAGAAAAAACAACCACGACAGGCTCCTCTACAACTGTGGCTCTGCACCGACCTTGTCCATACATGTCTTTTGTCTTTAAAAAAGGAAAAAGACATTAATTTGGAGATTTGTGTGGCTGTTATCCTTACATAATTCAGAGAAGACCTTTATAACATTAGACAAATGAAAACGGACTAGAGGGATAATTGTGTTACTAAGCCCATGGAGATAATACAGACTCTCCATTCTCTTTAATCCGTAACTGCGGCTCAAAAAAGCCCTTACGTGCATTTAACACTGACCCCGCAAGACAACACACCGCCTCCCTCCCTGTTCCCACTCTCCTGCCATTTAAATGAACAGCTACGGACAGGGCAGATAGGGATGGACATAGTTACAAGCGTGATTATGAGCTCAACCAGGCCTAGTTAAACCCAAATGAGTGTACGCACATGTACGCACAGTCTTGGCCACAAACACGTGTAACACGAAAGGAAAAAACGTAGGATGAGTAATCACTTGTCAGGGTTGTAGGCACTGAGCCAGCGTGAGCTTTGAAAATGAAATTACTCGATGGCAGTCTGTGCGGACGGATTATGTACGCGTTGGTTACAAGCACAAAGTGGGATTTCGCTGTCAAAGAGCTCGAGGTGAGACGGGGAAAATTCCACGAATTAATTCTATGAATAGGTCTGTTTTGGCCGCACAGATGTATCACAATGAGCCATTGGCAATGAAAGGATTTGAAAGCATTTTCTCGCGCACATAAATATCCATAAAAGCTTATGATGTTACGGAAGTAATAGGCTATGATTTAATAACCATAATCCTTAATGCATGGATGACTGCATTAGAGACTACACTGTGCAGCTCTGACCAGACATCAATGTATTTGTTCAGAATTTTTAATAGTGATACCTGCTAAGGCCAAGCATTATACATGCTTAGGATTAGTAGTTTTTCAAAAACCCCAACCCTAAGAATGAATTATATAATTCTAGGTGCACAACTTGTTCTGGACAGTTCTGACTTATTAAAGAGACAGTTCACCCAAAAACAAAAATTCTGTCATATTTACTCACCCTCATTTCATTCCAAACCTGTATGACTTACTTCTTCTGTGAAACATAAAAGTAGATATTTTGAGAAATGTCTTTTTTGTCCATGCACTGGAAGCCAATGTTCCAACATTCTTTGAAATATCTTTTGTGTTCCGCAGAAAAAATAAAGTTATAAAGGTTTAAACAACATGAGGATGAGTAAATGATGAGAGAAATTTCATTTTTGTGTCCCTTAAAGGGTTAGTTCACCCAAAAATAAAAATTTTGGGTGAAATTACACATTTTGAAGCAAAAAAAAGCATCCATCCATAATAAAAGTAATCCCCTGGAGCCATGTGTATTACTTTTATTATGGATGGATGCATTTTTTTTTTTTATGGGCTTCAAAATGTGGCCCCCTATTCACTACCATTATAAAGCTTGGAAGAGCCAGGATATTTTTAAATATATCTCTGATTGTGTTTGTCTGAGAGAAGATAGTCATATACTCCTAGGATGGCTTGAGGATGACTGAATCATGGGATAATTTTCATTTTTGGGTAAACTAATCCTTTAAGAAAGGATGTGTTATTTTAGATACTTTTTAAAGCGATTTAGACTTTTGACAATAAGACTTCAGTAAGATTTCTTTTTCTTTCTTTCTTTTAAAGAAATTAATTATTTTATTGAACAGGGATGCACTAAATTGATCAAAAGTGGCAGCAAAAAGTTTTAAATTGTGAACTTCCTTTTTATCAAAGAATCCTGGGGAAAAAAAACGTTTCACGGCTTCCACAAAAAATTGAAGCAGCACAACTGTTTTGATAAGAAATGTTTCTTGAGCAGCAAATCAGCATATTAGAATGATTTCTTAAGGATCATGTGACACTGAAGACTAGAGTAATAGCAGCTGAAAATTTCAGCTTTTTTGGGTGAACTATCCCTTTAACTTGAAGTTAACTTAAAGGTTGATTTATGAGCAACGGTGTAATAGCAAGCACCACTAATGACCCAAACATGCAATAAAACCAACGATTTTACTAAAAAGAAGGTGATTGGTTGCATCCAATTGCCTGAACAGTGTCCGCAACTTCATTCAGATCAATAACATGGATAGCATGCCATGGATATTCACAAGGTCAATCTCATACACAAAACAAACAACATCAAGGAGAGAAAGACAGAGATAGAAGGGGGTTAGGAAGGAACAGACAGACAGAGTGTGTGTGTGTGTGTGTGTGTTGGTACGGGGATCATCCTCATTTGATTACAAGTCATGATCCTCTTGCTAGGAGTCAGCTGGTCTGGAGTCAGCAGTATTATGAAAGCATGGCTGTGCATTTGGCTCAGGTCTGCTCGCACATGTGCAACTCTGATTTTGCTAAATCAATCAATGCTGAGACACTTGGAAATATTAAGCACTTACATTCGCATGCAAATATGAAGCTTAAGCATTGACCAACGAGCTCCTGCTGTCTGTGACATTACAGATGCCCTGCTGAGGAACATTGGAGACCTTCATGCATCAGTAATTTCTCCACATGCACTAACTTTGATTAAAGTAAACTGAAATATGCAGCATGAACTAACATTAAGATTGAGAATTTGCAGTGACAGTAGGCAATTGAAGTGTTTCATCTTGGTAATAAAATCTGCCCTTTAAACACCCAACACACAGGCGTTGACATATGCATAACATTTCATCACAAGAGAGCTGTAAAAACAAAATGCTTTTTTATCCCTCACAGTCTTGTTTTCATTCCTGTCAAAAATGTAATATGGCACCACGCTGACTAAGGTCTATAATAGTGAATGTGGTACAACAGTGGTTTGGTGCATGTAATATTTAATAAATAAATAAATATCAAACTTCTTGACATCTTTAAAAAGGCATCTGAAATAATAAACTAAGTGCAATGTAGTGTTGTAAAAAATATCGATTTCTTCCAAAACTAATTTTCCGCAGAACAGATACATGATACCAGCTGCGCTTTCTCACTCTCATCTCTCCGGCAGCGAGTTGACACACCAACCTGCCTCCCCTCACTCACTCGTTTCATTTGCTCTGGATGAATATTGTTGTTGTTACAAGGCTTGAATTTCGCCGTGGGATTGCGTGTATTGCACATAATTTTACTTATTTCCGCAGATTTTGCTCTCAAACCCAAAGTGCGCGTGCATAAAGCTGCCTCTCAGTACTAAACTGAGTTCTTTTTCGCTGCTTATTGCACTCAAACAGTTAAATACACAAAATAAATAATGTCAAAATGCCGGTCTTGGTGAGTATTCACGTAAACAAAGTCAGTTATGTTTTATGTAAACAGGTTGAGAAAGAAAACGAATGTGTAACAGTAATGGATGCGTACGTCCGGTCTTAAAGTGACAGCAGATTGAGACACCAAATTATGAGATAATATTAAAAATATCTATATGGCAGTTTTTCCCCATGGTTTTGATGTTAAAATTGTGGCAGGAAAATGCTGAGTGGCTAGTAGTCTTACGTAGCCAGACTTTCAAATTGACGGCAGAAGGTCTGGACTCTATCGCAGCTTTCATTGGGCAAGGGGACGTCTGACTGACATGTAACGCAACCAATCACCGTTCAGTTTTGTCCCACGTCATGTTTAGGGATGTGAAAATGGAAAGTCGATGTGCCTACAATAACAGACCGATATGCATCTAAAAAATTATTCAATCAAGAACGTTCAAGTGCAAGTTTACTGCAACAATGGAGCTGCAAACTTCACATACGTTTGCAAATTCCAGCGTTTAGTTGATCCTGGTAAGCGCTCATTGTCTCAGTTGTAAATAAAACGGCATTCTTCTTACACAAGGGGG
Organism: Hypophthalmichthys molitrix; assembly: GCA_037950675.1. Lineage (NCBI taxonomy): Eukaryota > Metazoa > Chordata > Actinopteri > Cypriniformes > Xenocyprididae > Hypophthalmichthys > Hypophthalmichthys molitrix. Next base: position 6,174,462 of record CM075499.1, on the reverse strand, counting down.
TTTGTTTCCAGGCGGACCATTAAAGAACGTGACACATCTCCCGGACATCCTGCAAAATTCAACCAACCAGATGACGACTTAGAAAATCCTGAAGCGTTTCCAGTTAAGTGTGCCATATGCATCAGACGTTCAGCCAATGGTCTGTGGGCGTGACGTCTGAGGCTGAGACTAACTGGCTAGTAACTTTGGAAAACCACTAGCCACAGTGGCTGGTGAGCAAAATGTCAAGCCCTGTATATATATATATATATATATATATATATATATATATACATATATATATATATATATATATATATATATATATATATATATATTATATATATATATATATATTAAGCGTTGGGGGTAATGCATTACAAATAACTTGAGTTACGTAATCAGATTACTTTTTCAAGTAACTAATAAGGTAAAGCATTACATTACTTTTTTGGGTGAACTAATACAACTCAATCAAAAAGCAATTAAAGCAATACAGAAACACTGTACAGTAGATGATGACAGAGCTACTGTGTGTATCATGAAAGCAGTTGACTGTATCTGTGTTGGTTCAATGCCACTGACAGAGGTGACCCTGTCACAACACTCTGCCTCTTTAATTAGTGCGAGCACCCTGAGGATGTGCTGATTACTCCTTTCATTACGACTGTTAGGAGTTGAATAGCAAATGGGTGACAATTATCTGCTTGTGTCTGTGCCAGGCTGTGAACTAATCACTGCTAAAATCAATTGATACAGCACAAATTGGACAAAAATATGCAAAATATGCAAATATCTGACTGCAAAATGCTTAACGTGATTTATTCAAGTGGGACATGTTCTGAATCAACATCCCAGCTGGTCCTGTAATGACATTAATATCAGCCAATCAGATTTCAAGGTTAGGTTTAATGTAAGTGTCAAGTCCAGGGGGTCAGTTTTGGCTGGTCAACATGGACTAGTTAGTCTCTACTGGTAAATGTTGGAACTATACCAATATGCAGCTAAAACATGCATCTTTTTCCATTTACTGACCTCAAACTTTTGAACAGAGGTGCAAATTGCAAATATTTCATGACATTATAGCAGATGTTTTGCTAGTGACTGATGTTTGAAAGCTCTTCTATCATTGCAGCTTATGCATTATGAAAACTTGCATCAAGCCCAAAAACAATAAGTGAGTAGATGCTTCACAACAGCCTATACTGCAAAAGATGGTATTCCATAGCTAAATCATGTCATTTGCTTAACGATAATGGAGTTATAGTGCAAACTCTAAACAACAGGAACAAGGCACAAGAGTTCAGGTGGCGTGGAGCACTAACCATAAGGCACAACCTTCAGGTATGTTCTCCTATAAAGAGCGAATGAGACTAACAGATCAGCTGGCTCCTCAGCGAGGGGGAGGAGTGTCAAGGACAAAATAAAAATCCATCGCTGCAACCTTGAGCTGCTGTTTTTGGCCAATTAAAGCAGCCCTTTGGCTCTATTCCACCATGGCTTACTGTACACTGCTGCTGTGAGACTGAGGGGGTAAAAAGTGTTAAGGCATTATTCTGATGATGAAATATGGAATTCTGGGATTGAAGGGAACAATTGAACTCTTATAAGCATTCTACTGCCCGACTGGACACCACCTCACTAGGAAGGGCACTGATGAGATCAGCGTAATACAAGATGTTTCACGTGCACTTTCAGCAGAACACGTATGTAAGCACAGTCATGACTTTAAACAAGGGCTATTTGCTTACTACCTAGCTATAGGGAGGACCGGGGCTAGTTGTCACAAGGGCAAAAGTCCTTTTTGAGTCAACTGCACAAATGTGTTTCTTCTAGCAGTGGTTTTGTATTTTAGATTCAGACATAGAGTTCAAAACTCTTTTAAAACACAAATTTGAAATGTATTGGGGAAAGTTGTAAAAAATATAAATGTATTTAACAGCCTATAATTCTTTTTAAAGGCTCACTTAAGTGCCTTGGAACTGAAACAGGAAGACAGGGCGGGACATATTGAACAGCTCCTCCCCTTTTTTAAATAGCCAATAGCGTTTTGTTTATATCACTGCTCAGCTAGAGCCATTGAACTTGATAAAGCCTCAGTTTCCTTCTAATCTCTAACCATTTCCCCTCCTTATCTCTTACATATCGCTTTAAAATATTGCATTCTGTGCAGAATTCAAATGGGTCCAATACGTTTTTGTGGTCTGCGCCAACTCGCGCATATGATCCGCTCTGTGCTATCGTGTCTTTGGACCGGAGAAGACTGTGTTTCGCGTGACACTAACCTGAAACCAGACTTCATTCGCCTCAAGCATATTTACACTGTCTTAATCGTTCTCTATCCGCTATATAGTGCACTATGTACCATTCACTATGTAGGAAATGTGAATTTTAGCTGCAGCTTTAGCATCTATTTATAATGTAGAAGGCGGGATGCTTTAGACTATAGAGAGCATTTGATTGGACAGAAAATATGATGAGAAGCTGAAGTGCAGCGTGATGTCATCAAAATTGTTGATCCATATTGGAGGAAGTGAGAGACGGCAAGTTTTGAATGCTTATATCTTCTAAATACAAATTTTGTCATTGTTTTGGAGCACACTAGCTTATAGATAAGAGTAAGCCCAACATATTCATACTAAAAGCCAAAAAACTTCAATTTTGATTTCATGGTGACTTTAAATGCAGATATGGTTTGAAAGATGAGTTGTTGTTTTTTTAGTTGAGACAATATTTTATAGTTATTCTTCTCAAATCAGTGTTATTTCGACCACAGGTTCCTGTGACAAATATGCCCCGCTATCATTGGACTTTATTCATGAATCACAAACAGAATGAATCCCTGAGTACATTGTTTGCAAAACTGTTCTTACATAAACTGTCACTTTTAATTAAATGCAACAATTTATGCAAGAATGGATTAATGAATTATTTACACAAACTTGCTCTGCATGTGTTTTATGAATGAGCCCCAATGTGTATTAAATGAAATGTAGCTTTTTTCTTAACAAAAATGGTGAAAATATTCCATACACTTTTTTTTAGCCAAGACTGTTGTGTGTTTATACAAAAACTGGGAAGCACTTTATTTTATAGTACCCCATGTACATACTATGTATTTATTTTAGTAATTGCAATAACTGGGTAATAACTAGGTACTAACCCTGAACCTACTCCTAAACCTAACCTTTACCCATGTAGTTACATTATATTACAGTACTATCTGTACACTGTAAGTACATGCAAGTGCATGTACTGTAAAATAAAGTGCAACCAAAAACTGACTTTCAAAAATAAACCTGAGAAATATTCACTTATATAAAAACTCCTCTTTACAATATATAAGACAAAGTCAATACACATTGCACATGAATTTGTTTTTATACATGTAATGCAAAGCAAATCTGTGTTTAAAGTATTGCTTTGAATAAAGCAAATACTTTTACACCTTTACCTTTAACAATTTTCTCATCAATATGTGAAAAGTCCATGATTAAATCAAGGAAGGCAGAGAGTTGAGCTTTGTGATAGATGATTTCAACTAGTCAAAACTCACACCACAGGGAATTTTCACCAACTGTGCAACCAAATTATTTCTCATGTCAGAGTAACAAACACGATATTTGCAACCTGCACCCAAATATGTGCGTAGTGTGTGTGTGTGTGTGTCTCCACCCATATTAGCACACTGTTACAGTCATCTTGAGCAGAGAGCCAATTCCGCTGGGTAACTTCTAAATGATGTATTAAACCACAGAGCTGCTATAGTCCCATGCGTCTCCACTAAATATCTAAATGCGCACGGCACCTGTCATACCACCAACAGCGCTCCAAATGACGTAAATGATGCCTACTCAGAGGACTTCGAATGGAGAACAATCATGGCGGCCACAAGCACTCGAAAACAACTACTTCAGAAGGGCCTTGGGTAATGAATGTTTTCATAGGGTTCATTTGATGGACACTTACCATAAATCTGCTCAAGGTTTGCCAGATTTCAAATCATATATTTCCAGGGGGTCCAGAACCAGCTGAGCAACTGCCATTGAGATGAATGGGAATGCTAATGGATCGCTTTCTCCAGGTATTAAAGACCTCCCTGATGAAGACCTTCACTAGCTACTATCCTGATTCCAAAGGCAACAGACAGAGGAAAATTATAAGTCCATTTCATGTTTTCAAGAGCCCTAAAAAAATAATATAAATAGGGACGAACTAATATTAAAATTGTCCCCAATACAATAAAGCAATTAATATTTTCAAGTTATCATATTATCAACATTTTCTGTGAATTATTGGCTTTATAATTCTACACAATTTTGTCTAAATAAATTAAAAATTAAAAAAAAAAATACTAAAAAATTAAAATTAATCATTTTAAATGCTACAAGTGAATTTCGGCATCACAACACAATGTACAGTGAGAAAAATGAATATTAATTTTGAGATTTGCTAAAGATGAAACGAATGGCCAATAAACCATTTCCATGTTAACATCATGTTCAACAAATGGCCGATTTTACAGTTCTAAACTATTTTGTCTAAAAATAATAATAATAATAATAAAACAATCATTTTAAATGCTACAAGTGAATATATGCATCAATTTTTAATTTAGGAATGAAAAATGGATATTCATTTTGATATTTACTAGGGGTGTAACAATATATCGTGTCACAATATATCGCTGTACAAAAATGCAACAATATATCGTATAGTGACAATATGTATTGTGTATAGTTCACCCAAAATGAAAATTACTGTGTGAGAAAAAACATTTTTAGTGTTATTAAAATAGTAGCATTTTTAAAGATCACCTTTAAGATGATGGTTAAGGTATTCTAAATGTAAAAATAGGGGAAATTAGCATGCGCATATTCCATTGACTGATTCTCATAAAAAAACTTCCAGATAACTGATAGGGTCTCAATATATTGTGCATCTCTAATGAAACTTACATATTGTTCAAAAGCATGACCACTTCAGAAAGGAACGTACCCTAGATAGTGTGTCTTGCCCAGCGCATCGCTCTCACACACTATACACACGTCTTAAGATAACTGATCTCTGCTCTGCTTTGCTCTTGTAACATGTGACATCTCTTTCTCACCTGACTTTAGGGTTTTTGTTCCCTTTGTCTCGACCTCTTGGAGCTGATATGTCCCTCCTTGACTCACTCCACTCTTATCTCAGAGAAACACTAAATGGAAGGTCATCTAAGCACACAATAATCTACTCAAAAGTTTGGGGGACCTGAAAATACAAGGTACAACACAATAAGTAAAGGATAATCCAGGGCTAGCTGTGAAATGCACGACATGGCATGTCTGTTGCCTCCGCGGAGTGCATTCAAATCGTTTAATGCACAGCTAGCCGTGGATTATCCCGTTTATAGCATGGTCATTTGCCAGCACTGACAACTTAAACCTGTTATTTATGTTTGCAGCAGGAATATTTGACTGGAAGGGTAAAAATGACGGTTATTTTCGTCAGTGTGAATTGTGTTCAGCGTCTCTCTCTATTAACAAGGAAGCTGTGAGTTAATTACTTGAAAACCAGCGATGTTACCTCCTCGTTGACGAGAAATATGATGTAGCGATTCAGTAGCGAAGAGTCGCGAGGCAGCGTTGACAACAAGTTTTTGTACTCCTGAATGTTTCTGTGTGCGCAGCGCGATCTCCGAGTGACGTAAGCTTGCGCGTGCTTCAGTGAAAACAGCGCGAATGACGTATGCGTCTGTGCGCTTCATTAATATAGACGGTTTCATCGGACGCACGCGCGTTGCCACGGTTACGCGCCTGGCCAGAAGTTAACTTCCAGTCTGCTTTTTGTTCTGGTAGTAACTTTGTAGCATTTAAGTTTGGTAATTAATGGTTCTTTTCTTCTACTGGTAACCCAAAATAATACTGGCTAGCTAATGTAATTTACTTATTTATTTTGCTTTTTATTAGAAATAATCTACTCTAGAGGGTCTCTGTTGTTACCGATTCTTTGTGAAGGTCTACCGGAAGTTAAGTTTGGGCCTCAAAACGTTTGTTTATGTTGTTGCTGTTGAAACCGTCTATTAAAAAACAAAGTAGAGTAACAAACTGGACTTCATATGATACTACCACCATCCTTTTATGGTCTCTTCATGTGTTCGATGTATTTTCCTGTAGCTTTAGACAAATTAGTATATGTGGCTCAGAAAAGTCCTACATCTGGAACTAAGTGGAGTATAGCCTAGTATATTAATACTGCTTTTTTTATTGTCCATTTTTTATTGTTAAATAACAGACTAGAGTTTCACCTCAACCTCTTAACGTTACATGTCTCAGCATGTCCAGATCCATCAATATTCCTAAACTGAAATGTCAAAAAGGTGTGACATAGAAATGACCTTGGTGATGATATCAGAATGATCAAAGTCTTGGAAATCATGCCAGACCTCATTCTGTTGGTCATGTGTCATATTAACAGCTTCAGGACAGGGAAGCAGAAGCTCATTCTTATATTCCACGGTTCCATATTGCCTTACGGCCTTGAGAAGTGTCTGCAGCTAATACAGGATGTTTATTGTTGAGAGATGCTCCTTTAGCTTTCATAAACCAAGGTTACAGTAATGTCACCTTTGATATTAATGTATAGGAAACGAGAGGCAGAAACTACAGAGTGGCAGTTGACATGACTTGTATTGAGCAATCTCTTGGGATCCTTGAAAATGATGCTAATCGGGAGCCCAACAGTGAATAAAACATTTACAGACAAGTTAAAAAAAGAGGGAATGTATTACCTCCAATATTTGTGTATATGATACCTACTTCCATGCTCAATCACTTTTAGGGAGTAAATAAAAATAAGTGATTTGAATGTTTAAACATGTAAACAAACTGTCTACTATATCTGGTATATGATGCTGTGATGAAACAACTAAATAATGCCACTGTCATAGAAACAGTATCTTTATTTTATAAAATATATTTATCTTTAAAAAAAAATAAATAAAGCAAAATATAGTTTCATGGCTGGGATAAAAAAATATTTATGAACAGTGAATTTTCTCAATTTATCCACCACTGGTGTGGCAAAAATCATTTTGGACCCTGGGTTTGACATCACCAAAAAAAGAAGAGAAAAAGATTTCAGCATTAATAAGCATAAAATAAAATAAAGTTAAAATGGTGAAAAACAGGAAATCATGACCAGTTGACAGCACTAACAGCATTCCCCATATAAACATTTGTACATTTTATCCTAAACTCTTTCAAATATTAATTTCAATTAGTCCACCACCACTGACTATGATTTAAACATAAATTAAAAGCTTTTTTTAATTAAATTTCCACAATAAGATTGTTGATCATCTTAAAAACTCAATTAGTCCCATTACACTTCTGTTCATGTTTAACATCTAATTTTTTCAGTATATAAAGTCTCCCACATGACAAATGGTAACTGTTCCATGAAGACTGGAGGAATTTAATCTGAGTGTGACAGCAGAGTCGAGTACTGTCACAGACCTGAAGAAAATGGAGACAAATTGCTGCATTCACTGGAAATTGGAGAGATTAATTTCTCATCTTTGACAGAGACTCTTGAGCACTCATATCTTCAAAGCAGGACAAATGTTTTTTGCTTCTTTTGTGAGACCTCGAGATAGCATCTGAAGGATAATCTGAGAGGGACCTCATCTTTCCTGAAACAGCGGCTCTCGCTATTTGAGCTGTCCGTCTACTGTAGAACGCGTTCAATATGGTATCAGCAAACAAGGTGCAGTGACACACTGACATTTTCCTCCTTACTTAGTGTTTTTGACCAGACCATAACATTGCTTAGCATTCAACCCAGCCCAGTATCATGTCATAATTATTGCAACACTATTACAATTGCTCAACACTATATCTGTACTTTATATACACACAAAGTACAGACTTTAAAGGTGCATTAAGTGATTTCTGAAAAACGCTATTGAAGGTGGATTGGACCGAGCACCACAACACACTTGTAGCCAATCAGGAGTAGGGGGCGTGTTCACTTATGATGGGGGAGGAGAGAAAGTGAGATTTGTAGAAAGACTGTAGAAAGAGAGGTGGCTGAGAGACATTACAAAAGAGAAAAGGTCAGAGGAATATCACTGGAAAAAGAAGGGTTATGATCAAGCAAGAGCTTGTTATGTTAGCTATAGTAACAGGATTGTTTTGAGTGTCATTGTTTGTACATGCTCTTGTATAGTAATTTTTTGCTCTTCCTTGTCGTTCATTCATTCGAAATTGATTTTTAACAGTAACTTATAAACAGCCCTACAGTGAGGTTGTTAATCGATGGTATTTGCTTCTGCTGAAGCCACCAGACCACATTATTTTAACTTAAAATAATTGTTTAACAGCGGAATTCAAGGTGAAAAACGACATTACCCATGATGCTGAATAGAAATTTCCACCAATCAGAGTTAAAAAAAAAGCAAAACACTCCAAGTGTTCTTTAGTTCCGCCCACTCCCATGAAACTGCGGCTGACATACAGTAATCGAGGAAACAGTCTCAAAATACTTAAAATATATTGTATTTATATATAATCAACATTTATAAGAGAGTAGATTTCCCCATCATTTTTAAAGGGTTAGTTCACCCAAAAATGAAATTTCTGTCCTTAATTACCCTCATGTCATTTCAAACCCGTTCAGATGTAGAACCTCGAAACGCTGAATAAACAGTGTAGGAGAATGACAGGGAAGAGAATAAATTGCTGAATAAAGTCATTATTTTTTTGTTTTTGCACACAAAAAGTATTCTTGTCGCTTCATAACATTAAGGTTGAACCACTGTTGTCACGTTGACTATTTTAAGTTTTTACTACTTTTCTGGACCTTGAATGACAGTAATTGCATTGCTTTCTATGGGGGATAAAAAAAATAAATAAAAAAAACATCTTGGATTTTATCAAAAATATTTTAATTTGTGTTCCAAAGATGAATGAAGGTCTTACGGGTGTGGAACGACATGAGGATGAGTAATTAATGACAGAAATGTAATTTTTGGGTGAACTAACCCTTTAATTACATTATGCTGATTGCAGTGATTCATGGGATTGTAGTTCTTTCTTTCACTAAAGCACTTTGTGTTTTTGTCCAGTTTTCAAATACTTCTTTGCTTCAAATCAAAGTTTGTAGTGTTGTGATTCCCCTCGTAGTGGATTGGCTTGGTTCATGGCTTATAACTCTTTAACAAAGACTTTATAAAAAAAAAAAAAAAATTAAAAAAAAATCCCTACGAGAAAAATGAATGGAAAAAATACTTCCGGAACCGGCACTCTATTGAGACAATTTCTTATAATTTTGACTGTCCTAATTGAGACTATATCTTAAAATGTGATATATGATACGAAGTCACAATTCTGAGAAATAAACAATTGTGAGATATAACATTGCAATTACAAGAATTACCTTTTTTGAGAACAGGCTTCTATAAAGCAGACTAAAATTGCCATCTGATTATTATCGAAATCCCTTTAATAACTATGCAAAACCATGGGCTGCATTTTGTGCTAATTAACATGCAACAAATTCTAATTAGCCAGTTTCTTTTGATGTGGAATTAATTCCAAACATCCCACATGATCTCTACACAGTACAGTTGAGTCATCTGAAGTGCATCAGGCCTTTTGTTTGATTCATGGCATTGATGTTGACAGTGAAATAGCAAGAAAGGAAAAGAAAAGACTCACCTGAATTGAAGAATAGTTCCCTTCTCTTCTTCTTTAGAACACTGAATCCTCAATTAGCAAATGCAAAAAAATCATGATTGCATCATCAGATAAGCGTTTTGGGCATCTATCTAAATGTTGCTTGACATGGGTTAATTTTCCCAGGTCAAACTGTATTTTTAGCCCCATGCTTTCATGTTATTCCAGAATGTTTACATTAGACGACGTCCTTCTGAGAAACACTATGCCCAGGGCGATGTTTGATGTCCAGCAACGAGGCCAAAATGACAGTAAAATGTGCGTGAGCTTGGGGAATCTTTCAGACTTCCTTCGCTTGTTTGGAGCAAAACCACTCAATTGACATCAGAGTTCAGTGATAAATCCATGTTCCCATGGAAACTTCATGCTATTTTTGGGCTTGTGAGTCGAGCTCTATAATAGACATTTGCATATTCATGTCTGGACAAAGAGAGACGAAGATGCTCAAAGTGTTTATCATCAGCCATGAGCTCTGATTCAATAGCTGTTCGTATCATAATTAGGTGCCATTAGTACTGGGAATAATCTGCCATCTTAAAGGACACTTTAGCTCAAAGACAGAGAGTGTTACAGCTTTCACAAAGATTTAAAAGCAGCTGGTGCAATTAATATGAGAGACTTATCTTAAAGTAATTGGTCTTGAATCTTCATATCAAAGTGTAATACTGAAATCAGTTGCATTTAACGCATGCAGATATCGAGGCAGACTCCCTCCGATTCACAAACACAAATTAAACTCTGACTGAAAATTGGTCTAAAGATATTGATCTAAAACATTGTCTTGCTCAAATAAATAAATGACATCCAAGTAATATTTTAACATGCATTATTAATAATCATAATCATTCAAAATCATAAATAATAATAATTAATAATAATAATACAAATATAATAATTCTAATAATAAAAAATATTTTAATGACACTATAATAATAATGAAATAATATTTTAATAAATAATAATAAAAATATACAATGCTAAAAATGAAATTACTGAAAACCGGCCTAAAGATATTGGTCTAAAACATTGTCTTGCAAAAATAAAATAAATAAATAAAGTAAAAATATACAAGTATTATCATTTTAGAATGTATTAATAATAACCATAATCATTTAAAATTATAATAATAATAATAATAATTCATACTTCTAATAATATTGTAATGATAATATAATAATAATAATAATAACACAGTGCTAAAATTGAAACTACTAAAGATGTTAGTCTAAAACACTGTCTTGCAAAAAATAAATTAATAAAAACCATTGTTATTATTTTCATTAAAAAAAAAGTTTTTATAAAAAATAATTAATACTATAATAATATTTTAATGATAATAAAATAATAAATAATACTATCATAAAAAAAGTGTATACAATGAAAATAAAACAACATTCTACTTTATTTAACATAATATTTACATATGCATCAATGGACACAAACATCAGATGTCAGACATAAGCACTGCTGTAGATGTGCCATTGTTTCATCACGTGCAACCCGATTAAATACATCAAACATTTGACCACAGTACAATAAATCTCATATTTCAACATTTGCATGGACAGCGTATCAAGTTAATGTTGCGATATATGGGCTATTATGTTAAGAGGCGTCTGGGGAGTAATGATCGACTATGTTGTATCACCAGAGTTAATGACACCGCTTTAACTGACGGGTGGATTGATGCTAAATTGGGCTGGTATTTTTAAATCAGAGGGTGGTGAGAAATATAATCGGAGAGTGATGCCGTTATTCACAGATAATTCCTGAATAAAGGCTCTGGCCGGGGGCTTATAGAGCAAGAACTTCTCCATCTGTCTGTCATAATCCTCTTCTTTTCAGGCATCTACCCAGCAGCCTATAGTTCAACTAGGGCCAGGCGTGCAAAATACAGCCTCCAAAAAACAATCTGCATCCATTTGTCTTATTCAGCTGGTTTAAGAGCCATTAAATGTGATCTCTTTAATCTAGGTTTAATCTAACCAGGTTCATTTTCAGAGATTTGATTATGAGAGCACTTTCTGCTGTTCTGAGTACATTTAAAGCTTGGAATTACATACAGGTTTGATGCAGACAAATAAAATCATCCCTTTGGTTTATCCGAGGTCTATCCTTTTTTGGTGCTTTTATGGCCAATTTTTGGGTCTGTAAACAATAGGTTTAAAACCATAAAAAATATCAAGCTAGCCTAATAGGTTTTTTGAGCATTGGCTACAGCAGTAACTTGTTAAGATCACGAAAGTCACAAGAGAACTGGTGAGGAAAAGATCAATAACGGTGTCTGTTCTTCAAATTGTTCTCATCATGAATGGATGAGATGTGACAGGTCTATATTTGTTTTGAAGATGATAGACAACTCTTTGGAGAGCAGACTGTGCAATGTCACACCATCGTGAGCGTACACCCATTGCTCCCCTGTCCAATCGTAGCGCTTTGGCCCACTGAGAAAGGAAACATTCAGAAATGTCTGATAAAGCTGAAAATCTAACATATTTGCTCTTATTATATCACATTGTTAATATGTAATTCAAGAACTAGCATTTCTAAGGCCACTCAGTTAAAGAATAAAAAATACTTACACTTTAAAGAGTTAGTTCACCATAAAATGAAAATTCTGTCATTTATTACTCACCCTCATGTTGTTCTACACCCGTAAGACCTTCGTTCATCCTCGGAACACAAATTAAGATATTTTTAATGAAATCCGATGGCTCAGTGAGGCCTCCATAGACACATTTAAAATCATGTGACTACATAACCTTAATGTTATGAACCGTTGAGAATACTTTTTGCGCACCAAAAAAAACAAAATAACGACTTTATTCAACAATATCTAGTGATGGGCGATTTCAAAACACTGCTTCAGGAAGCTTCAATACTTTACAAATCTTTTGTTTCGAAGCACAAACTGCCAAAGTCATGTGATTTCAGTATACAAGGCTTCATTACGTCATAAGTGTTTTGAAATTTCAATAGTTCACCACTGGGGGGCGTGACTTTGGCAGCTTCATACAACGCTTCGAACCACTGATTCGAAACAAAGGATTCATAAAGCTTCATGAAGCGGTGTTTTGAAATTGCCCATCACTAGATATTGTTGAATAAAGTCGTTATTTTGTTTTTTGCCACACAAAGAAGTATTCTCGTTGCTTCATAACACTAAGGTTGAACCACTGTAGTGAACGAAGGTCTTAGGGGGTTGGAACGACATGAGGGTGAGTAATTAATGACAGAAGTTTCATTTTTGAGTGAACTAACCCTTTAAGTAACTACCAAGGTAAAAGATGTTATCAAGAAATTTGTTGATTTAATTCTAATTCTTTTACATAAAACATATTAAACACAATTAAGCATTACACACGAACATCAATGAATGACTGTCTAACCTTGTCGGCGAAGAAAGCCAAATCTGTCGGTTGGGCGTCTGTTTGTTGATAACGTATGTACCGTGGTCAGAGCCAACTTTCAGTGTCAGCACACCATTCTGTTAAGACATTTAACACACATGTAAACATTCAAGAGCTTCAGTCTGTGGCTTTAACATTCAAACAGTCCCATTGACAAGGAGAACAACATGGAATGAGTTGATGAAAGAGATTTTTTACAAATATTTAACAATTAAACTTTTTATAATCCAAAAAGGAAAATATTTAAAAAATAAAATATAAAATGTAGGAGATGGAGTTCAACTTATTTTTTCTCATTTCTGAAGATATTTTTAAAATAAAATGTTTTTAATTAATTATAATCACTTTCACCCATCACTGCTGTCCAAATGAAGTTTGAGTATCAATACGCCAACATTTAAAATAGATAAATAAATCAATAAATTCAAGAAGTGCACTAACTTCTCTCACATAATTATAATTATCCTAAATCATCATCATCATTAAAAAAAAAAAAAAAAAAAAAAAAAAAAAAAAAAATGAAGCTCAGTTTAAACCACAAACTATTTATACCATTAAACTGATGCTAAAGCCCACTGGTTCAGAATTCTCAAAGAACAAAATGACGGTTTAATTATTTAATACTATATGAAACAACCTCAGCAAAGATGATCGATGTATGTGTGAGTGTATAGTCAGATCTGAGGCTAAACATTGGGAACACGGCTCAATTCGTCACCCACACCTTGGCTTGCAGCTGTCCGAATGTCTTGATTTAAAGGGTTGTGGTGTCATTATATCATCCCAACTGTAGCAACAGAGTCAGTGTTTAAACAGAATTTTCTGAATCCCTTTTAATGGGATGCCTGCATTGTGAGGCTACTACATACTGTACATTATTGTTGAGAACACCAGCAGTGTTTACCAGCTGCATGTGAGGTTATAGAGAGGTGTAAAAACAAGCTGCTCAGAACAAGTAGCTGACAGGAAGCTCACCACCTGACATTTATCCAGCCAGAGGAGAGCAAGGAGCGTGAATGACCAATCAATCTGTCAGCAGGGCCTGCTGGCCACCTGCCAGATGCTTAAATGGAACGAGTGCAAGGACTTAATCATTCACTGGGTGTGATATATATATATATATATATATATATGTGCATGTGTGTGTGTGTGTGTGTGTATATGTGTGGAATGATTGAAAGTTACATTAGTCCAGTCTTACAATAACATACTAAAAGCTCAGAGTGTTTGTAGCCTTCATAAATCCTGCAGGACATATGCATTTTCTCTGCATGGTGCTCCAACAAAGGATGCTGCACAAAAGGCTGTTTTTGGCTGTGAACTCTTAACAGGAGTTGTGCAGGAGCACTCAACAACAATAACACTCAAGCAAACCTTTTTTCATATAAAAAAAGAAAATCTACTATCATAAAAGTTTTAGGACCCCTTTTCACCTTACAGAGCAACAACTTAATTGCAATGTTCCACAAAAAGCCTAGGGATGTAAAGGTTAGACAAACGGGTTACATGACGGGTGAAGTGTGTATCTTTAAGTAAAGATTGGAAACACCAAGTTTTTGATTAAAAAAAAAATATATATATATATATATATATGATCTTTTTCTGATTTTTTTTATCATCTTGCTCATTTTTATTTTACTTTTGTAAAGGCAATGGTCTATATTATGTCCATGTATGCTTTTTTTTTTGCTAGTGGTTCCTTTGAAGTGAGTTTACACTATCCTGTGTTTTTTTTTCTCACTGAAGATGTAATGTAATCAAGAATCAGATACAATCAGTTGTAAACAACATTTCTTGTTTACTTTAAATGGAAAACATTTTAGTTTTTAGACCAACACTGACCCCTACTGGACATCTAGGCAAAACAGGCTTTTCATATGGTTGAGCTATAAAAGCACTGCAGGCATATAGTAACATGCAAGGATATGAGAATAAGGGCATGTGTACTTACAGAAAAGACAATGTCATAGTCCATGCCAGTGAAGTTCTCATCTGTGAGGTCTTCAAAATAATCTGCTAATGCGTCCAGCGTCTCATCTGCTAATCTCCCATAGTCTGTCTCTGTTAGTTCGCTATACAAAACAATTACTTTTTATGTTAAAAAAAATAGTAGAACCCCATCAGTGCAAAATATAGGTGCATTTGATGCTAATATGTAAATAATATATGAGAAGGTAGCACTTTACAACAAGGTCACATTAGTTAATGCATACCCAATATTAACAATGAGCAATACATTTGTTACAGCATTTTTTCATCTTTGTTATTTGTTATATTTAACAACTTTTCATTGTTAGTTCATGTTAGCTCAGGTCCATTAAATAATATGAATAGATACAACTATAATGTATTAGTAAATGTTGAAATTAACATTAAACAAGATTAATAAAGGCTAGAAGTATTTTTTCCACTATTTGTTCATGTTAACAAATGAAACTTTATTGGAAAAAAGTGGTTTAATTAATAATTGCTTGTATTAAAAATAGATTGATATGAAAATTAATGTTTTTTGTGTAAAAAAAACACATTTAGCTATAGATTATAAACTGTAAATGGTAAGAACTTTGCTGCTTATTTAAACTATTTAGACTATTATTTGGATTTAAGCAATATCAACAAATTTTATGAGGACAGGGAATTGGAGGCTGATATTCCTGGGATTTTTCTTGTATATAAACAAAAACAGTGAACTGCATATTAATGCTTTAAAAGCAATTTTAAATTTTTACACACTAAAATACAAATTAATATAAAATTATTTTAGAATAATTTAAAATATCAAATTAATACAAAAACTTTTGATGAACAACAAAATTACAATGAACAAACTTTCACCAACACAATGATAAATCATAACCAGCAGTATATTATTGTATAATCAAAGTACAAGCAATATTGCAAATATTGTGCTCGACGAGTCAGTGATTATTACAAGACTTATAACAATTTTTTTATTATTTACCTCAACTGAGAGGTCTTTTCTTCTCCAAGTGGTGCACTTGAGTGAAGTCCTCTCTTCAGACTCCCATCAAACCACTTAAAAATATTTAAGTATCATACAATATGGATGGATACAACAGCAGTTAATTTAAACTGTTATACATGTTTAGACTTGATTTGATTTTAATTCCGTCATAAAATGCACAAAATGGTCTGTGTCCATTACCTGTGTATGTCCTCCCCATACATTGGTCCTTGTGACTGTCTTTGCTGAAGAAATACTCCTAAATTTGCCACCACATATTGACTAAAATCAAATGGGTCACAAACAAAACAGAGATTTAAAGATAAAATATTTTCCTGACATTTAAAGCACAAACAGTAACACTAATTAATTTAAGTAATCAAAATTGGACAACATTTCAGCATGAATAACCAGAATTAGACTGCAAGCGCTGAACTAAAGGCAAAGTTTCATGTTTGTTATTTCAAGGAGCCAAAATAAAATAATGCAAGTTTGTGTTACGTCACTTCCTTACACAGATTTGATTCTCTATAATAATAAACAAAGAAGAGACATTTTATATAAATAAGGCACTATAATACGAGACATACGATTCATAACCTACTACCACGGGACATATTGGTAATTCAGTCATGCTAACAAACCGGACATTTTTATTTTAAACTCACTCACTTCAGGTCCACTGCTCATTGTTGACAGTTTGGAGGCTTGTTGGTGGCATTTCCATCTGGAGCTCAAGTTCAGTAGATACAGACAGCGAAACTTAATAGTTAATCTTAACATAGCTTTAAAGAGGATGCACGTTTCTGACGAGTCAGTCTTCTTCTTCTTCTTCTTGATTTTTATGGCGGTTGGTAAACAACTTCAAGGTGCATTACCGCCACCTGCTGGTTAGGAGTGTGGACCAAGGACCTTTACCTAACACCTTCTAAACACCTATAATCTTTTATCTAAATCAGACATTTTTAAATATAGTATTAAAAAATCAATACACTCCTCATGTGAGTTCTTTTGCAATAAATTTGTCAAATTAAACTTCATCTTAATTCTTTTCAAATTACAAATCAATACTCTCCTTTCACTATTATATTTTGGACATTTCATTATAACATGTTCCACTGTTTCTTCTTGATTACATTGCTCACATGCTACTGTATGGACGAGTCAGTCTGATAGCATATGCCCGCTTTAACAGTCCTCGTTACATTTCAAAATACAGGCCCCAACACAATAAAAGTCAGGAAGAGTTTCGTTCTTATTACAGGTTTTTCTCGCTTTGGCTCATTTTTGAAATCGTAATCTGTATTTAAAAAATATATATATTTTAAAATTTTCTTTTAAAAGTGGAAATGATAAGAAAGTACAAATAATAATAATAATGTTTAATTTATATAGTGCCTTCCCGTAGCTCAAGGCTGCTTTATACTTAACATACAATAAGAAAAGAGTAACAACAATTGAATAATACAAACAATAGAACAGTACAAAAATAATACATGGACAAAACAAAAAGGGCATAACATAAACAGGGTAGTCATTTTCAACATAATACAAGAACAGAAACAAAATACAGAACAACACTCAAAATCTGAGTTGAGATTTAAAGGGTTAGTTCACCCAAAAATGAAAATAATGTCATAAATTACTCATGTCGTTCTACACCCGTAAGACCTTTGTTCACCTTCAGAACACAAATTAAGATATTGTTGATGAAATCCAATGGCTCGGTGAGGCCTCCATAGACAGCAATGCCATTCAAACTCTCAAGGTCCATAAAGGTACTAAAAACATATTTGAAACAGTTCATGTGACTTCTATCTTAATATTATAAAGCGATAAGAATACTTTTTGTGCGCCAAACAAAAAACAAAATAACGAATTTTCAACAATATCTATATTCAAACACTGCTTCATGAAGCTTCTGAGCTTTATGAATCTTTTGTATCGAATTAGTGATTCAGAACTCCTATCAAACGGCTAAACTGCTGTAATCACGTGACTTTGGAGCTCTGATTCACTGATTCGATTCGTGCTCCGAAGCAGTGTTTTGAACACGGCCCTTGTTGAAAATTCGTTATTTTGTTTTTTTGGCGCACAGAAAGTATTCTTATCGCTTTATAATATTAAGATAAAACCACTGAACTCACATGAACGGTTTCAAATATGTTTTTAGTACCTTTATGGATCTTGAGAGTTTGAATGGCTTTGCTCTCAATAGAAGCCTCACCAAGCCATCTGATTTCATCAACAATATCTTAATTTGTGTTCTGAAGGTTAACAAAGGTCTTACGGGTGTAGAACGACATGAGGGTGAGTAATAAATGACATAATTGTAATTTTTGGGTGAACTAACCCTTTAACCTCCGAAATATGTTTAGATATAGAAAGAAAGAAACAAACACCACCTCAAGCCAGAAGGTGGCATTAACTGCTCACATAGAGTGTGGTGGCATTATGGGAATGAAAGATGTTTCTCTGAAGTGCAGGAGGAGGCGGAGACTCGCTGCTGTATGACTTTAGTCGCCTTCAATAACGATTCCACAAAGTAGAGGCACTTACCTCTAGTGAGCGAAACATCACAGGCTCTCGGAATATCAGTGTGTACTCAACCTCTCTTTCTCTCTGAAAGCTAAACAGACCCCCACCTTAGAAGACATATAAAGGTAAGATATTTTTAAAATGATGTTTAAAGCGACATAACCTGTCTGAACCTGTCAGATGGACATACACCTGTACCTACCAGTTCAGCGGTGTCCTTCCGCTCTCGTGTAAGCAAGACGTCATATTTGACATATCAATGTGTTTAATAATTATTTTAGCTATGCATAGTTCTATTAAGTATGTAGAAAAAAAAACTTTAAACAACGTAGTAGCCCAATTAAAATAATTCAGGACACATTATAAACTCAAATTTTATTTTGTTATATTTGTTCATTGCAAATCATAACATAGGCTATTTTTACATTACAAGATTTTACCTTTTACTCGCTGAGAGTGTCAAAAAAAAAATTATGTAATATCACATGGAAGAGGTTTCTTTGAAATATTACGAGATCTTGACGTGCATAGATGTCGACTGCATCTCAAAACCTATGCTGTCTATGATGAACGTGATTTTACCAAGTAAAACATGTTCCTGGAACAACATTCTACTCACCCAATAAGATTTGAGGGACACGTTTACAGTATATGTCAAGTTTAGGCTTAGAACCAGGGTTAGGTGCTTCTACATCTGTGTTATTCATCTATAATTTCTCTCTGATTTTAGGGATCAGTTATGGGTAGGTTTAGGGGTAGGGATAGGGGTAGGGATAGGGTTAGGACTAAATTTTCGGACAGTAATGTTGTTCCAGCATCAACAAAATATGTTGATCCAGGAACATGTCTTTTAGTTGGCAAAATCACGATGATCTGCTGTCTATATAGACAACAATGTTGGAAATCATTTAATGCTGTTTTTAAAACATGTTTGCACGTTTTTATGATCTTTCAAGTGTTCCTTATTTAAAAAGAACACATAAACATATTTAAGTGCAGGCGACCAGGGCTAGTTATCACATGGGATGTTGTCACAAGGGTCATATCTCAGTAGGCTATATTGGCACAAAAGGTTAATCTGTGTTCAGTGAATTGTATAATTTGTCTCTGAGCAATAACAGTGTAGATGTTAAATAGTTTTTTTTTTTTTTGTAGTCAATATGCATATACAGAAAATGACTTTTAAAAATGAGCCTAAACTGAGAAATACTCACTAAAATGTGTGACAACTAGCCCCGGTCTCCCTATATTGATCGATCTTTTATAATGTCAGTGGGATAGAACACAATTTCACAATAACTTCATTTACTTTTGTAGTCTAGAATCATGATAAACTGCATATTTTCGACTATCCAGATTGAAAATAGTCTGGTATTATTACTGTAGGAATGTATATTATGAGAAAAGTAATATATTGAATTACTATTGCTTATAATTTACCAGATCAAATGAGGTTATGGGAAAAATCTTATAACTTTTAGCCACGTTGAAAATAACCCTGACTGGGCTGTTGTTTAGACAAGCTTTGTACCTGGAGGCACAAAACCACATGACAGCCAAGAACAATGAGAGGAAGAAGAAATATTCTTGTAGTGTTTCTGGTCATGGTCGCTTTAATGCAAAGCTCAGTGTCCCTTGCGCAGATCCTTTCCCAGGTGGTTGTTTGCAAATGTGTTCTGCAGCAGTACTGAAAATCTGAATCAGAAGTTTGCATTTTTGTGCCCCTTAGATAATTCTATGTGCAAAATAGCTTGGTAGCATAACACAAATTTCTGTCATGACAATTTTTAGAGAGACTGGCATGGTAATGGATATGGGATATGACAATGTTAATGTATTTTGTCTTTTGCGGAATAGATCTGCTACTCTGCTGCTGCTGTTGATTATTGCTGCTGCAGAGCAAAATCGCGTACCGTCTGAGTAGGTACTACATTTTAATTTAAATTTACTTCATGACCGTTGAAAAAGCATGTTTTATATAGTACGAATGCGTGTAGTATGAATGAAATCCGTACGTACTACATCCGCCATGTTGTTACTGTCACATGACCTACCAGCGTCAGTTACGTCCCTTCAACTCCATTCACAAATCCTCTCCCGAGGCCTCTTGGCCTCTACCAATACATTCACATGCTGCTGCTGCACATATAACATACATGAAATTTCCCTTGTATCAGATTTATACAGGTGGAGCTGGGGAAGAGGGAGGGTTTCTGAAAGTGCACTGCAGGCTGCTAACAGCAAACAATGCCAAGTATTTGAATGTTGAGCAGCAAGTTCATTGGCTGCTGATGCAACAGCAACCAATCAACTTTTCTATTTAGCTAACGATGCGATCGCTAACAAAGTTAATGACCTATCAGCCTGTGCCATCTAGAGTTTCATGACAGAACTTTGTAAATGAGATATGTTCACCGTCTCACTATTTCTGCAGTATATAGTATGCATACTGTCCATAGTATGCATATTTTCTGTATGCATCAAGAGGTCAAGGTTTGTCTAGTAATATTTCATTATAGTTTAGCAGATGCATCTATAACATCTCTTTTTATGACTCACCTTTCGACTGAATAGTTTTTTAGACAAAATTGAATTTAGAAAAATAGCCAATTTGATTACTGTATGGCACTCATATGCAACATGATGAGGTTGTACTTCATGTTCTTTTTAATGCAAAAGTTTCATCTGTATCCCAGTCCTCTGTCAGATCAATAAGCCACGTCATTTCATTTTTAATCTTTCTGGAGCCTTTCAAAGCAGCAGCTGAATGATGAACAGCAGTCGTGACCGGCGGTCTCACTCCCATGCACATTTTTTTATTGCTCCCACAGTGGCATGCTACATTCCTCCCTAGTTTTCAGACTGCAGACAGCCAAAAGACAGACTGACCCACACCAGTTTTACTACCTCTTATATAAGAAATAAGATCTGTTTTATTTAACTAAGCTGCTCTTTGATCAGCACAGAAGAGCTGGGATGGCATGTGACATGCTCTTTTCAGCTTGATATGCAAAATACCATCTCCCTAGCTGGATTATGCCACCATCATCATTATTATACCTGTAGTGGGGGATTTGATGGTGAATTTTTGACTGATAGAAGAACTTTTAGTCATATGACATCAAGATTAGTATGCGTTACTTAAAGGTGCAGTAAGCGATTTCTGATGATATTTGAAATCAGCCCAAACAAATACACCCGTCCCTTCATTGCTCTGCCCCCAAAATGCACCCCAATGCAAGAGTGGATGTTTGTTTATCATAGCTGAAGATGCTTCACGAAAAATAAAGTGAAGATGACGAATAAATGGCAAGGAAGAACAAAAAATGAACATACAGCACACAAGAAATCAGGTGTCGATTGTTAGTCACCAGCAGCACACCAACTGTCCTGTATAGCTAACATTATAACAACAGCATATCTTGGTTCTGTGAAACATAGCAAAACCAATGTTACTCACATATGGAGCAGAAACAACGCAAACTCTGCGTTCATTTTCAGGCCTTCCCGCTTACGTCTCTCTAGCGCTAGAAAGCTTTTCTAATATTAACGCGGGTCCTAAAGCTCTTGCCTGATCATAACCCTTCTTTTTCCAGTGATATTCCTCTGACCTTTTCTCTTTTGTAATGTCTCTCAGCCATCTCTCTTTCCACTGTCTTTCTTCAAATCTCTCTCTTGCTCACTCTCTCCTCCCTCGTCATGAGTGGACAGTCCAATCCACCTTCAACAGCGTTTCTCAGAAATCGCTTACTGCACCTTTAAGGCACCTTTACACAGCCTATAGGCTATTGTGATCAGGCTCTGTGTCGATTCAAAATTCTGTATAAAAATGCAAAGCAAAATAAAAATTATACTAAAAAATGCAGCTCTGACCCACTTCAGCCTCCCAGCACAAGTGGCAGCTCTAATGCAGCTTTGAGTTCTGTGTAAATAAAAAGCAGCATCAGTGCAGCTTTAAATTTTGTTATTGTCATGACAGAGCATTTTTATTTATAAATGCATTTTTATAAATTATTATTTATTTTTTATATCCATAATTTCATATTTAAAAACTAAAATAATATTTCTTAAAATGTATTTATTTTAAACTTATTTTTTAATTTATAATAAACATTCATTTAAAATAATTTCTGCCTCTGCAGCATTAAACAGTCTGGGTAAATGCACCTTTTTGTGGTATATATGCTACTTCAGATGCAGCATTAGTGGATCAGTTTGCACCAAAGCAAGCACTGTTACTTTATTCATTAGTGTAGTTTATATTATTAAACCTGAGAAAACTGAAAGACAGTGTTTTAGCATGTTCTTTCATGCCACTGTCACTGCTGAAGGACACTTTTTGAATGGGAAATCAGCAGATGCAAATGAGTGCAAAAACACATCCACTGCATCATGGTTACCTTTCCCTCTACACCTGTGTGTAACTCTTACTTGAAGAATTGTGTAACAAACCTGTGATGACGCATAGCTGAGCCAAAGGTTGATGAGATGAGAACCTCTTTAGTCTGAATAACCACAGGTCAATCACTGTTCCTGAATATAAACTTACAGATGATTCAGTTAATTGTTACTCCAGTACTAGCTGCAAAAGACATTCCTGCCATTGAACAAATGAAAAATGTGCATTTTTCATTTGACACGTTACATAACCATGTTCCCTGAGGTTGTTTCAGCCCGTAGGGCATTTAGCAGGCGGTCATGATCATTTGAGTCTTGTGACATTTGTAAAAGCATAATAAAATGCATTCTGAATATGTCTTCTTTTATTTAGTATGTGACAATAATAGCTTGTTTGAAAATGACTTTATGTTTTAATCCATCTGTTTAAACTAAATGTAGATACTTCACTTACTGGAAATAGTAAAATAGGTGTGCCAAATAGTTCCTGATCCACTATCAGTCTCTCCATAGAAAGCCATGTAAAAGATGGTTGCTAAGGTGTTCTGAGTAGTTTAAACTCATCAGTGCCACAAATGGTCACATGACATGCCAGTGCTGTTTGGCTTCAAATCTTGCATGACTTAAAATAATGAGAGAGAACAAATAATGACAAATTTTAGTTGTTTTGCTGAACTATTCCATTATTAAAGTGAAACTTTTATGCAAAATTCACTTTTGTTTAAACACTAATGTGTGTCCACAGTATGTGAGAACAACTAGCCTATAATGGTAAAAATCCACTCACTCATGTTTTAATAATTCCCATAAATCAAAAGCAGTCTCTTCAAACGGGCTGATTCAGATTCCCCCTACGATGACGTCATTATAGGAAGAACCTCCACTTACAGCCGGTGATGATCTGTCTGGAAAAAAATCGGTAAAGTCTTATACGTTTGCACCAATCATTTTGCTCCGGACTGCTTCACAAACTAGGGTCTTTTCAATGACTCTGTTTCGAACATGTCATATAACATGTCAGTTTCTGACATTTTCAGTGCGTGAGATTGTCCTGTTTTGTTGTTGCCGGTGTTCTGGCAGTCTGTGCTACACCGGATGAGCTCTTGAAGCTCCGCCCTCTTCTTGAAAGGGGAGTGGGAGCACCAGCTTATTTGCATTCAAAGGGACACACGTAAATGGCACGTTTTTGCTCGACCCCAAAAAGTGGCAATTTTAACATGATATAAAAATGATCTTTTGGGTGTTTTGAGCTAAAACTTCACATACACACTCTGGGGACATCAGAGATTTATTTTACTTTTTAAAAAGTGTGATAATAGGTCCCCTTTAAAGTCACCATGAAACAGAAGTTGCGATGGTCTTTTCTTCACCACTGTGATGTATATTAAAATGAAACGGCTTCTTGAACAAGAAAAAATGTAGGGCAGGACTTGATTTTGTCCATGAGGAATTGATTGGAAGGTTGGCTGTGGTTTGCTATTGGTGGATCTCATGTGAGTGACAGGTTGTCCCGCCCTCACGCCGGTAAACACATCCTCAGAGAAGAGAAGAGATGTCACTGCAAGAGGGAGGGGAACTTATTTTTGAGGGCATATTAATTAAAAAATAAAATGTCATTTATAATATATACATTCTGTAATAATAAATACATACTGTACACATACTGTACACAAAAAAAAAGAATTTTGATTTCATCGTTAACTTTAATGACTTTAATGTGAGCAATCCCTAATTCCCTTTTCACTATGACTTAGTTAAAAGTTCACAGTGATTACTCAGACTAGAGTGGGAGGGCAATCCCACCCTGTCATGGAATGCCTGTCAATGAGCTTGTTGTGGTGATTGGCTGCTTTATGTGTAGGAATGAACCAACATTCTCACATGTAGTGTTAAATGTCAGACAGCAGTGCGTGTTAACTATTTGGAAGCATTGTGGGGGAGAGACGAACGGAACTGCAGGCGATGTTGTTGATCTCACAGGTTTCATAACAACAATGGAATCTAGACATGCATATCCTGTTCTTTTGATTTTCAAAAAAAGCATCAATCGCCTCCGATGGCAACGTGTCCCCAGCGGGCAACAACAGGCTCCTGGAAAGGCTCTTATTGTCAAATACAGTCTGAGGGAGATATTAGTCCCCTGCATGGACAGGGCTTGGTCATGGGACCTTTTGTTTTAGTTACCATGTTATGAGTCTTATGATCAAGTTCAAACATCTCATATACCATATGCCTCTCTATAAGCAAATGCCCTGCAACAACCTGAGAGAACTTGGAAATGTTTTCCTAATGTCATGCAGTGGAAACTGGTTTTAAGATTCTTTGATGAATAAAAAGTTCAAAAGAACAGCATTTATTTGAAATAGAAATCTTTTGTAACTTTATACATGTCTGCACTATCACTTCTGATCAATTTAATGTGTCCTTCCTTGCAGAATAAATGTATTAATTTCCTTCAAAAATATCATCTTACTGACCCCAAGCTTTTGAACGGTAGTTCACTGCAGATTGTCTACTTCTGAATATCTCATGAAATGGTTATGGCCATATGTGCTGATTCAACTTAAAGTATCACAGAGGTCATTTAATTCCATCACTACTTCACAACTTCCTGTCTGCACCATGCAATGACTTAACAGGCAAAGTAAAGGGAAGTGCATAATAGTTTTCTTATCACAGGTCTGGACCTCAGTCAGAGTGAGAGTGGAACAGCGGGTCCAACTCCATCCTGGGTACACCATTATCAGATAGCAGTGTGATAAAAGTGCATAAAGAGGCTTACTATGTGCCTGTAGTAGACCTCTACCTTCCATATCTTTCAGTAATAATTCATTGACTTTCAAAACATTTTTGTTTTATCCCTGGAGAGTTAAGTGAATAATTATTCTTTTTTAAAAAAATCATTGTTATGTTTGTGTTTCTGCAGAGGAAGGAATTTGGCCTTATTCTTATGTTTTAGACAGAAACATACTTTATACTGTGTTTTTTGACTCAATAAAATGAACCGGTTAAGAGTCGTTCATACATGCTGCCTTGTATGTGTTTGATTTTCTAAGTAATTTGATCATTATTCAGACTACTGGTTGTGGTTGCTCTGTATGGTTTTGATTCACTTAAAAGAACTGGTTCATAAGTGTAATTCGTTTTTTGAATTGGAATAAACAAGATGCACTATGTGTGTTTGAAAAGAACTGGCTCAAGAGTCATTCGTTCTGGAATTGGAGTACAGTGGATGTGCTGTATGTGTTTGATTTACTAAAAAGAACTGGCTCATAAGACATTTGAAAATTGGACTAAACTGGTTGTGCTCTATGGCTGCATTTAACTTTTATACAATAACTTACACACTTCTCTAAGCACTTCCCCTCAGGGGAATCCCCACCGCCATTTTGAAGTGCATTCAATTTAGTCAAATGGATGAGGGAAGTTTATTTGGACAGACCCTTGACCCCTCGATTTTGACCAAGGGAGTGAGTCTACTCATATGTACACTTCAGGCAGATCCATAGAACACAGTGCTTACGCTTAATTTACCCACAAGTGCTTAAAGGATTCCGTTTAAACACATCGCAAGGGTCCTGCCAGTAGTGGGCACTCGTGCAACGTAAGCAATGACGTACATCCAAGTGAATGAGACGTAGTGAAGTTAGCGAGACTCATAATATTCATTGTTCGGGAATTGGACTATACTGGTGGCACTGTATGTTTTTGATTCACTAAAAAGAACTGGTTCAAAAGAGTCATTAATTCTGGAATTGGACTACACCGGATGCGCTGCATGTGTTTGATTCGCTAAAAAGAACTGGTTCAAAAGAGTCATTAATTCTGGATTTGGACTACACCGGATGCGCTGCATGCGTTTGATTCGCTAAAAAGAACTGGTTCAAAAGAGTCATTAATTCTGGAATTGGACTACACCGGATGCGCTGCATGCGTTTGATTCGCTAAAAAGAACTGGTTCAAAAGAGTCATTATTTCTGGAATTGGACTACAAAGGATGCGCTGCATGTGTTTGATTCGCTAAAAAGAACTGGTTCAAAAGAGTCATTAATTCTGGATTTGGACTACACCGGATGCGCTGCATGCGTTTGATTCGCTAAAAAGAACTGGTTCAAAAGAGTCATTAATTCTGGAATTGGACTACACCGGATGCGCTGCATGTGTTTGATTTGCTAGAGAATCAGAAAATTCTGGGGCTGTGTTCAAAATCGCCCCCTATACCCTCATTCACTATTCCCTACATTACTCCACTAACATAGTCCACTTGAAGGAGTGAATGAAAACGAGTGAGGCTGCCGCTTTTGCGTAGTTTGTGCTTGCTGTATAATAAACATTTGAAAGTTAGCAAACTGGCAGCTCAAGTATTAATGAAAAGATTTATCTTAAACTCTGTCATGGACAATAGCATGTATAAACCTCAATTAAACAATTTAATAATCAATTAAAAAGGAATTTACGCTGCAGCCACATTGCAGTTTGGTAAATGGATGGATGGATGATTCAGCTGCGGGCGGCATTTTCAGGTCAGACATGGGAATTGATTCGGCGCATGAATCTCACAGTGCATTATGGGTATTCTTTAGCCTTTGAGCATACATTGGTTGTACACTCATTATTGCGGTGCATTATGGGATTGAATGAGTGCACTCATTAACGTCCACTAAGGTTTCGGACACCACTACAAATGGCTGTTGTGCCCTATTTAAGGGTATAGGGGCCATTTTGCACACAGCCTGGTTGCGCTGAATGTTTTTGATTCACTAATGATTCGGTTCATAACTGAGTCAGTCATTCAGTAATCTTTCTACATTGGTCAAGCTGTAGAATCACTAGCCTACCGCCGTTGGAACGTAGTTGAGTAAATATCGCAGGAAACTCTCTCAGAGTATTTTACTATGGTGTTCTGTGCTCATTGTATGCGAAAAGTGTTATTAAAAATGTAAAAAATGTGATTCTTTGTTCCCAAACTTAATTAGGACACAGTGTACCACTTCAGGTTGGATGGCACAGACATTAACTTTAGTCTATTTGCCCCCTTGAGTACTGCAACCCTTGCATAAATGTTTATGGCCTTTCTCAAGCTGTCTATTTTCTCTCATTTGACTTTCACAGTGAATCGCTCTGCCCTTGCTACGAGTCGAGTCTTTCAGCAGTTGGTCTGCTTGATCACCTGGTTCATGCTGACTTGAACTCGCTCAGAATAGTAAATAGAAGCGTAGCCTGAATGTCGTCCCTATCATTTACTCTTTGCTCCTTTCCTTTATCTTGCACTTCCTCCTTCTGACACTCCCCCGCTGCTGCTCAGAGGTCTTAAGATAAGCTCAGCAACACCACTGAATAAAAATGCATTTTCTATTTGGTGAGAGGAGAGAGAGGACTGGAAATGATGGGGAGGTTATCGCCTACTTTAAACCAGTATTATTTTAGTATCATTGTAGTTTTTATTAGTTTTTATTTTAATAATTTTACGTTTTAGTATTTCTTGTCATTTTTATTAGGTCTATTGTTTTTATTCATTTTTATTTCAGTCTTATTATTATTCATTTTTGAAAAATTCATCAGTTTTTAAATAACTTTAATTTCAGCTTGTATTCACAGCAGCCTTTCTTAGTCTTCTTTCATTCATTTGCCTGGGGAAAATGTCAGCTTTGGAATTTATCTGGATTTTTTTTTTTTTTTTTATCTTTTTTGCTTTACTTTAAGTAAACGAAAACAAACAAACAAACAACTTTATTACACATTATTTTTAATAAAATTAGCCAAATCTCTATTGGATATTTCTCTTCATTTTTGCATATGCCTCCCCACTGACTGTATCTGTACAACAATAATTAGTATTAATAGTTTCATTGTACCCCAATGCAAAGCTGTGCATACTGTACAACAAATTCTTCTAAAATGCCTTTAATAGCATCATATCCAATTACAGCTTTTAGCGGGAAACTTCACACAGTACACTAATCCAGTTATGTAATCACTGTCACTGTATCCAATTAGCGAACTGAAGAAAGAACCTCCAGTCAGAACAAAGAGTGCATCCGTGAGGCCTGCGCCATGTTAGATACGGCCCTAATCCTGTTTCTCTAGCATTAAGCCCTCAATTAAAATGAAC
Organism: Hypophthalmichthys molitrix; assembly: GCA_037950675.1. Classification (NCBI taxonomy): domain Eukaryota; kingdom Metazoa; phylum Chordata; class Actinopteri; order Cypriniformes; family Xenocyprididae; genus Hypophthalmichthys; species Hypophthalmichthys molitrix. Next base: position 6,145,341 of record CM075499.1, on the reverse strand, counting down.
GGACATGGAATTTTGACCCCCCCCCCCCCCCCCTCCCACACACACACACACACACACACACAGAATGTATGTACATTTTAGAATGTAAGTTTCCACTTCAGAATATCATTTTAAAGTAAGTAGAATTGGGATTGTACAACATTTGGGAGGCAGAACTGAGAATAAACATGCGTGTATGCTAAATTGTCATTAGTAATGTTTAGGTTTTTTGCATAATGAGTACATATTTTATACTTAATACACTGTAAATGTTTATGAACTAATATTTTAACTTTGCAGCATTGCATCCTGGTTGAGTTGTTATGGTAAGGGGCGTGACATTTCAGAACACGCTTGAAGTGATTGACCAATCACAACTATGGTTAACGAGTCGGTGTTTCCTGAAACCATAGTTCCAATGAACATTCGCAAATTTGTGTGGTTGGAACGAGAGCTCTCGACGTGCGGTTAGAAGCATTATTTCTTGTTTGCATAATATGTGGACTTAATAAATCCTTATCTTGAGCAAAATAAGCAAGCTGACATTCAGTACAAACTGTATATTTTATTTAGAATATATACAAATTTCATTTACGTCTTTTAGTTTGTCAAGAGATTTAAGACACTCCGGTTTGAACAATGTAAGGCTGAACACCGTTACTGACAATCATCATTATGGCTTGTTGTTGAGCAAAATAAGCATGAGTTGTTAAATTTGCATTTAAAGGGACACACAAAAATGGCGTGTTTTTGCTCACACCCAAATAGGGGCAAATTTCACAAGCTATAATAAATGATCTGTGGGGTATTTTGAGCTGAAACTTCACAGACACATTCTGGGGACACCAGAGACTTATATTACATGTTGTGAAAAGGGGCATAATAGGCCCCATTCAAGGAATCTGAGGTAAAAAGAATTTGTATTGTGTTTCTTTAAAAATCATGTTTGCCATTCAGTTAAAAATCTATAAGCTAAATCTACTTGAAAATTTGAATGGTTAATGGTGCTAGACCTGAGAAGAGTTGAGACTCTCTTCAATCAGTGTGCCTAACTGATTGTGTTGATTACAAGTCGAAGCAGAATTTTCGGCGGGTCATGTGCCCCTCAATGCCTGCGGGTGGATACAGTATGGTCACTGTTTACAAACACTAAACCTGGACTCATAGCAACCACAAAGAGAAGAACGAACAAGAAGAAGAGATAGATAAAGAGAGAGAGAGAGAGAGAGCGAAAGTGAGGAAGGGTTTTCAAAGTGTTATGGTGATAGAAACATAAGTGTTTTCTGTTCTCTGTCCTCTTTATATCTGGCACATGGTCACATATCTTTAATACCTTTAAAGGGCACTTGCCTCTTCTGAGAGCACTTCCTGATCCGTCTTTTCCACTGTCGGTGCCACATAATTTGTTTGTAAGACTATGAGACAATGAGACTATTGTTTTAACTGAATTATAGAATAACGTCATATGCTGCCTGTATATTAAACTTTAGGTTTTATGTTACAAGGAAATATTACGATCAGGGGGCTTCCAGTTCGGACAGACTCTGCTCTGGGCTTTTTTACAGGTTAATAGTGGAATCATGTAATACTGTATAACTTAATGTATAATTTACATAAACCAGATGTTGAGATTGACCGTAACTTGCATAAGATGCTTTGCTAAATACAAATGATATTTGTTTAGCCATTTCTCAGACAGTTATATATTGACTCGAGTATCAATAAATCATCTTATACTAATATTGACACTACTTATAGAGGGTATGCATTGATGTCACTTTCCAGCTGGAACATGGTCCCTCAGCTGGACTGAGTGGCAAAAGAACCTGCTGCATGACTGGACTTAATAGGGGAAACTGCGAAAACGCGAGTAAAACAAATGTTTACACTAAAGGTTGGGCTCAAAAGTGTTCCTTATAACATGTCAAAGAAATCTAATCCATGGATATTGACATGCAGCCAGGAATCGTGTTTCCTGAGATTTATATTTGCCTGATTTCGTCGCCGGGGAACTACAGAAAGCAAATCTGCCTGTGAACACTTTATATAACTACAATATAGGTAGGTTTAAATCGGAGTGATGACTTGAATCAATGTTATATTTATCACCATATCGTCCAGCCCTAAAACTTGAGTTGAAAATTTATTTGAGTTGTCTACACAATATATAACAATACAATATATAGGGTATGATTTTACCCCAAAATCCAACATTTTGACACAAAATGATAACTGCAAATCCACGTTTCTCTGCCTGGAGTCCAGTTGTTTCTGTGAATTGCAGCAATCCATTTGCCTCTTTTTTCTGTAGCTTTCAGCAGTCTGTAAAAATATACCTCAAATTTTGTGTCAAAGCTATTTGTACAGTCAATCGTAAAGCTCTTTCCCGTTTTGGATGTGTTTTGTGTGTTTTTCGCGGCATTCACTCTGAAAACCAATGCTGCCACTCAGTCTTTTTGCCTCTCAGTGGGCGGAACCGCAGTTATAACGGCCTACAGTGGAGTCACGTGCATACCCTCTATATAATTATTTGGCCTATCATAGCAGTTATTGCAGTAACTGTTATTGCATAGCAGTTATTGAAGTATATTCATTAACACACAAGACTTTTCAAACTTTTGGGGTCAGTATGATTTTTTTCTTTAAATTCATTTTATTCAGAATGGATTCATAAATTTGATTAAAAAAAGACAATTAAGACATTTATAATGTTACAAAACATTTATATTTCAAGTAAATGAGCACCAAATCAGCATATTACAATGATTTCTGAAGGATCATGTGACACTGAAGACTGGAGTAATGATGCTGAAAATTCAGGTTTGTCATTACAGAAATAAATGACATAGAAATTGTAATATTACTGTATTGTAATATTTCTTGAGTCGGAAAAAATTTAGGTTTTTGAGGAAAACATTCCAGGATTTTTCTATATATAGTGGACTTCAACAGTTACCAACGGGTTGAAGGTCCAAATTGCAGCAGCTTCAAAGCTGCTCTACATGATCCCAGACAAGGAATAAGGTTCTTATTTAGCGAAATGATTGGTTATTTTCTAAAATAAAAAATTATATACATTTTAACCACAAATGCTCACTTGCACACATTACGTAATCACGTTGGAAAGGTCACGCCGATCGTTTCACTAGGTAAGACCCTTTTTCCTCGTCCTGGATCTTGTAGAGCCCTTTGAAGCTGCACTGAAACTGTAATTTGGACCTTCAACCCTTTGGTAACTGTTGAATTCCACTATATGGAGAAAAATCCTGGAATGTTTTCCTCAAAAACCTTAATTTATTTTCGACTGAAGAAAGAATGAAAGACATAAACATCTTGGATGACATGGGGTGAAATCTGAATTCTGAAGTGAACTAATTCTTTAATCCACAAGAGGTAACAATACAGTCTTTTTAGCACATCCTGATTTTGCAGAGTTAGACGTGTTCCTTGGTCAACATATTTTGTTGATCCTGGATCAACGTTCCTGTCTGAAAATGTAATGCTAACCATATCCATAACCATATTAAATCATAGGGAAATGATAGATGAATAACACTAATGTAGAAGCACCTAAACCTGGCTGTAAGCCTAAACTTGACATAAACTGTAAACTTGTCCCTCAAATCTGATTGGTTGATTGGAAAGTTGTTCCAGGATCAACAAAGACGTTGATCCAGGAATGTGTTATACTTGGTGAAATCAGGTTCTGTGTCTTTTTATACCCCTTAACTATAGTTAAATCACTCTACTGCATGACCTCTTGTGTCTTGGCTTTATTTGATCTTAATGTTCCATGATGCATCTGGCTAGCGATCACTCGTATATTTAAACTCTGCTCCATGAGTAAGCTTTGTGATGAATGATGTGCCCTTTTCCAAATGTAAAACAGTTTTATAGCCTCTATTTTGATTGTTGGTCAGTGCTGACGCATTATTGACAATATGGTTAATGACACAAGAAAGAGGTTGGGTTTTTGCATGAACTCAACTTGGATGGCTTGTTTTACTCGCGGTGGATTGTGTAATAGATCTAGATTGCAGTCTTAGGGCGAACTGACATGCAGGTGTTAGACGCTCCTCAGACAGCAGCTGGTTATCAGGAGCAAACATCCACACTTTCGCTGGGTTTTACTTCTGTTTTCCCTCTCTGCAGACCCACCGATATAAGCATGCTGGCACAGAGCGAATGGCAGGGAAGCTTTAGAGTCACAGGCTGCTCTTGACTCTGAATAAGGGCTCGGTCTCACAGTTTGTTTATGCAGACAGTCTGAAAGACCATTATTCCTCATTTACACAGACTGTGAGGCCCTGCACTCTGTCTGCTGACTTTACGACGCACCGTTTATTCAATGCTGTGGCTGCAAACACACACTTAGGTGGTCACAAGATCAACTTAAAAACATTCTGCATTGTCTCGATGAAAATGCCTGAAATCAATCTTTCACTAAAGGTGAAGTGTGTAGTTTCTGCACCTCTAGCTTTACAAACAGAATTGCAAAGACTAATAAAAATTAGTAAACAATATGTGCTTAATTTGTCATGTCACTAAATAATGCAGCAGTGCAAAAACATCTTTATGGTCAAAGTAAAATTTTGTGTTGAAACATGACAGGTATTCGTGAGATTGTTTTTTTTGTTTTGTTTTTTGACATTAAAACTTTTTGGTTTTCCATCCACTCCCATACTAACTAGAACACTCCCCTTCCCTTCCTATCCTCTGGTTGACAGGAAGAACATCAATTCTGAGCCTGAACTCTGCTTTTCACCCAGTCCACATGACTGAGCCATGCAGCAGCGCTGAACAGCAAACCAACACCTGTGTTCTTGGTTAAAACAAGGTAAACCCTAATTGCATCATATTTTATTAGCAGAGCCACACATGTGCTGCATTTACAAGCCACTCAATTACTCTGGCAGGATATCCTGTGGTCCTTTTCAGGCTCTTTTGCAAATCTGATGGTTTACGGGTGGACATGGCCTGAGGACATTATTTACATTTTACATACACTCAGCTAATGACTGTAAACTAGTCTTGTGTAACTTTTAACTCTTTATCGCTTCATGTAGATGTCATCAGCCAATGAGAATGGAGTCAGCGGGTCTAGCAATAACAGTAGAGAGAAAACATACAAAAAGGTAAATTGTTTTTCATTAATGTTTTCTTTTGGTTTTTTTTAACGGAGACCCCATTATTATAAAATATGACCTTTTTTTGTATTTTTTTGTTTCATTTTTATATGATGTATACATTTTTTTACATTTGATTTATTTATAATAGGGCTGTCAAACTTTTAGTTAACTAAAAGTTTGTGTTTACATACCGTAATATATGTGTGTACTGTGTATATTTATTATGAATATATAAATACACACATATTCATGTATATATTTAAGAAATATTTACTTGTGTGTGTGTGTGTATATATATATATATATATATATATATATAAACATAATAAATAATACATAATAAAAATACACAGTACACACACATATATTATGTAAACACAAACTTTTAGTTTGGATGCAATTAATTAATCGTTTGACAGCACTAATTTATAAACATTAACCACAATAGCTCCTTGTCAATGATGTTGTTTACACATAATGTATAGATCAATAGATCTAGAGTAGACTGTTGCCTTTACAAAAGTACAAAAGTAAAATTAAAATTAGCAAGTAATTAGAACACTTAAAAAATGCAGGAACTAATAATTTAATATATTTAAAATATTGATCGTTTGGAGTTGGTGTAGTTGGTTCTTAAAGGTACTACCTTCTCCTGTCACCTAAGGCCGGGTACACACTGAACAATTTTAGCCCCAATTTTCACTCGCCGACAGTTTCATGGAAATCGCCAATAAATGCCCAAAATCAAAGGGAAATTGGTGCTCGTTCACGTGAGTGACAATCACATAGTGTGTATTATCTCTCTGAGAGAAGCCAATGCGCTGAGGCCCGTGAAATGTTTAGGGCCAGATTTACTAAACAGGGCAAATTAGTGTGAGAGCGCAATTCCATAAAAGCTCTGATGGGAGTGGAAAGTTCTGCACGTGATCTACTGATGATGCTCAAATTAAAGAACACAGACTCAGCCGGATCATTTCCATAATGACCAACGCAATCTACCAAGAGCAGCACAAATTTGCGTCTGGTTTAAGACATGCTTTTTTAACGTTAAAATATGGCGCAAATACTAGTAAATTGACTAGCGCAAACCTTAGTAAATCACTTTGCATGATTCATTTAAATACTCTCCTCCCATACATTTTGCGCCTGAAAGGGAAACTCTTACAAATGCATATGCAATAAGGTCAGCCGCAAAAATAACCCTTCCACGCTGTTTCAGTGCTAATTTTTACTGTGTGTTTTTAGTAAATCCGGACAGTAGTTTTTTAACGCCAAAAGAGGGTTTGCGCTGGCGCAAGCTGTTAGTTAATCTGGCCCTTGGAATGCTAAATATCTGGACCCGTCTGTGACTTAAAAGCAAGTTTGCAACCTTAGCCAAAAATAGCGTTACACTGCGATACACAGGGATGGAAACAAGAGGCCTTGTTTTGAATGGATGTCAATGGAGGAGACGCTTCACTACACTGAATAAACCGCTTTTGTGAGCTTATCATTTAATGAATCAAAAGCCAATTGGCTATCTTCGACATGTGTACTCTTAAACCTTCCTTTTGGATTGATCTATTTTTAGAGTTTACACCAAACAAAATGCTGTTTTATAAGAGAGGTCACGGATTTAGTTTACAGCACTTCTTATTCATTTTTATGGTATCCGCAAACAGTGATTGCACATTGAAATTCAGTGACATCAAGGCTGTAATGTGATTGGTTATCAAAGCACGTGATCCAAGTTAGCCGTTACACTTTTTTCAATGGTAGAGCCAAGGACCATCGTATCTCCCAATAATAAGACCATCTCTGCTCAGAGTCATGAAGTGCAAAATTTGTTTTGACTGGAAATTACATCCCCGACAACCTACAGCCAATGAGAGCGCAAGATACAGGGAAAGGGAATGAGGAGGGGGAGGAGTCATAGACTTTCAACAGATCTTGCGTTATTTTCTATATCAGTTCTCACGCTTATTTGGTTGTGAAATGTAGTTTGTGGACCAGACAGAGTTGTCGGCGATTCTTCCTGTTGAAATGTTGTGTAATGTGTGACCCCCTGTCGCTGATCCGTCATGTAATGTGCACACAGCAGCAACTACAAATGGTACTCCAGACAGTTGTGTATAGTGTGAGAAGAAAAGCAATCCGACGACTTTGAAAATCGTGCAGAATTTACCCGGCATATGCCGTTTGTATATAAAACAAAACAAAACAGAAACTTTTCCAAGGCAGGGCCTCTGAATTCATGACTATGTACATCAGAGTTTCGCTGCATGTTGATAAAACAAAAAAGATCAACAAATTGTCCGCCAGCACCTTTGTTCAGTGAAGAATGAGCTACATTTTTCCAATCACCTTCTTGTCAGTGTGTCCAATGACGAGTTTAGTATGTTGTTAATGTCCACCCTTCTAAATGTTGGTATCAACAGAGGCCTATCAATGAACTTTCCAAAATTCCAAGATCTGATGCTTTTTTTAGACGCTACACACCTGTAGTCAGACACTACACAGCTTTTCATGTTTTGGCTGATATAATACTTCCAGTGAACCTTGCTCAAGAGTTTGACCCACAAATGTCATTTGTTTAACCAAAGGAGATTTAGGAGGCAAGTTTAGTTTTGTGCATCTAAAAATAACCTCAATAAACCCACATAAGAGCAGGTTTACAAATGTATCTTTACTAATTTGTTTTGCTTTTTATTACCAATATTGTTTCAGACTACTTCATCTGCCCTAAAAGGAGCTATCCAGCTTGGCATTGGTTATACCGTGGGGAATCTGACCTCAAAACCTGACCGAGATGTGCTCATGCAGGACTTCTATGTGGTGGAGAGTGTGTTTTTACCCAGGTATGGACAGAGGATGCATACATGTGCAGGACGCTGCCTGTGCATATTGTTGTTTTGTCTATTTTGTGTCAAAGTGGACTGGAAATTTCTCAAATTCTCACCTATTGCATTTAGTTTGGGTCATCTGCTCTTTATTTCTTCTCAAATAGGGGAATCTTCTTGCACTGATTAATCACGCACTAAAGAGAGTGTATCATGAGAAGCAGAAACTTGAGCTCATGCTAAATCCTGCACAGTTGATTCTTGCACAAATGATTCCCAAAAGACTCTTTTGAGTGAGCAGAGTATATACAAGATTCAAAGGGACGCCACTGATCCACTAGCCTGACTTCCTTATTTATAGAGCCTGATTTTCTCACTGGGGATTGCAGTCCAGTTGCATGTGCTCGCCCTCAGTTTGAACCAATTTGACAGTCTGGTTGTGTTCGGCATGGAATACTAGTGTACTACTTTGCGATGAAGCAAAATGCTTTATGCAAAGTTTGAATGAAAGGAGACCTATTATGCCCCTTTTCACAAGATGTAATATAAGTCTCTGGTGTCCCCAGAATATGTCTGTGAAGTTTCAGCTCAAAATATCCCACAGATCATTTATTATAGCTTGTCAAATTTGCCCCTATTTGGGTGTGAGCAAAAACATGCCGCCATTTTTGTGTGTGTCCCTTTAAATGCGAATGAGCTGCTGCTCCCGGCCCCCTTTCCAATAGAGGGCGGAGGTTTAACAGCTCATGCTTCGGTTGCTCAACAACAACAAAGCTGGAGAATCTCACGCAGCCAAAATGAGGATTGTCAGTAACGGTGTTCAGCCTTACATTGTTCAAACTGGAGTCGGACACTGATGGAGAGACTCAGGAAGAAGTTACAACTTTTAGAATGAAACTGGACGTTTCTGAATGGTTAGTGGATAAATTTATGTAGTTGCTGTGGAGTTGATTCAACTCATCGACTAGCATGTGCCGTCATGTTAATCTTTTGTGCAAATCCAGCATTGAATTAATCCTCATTTTTGAAGCAGTCCGGTGTAAAATGGCGGCATGGTAACAATACTCTTCTACAACAACTCCTCCTCTTCTCTGAAGCAGCCCAACATGGCCTCACCCTCTTTGGTGTGTGTTCCCGGGGGCAGGGTTTTTTTTTTTGGTGATTTTTTTGGGGGGGTTTGTGATGTCACTAACCCAGGAAAAAGCTTGTTGTAGTCCCTATCAGCCGTTTGTCTTTAAACAGAATTCTTTAAAAGAAAATCTCTCCCTTTGCATTGAAGTGTCGTAACTTTGCAGATGTTGTTTATGCTCAAACAGCAATATTACACACTAACTAAAGTTAAAAAAAGTGAAATATTAATCAAGGACCCCTTTAAAGTTTGCATACTGTGCCTAATATACTGTATTTACTGCCTACTAGAGGTGTGCAACAAAGCCATCAGTATCTATATTGGGTGTGATGACAAAATTATTTGTATTTTTATTCGGTTAAAGGCAGAAGTGGACACTTACTTACAGTAAGTTGGTCAAAACTAAAAGAATCTAAACTTTAAAGCACATGTTTCTTATCCTTAATCTATCTTTACCCAAAAGTTTACAGTCTGTAAGATTAGTATACTCACCAATGCCTCATTTATTTGATATAGTACAGTAAAATACAGTAAAACAATAATTTTGTAAAAATATTATTACTATTTAAAATAACATTTTTTTATTTTAATATATTTTAAAATGTAATTTATTCCTGTGATGGCAAAGCTGAACTACTCAGGTCTTCAGTGTCACATGATCCTGATTAGCTGTTCAAGAAACATTATTATTATAAATATGCATTATTATTATAAACATGCTTATTATTATAAATGTTGAAAACAGTTGTTTCTTAAAGTATAGAAACCATATTACATTTATTTTAGGATTCCTTGGCGAATAGAAAGTTAAAAAGAATCCAATGCATCCTTGCTTAATAAAAGTATTAATTTCTTTAAAAAAAAAAAAGTTAATTGACCCCAAACTTTTGCACAGTAATGTGTATTTATAGTAAAAAGTAGTAGAGATTATGCATAACAAATGTAGGCTAGTATGTATACCCACATGCTTTAGATGCACTTGGAATTACCGGTACAAATTGAATCAAATGAAATGACAAGCGCGTGATTCACATTACAGCAGTAATATTCTAAAAAACCATAACTATTTTATTGTATTATGACTCTATTAGGCGTATCTATATAACAAAAAACAGAAATAGAACATCACAGGCATTTTTCATAGAGGGTCGATTATTATTAAACAGGGAATGCTCAATGCTCAGACTTTAATATTATTGACTTTATAGGCATATCATCAAATTGTAATTTTACATGTTGATTGATATTAGAAGCAATTCTTTTTTATATTACTCAGAAGTATTTGTTATTCATTCTATAGTTATTATTCATGCTTTTCACAATACGGTAATCAGGTAAAATTGCCAAAAACAGGCCAAGAGAAATGACTCATACGTCTATGAGACAGATTTGCACATGCCGAAGCCCCATTTTTCAGAGTTAGGTCAGTCGTCTGCCCCTCATCAGCCTGCTATTGTTTTAGTTCTTAAAAACAAGCTCAAATTCAGAGGTCAGTTGTACATTTTGGATTGGATTACACAATGGGCACGGATTGGGGTTTAGCGTTTAATAATGGGACATCGTCTGCAAAAGCTAATGCTCAGAACTCATTCAAGTGCCCTGAAAAACAGCAACTCTCTAACCCACTTGCTATGAGGGATCACAGACACTTTTTGTTTATCGTTTTAAAGCGAGGTATTATGACATCATCTGGCCCTTTCAAGTCACACTTTTAGGAATTACTCAAACGGGGTTAATCCAAATACTAATGACCTGCCTCATAATAGAAAAAGGCGAAAAGTGGGTTACAGGATTTTTTTTCCCAGGATTTGCTTACATTTCATCATGTGTAACTGATGTGGTTGACCTTAGTCTTTAGTTTGTGTAACTGTTAGTAGAGTAAGACTGGGACCTCCTTGTCCTCAGGCATTGGTTACTGTTGTGTGTCTCTGGAAAAGAGTACCTGTGGTGTTTACTGCCGGTGGGTCACATTGCAACAAGGACGCACTCAATGGGGCTCAGTGGGGCTCAGTAAGATCAAATGTGTCTCTGTTCCTTGGGCATAAAGAAGCATTTAGATTGGGTAACAGTTTCTCACAATTTCTTACAGGATTATGTTTACAGATACTGCCCAGAAGCCTCTTGTGTTGGGGAATGTGATGATCAGTAATGAAAAACATAGTTGATTCACATATACGCTTTGTTTATTGTGATACCTTAAGTAAATGCTTTTACTTTTGCAGTGAGGGAAGCAACCTGACTCCAGCGCACCATTATCCAGACTTCCGTTTCAAGACGTATGCACCACTGGCATTCCGTTACTTCCGGGAGCTGTTTGGGATCAAGCCAGATGATTACTTGGTAAAACTTTACAGTCTTCACTGCATAAATTATTAAGTACATATAGATTAATCCTTATTAAAGCTACAATTTTGTCTGTTACCTTTGTTCTTTGATGAACATTAATGACAGACATCACAGAAACTGGTTTATTAGGCTGCTGTGGCTTTAAGAACTGCCGCTGCCGAATATCTGACACGCATCTCATTATCTCTTTAAGTTTATTTAAGATGTTATTTGACTCATTTAAGACTGCTCTTACGAGGATACTCGACAAAACGGGCATTTTGGTATAATTCTGTGTGTTATTGTTTGTTCAAGCGCGAAAGAGAACTCGATATTGGCGCGCATCTTTGCACACGAGTCGTGTGTGTCACATGACACAACATTCACAGACAGCGCGTTCTCGTTTGTCTTGTGGCGCTTGAATGGTTTAAAAGCATTTGCGTAAATAAGAGCGTGATCATATAATGTAACGCTAGCCAAATTATGATGGATAAAAACAGATGCTGCGTTAATTGCGCTAAATATTTTAAACTGAAAAAATGAATTGCATGTGTTAACGCGCTAATTTTGATTAAAAAATGTTTCACAATATTTCTGTTTTTACTGTGTTTTTGATTAAATAAATGCAGCCCTGGTGAGCATAAGATACCTTCTTCAAAATCATTCAAAAATCTTACCAACCCCAAACTTTTGAACAATAGTGTACATGTTCCAGGTCTTACTTTGCACATTCATCACTGCAAAGCTAGACGCACGCATGAACTGCTATGACTCTAATTAAATGCTATTTTCACCTCCATATTAATGCCAAGATTATTATGTGTCCCATTCCCTATAAGTTCCCTCTGTCTGGGCCCTAACAAAGCATCTTTGTTTGAATTAAAGTCCAGTGCCTCCTTACATCAGGTGCCAGTATAACACTACTGACCACTGATGAACTTTACCGCTACACCTTGCCAACTGTGACTGGCAGGAACTCAGAATCCGCGTCCTCATTTCAAAATTCCCAGCAGGGATTAGCAGTTTGGTTTGATGTGTTCTCGCTATGTAAGATGTGTCCTGGCACATTGCGATGAGGTGTTGGAGGTGTACGTTTCCCTGCACTGCAACACTGCCTCGCAGCCACTGCAGTGCCTCTGCAGCATCTCTGCAGCTCTCGTACAGTTTAATCTGCGTGTTTGCATGTGTAAGTCAGGGTGGATGATGCTGATTAGGCATATGATCTCAGTCGAGCTGTTAATTGCCTCCTCTGCACTTTGACATTTAACGGACGTGCAATTAACCCAGCAGAGCGGTATCACTCCCAGGTGCCTGATAGTCTGGTATTCCCTAGTAATTTATGAACCTGCATTATATCATCCTCTGTTATGAATCTGTTGTGCACCACCTTGAGCTTGCATTGCACAAAAATGTTGATTATATAATGTGTGCGACGCAGAAGCTGGATGTCTCTAATGACAAGGGAATACCTTTTTACATAATACCATTCAAAGCTAACTTTTTTGCGTTCGAAGGCGAATGGGAGTTCCTTATTATTTGCATTTACTATGGACACACTTAAGTATCCAGAAAAATCTGCATGAAGTGACTCGGTCAAAAATGATCTTAGATGGAGTGAAATCTATTTAAGTTTGGAGTTAAGTTGATGGTGCTTGCAATGACAAAGTTATGTTTTCTATTCCCAGGGAACACGTATACTAATGTTTCGGGCTCACCAGTACTGCATTTATTTGATTAAAAATACATTAAATACAGCAATATTGTGAAATATTATTACAATTTAATAGTTTCAATTTAAAATATCTGCCAAATGCATAAATGTGACAGTCTTAGTGTATTTTCATAATGGTATATATTAGCATACTGCACTATAAATGGTATGTTATATAGTATGCAGTATGCAACATTGAATATTTCAAATAATAGTATGCTACTTTTTTGTCAGTAAACTACTTTTAAAGGGATAGTTCACCGAAAAATGAAAATTCTGTCATTAATTACTCACCCTCATGTCGTTCCACACCCGTAAGACCTTTGGAACACAAAATTTAGATATTTTTGATCAAATCCGATGGCTCAGTGAGGCCTCCATTGCCAGCAAGATAATTAACACTTTCAATCCCCAGAAAAGTACTAAAGACGTATTTAAAACAGTTCATGTGACTACAGTGGTTCTATCTTAAGCGACGAGAATACTTTTTGTGTGCCAAAAAGAAAAAAACGACTTTATTCAACAATATCTAGTGATGGGCGATTTCAAAACACTGCTTCATGAAGCTTCGAAGCTTTACGAATCTTTTGTTTTGAATCAGTGGTCCGGAGCATGTATCAAACTGCCAAAGTCAAGTGATTTCAGTAAAGGAGGCTTCATTACGTCATTAGTGTTTTGAAATTTCAATGGTTCACCACTGGGGGGCGTGACTTTGGCAGTTTGATACACTAACCCTTTAATGTTTATTTCAGTGGGTGGGTAGTTATTATCTCTCAAATACAGTTATTTTTGCTTTTTTTTTTATCCAATTTTGTGTAAAAAAAAAAACATTTTGGCAATTCTGGTCTGGTACAATATTCATTCAACTGTTGCACTTGAAATGGAAGAGCATTGCATTGTGGGATACAGTATTCCATGCAGTGTGCTCTGTTGTATTTTGGCAAAGTAAGTAGGTCATCCAGGTATATCATGAGCTATCTTTGGATTTGTGTCTGGTGATACACTTTTCCAGTCTCTTCATTTGGAATAGCATATTAACATACCACTCTTACTGTTTCTGCGGTATGTATAGTATATACCAAGTTTAGTCATGAAACTCGTCAATGCCGCTGATTGGCTGTCTCGTCACCGGATCTTCAGCTAATCAATCGCTTCTTCCTATCTATGCTCACCTTTGTTTTAGATCAAGTTCAGTCTGTGCACTATGTCTATAGCTCCTCCTCCTCCCCAGCACCACCTGTCTAGATCTGCTACAGGTGTTCTCCTTTGTCTAGTCTGCCAAAACCAAACCTATTTACATTCACATTTATATTTCTTATTAATAAAATGTGTTACAAACTACTACAGTAAAATATAGTACAGTGTGCACTGTGCAAGGTTTGCACATTTTCTGTACCCAGATGACCTTCTAGATTTGCCAAAGTGTGCAGTATACAACAGAGCACACTGCACAGAATACTGTATCCCACAATGCAAAGCTTTTCTAGAGTGATTATTTGATTTAACTGACAAGACTTAAGACATTTGTACACAAAATTAAATTAAAAATACTTAAAAGTAATGTAGCGTACTACATTTTGAAACATTTATCCAGTAGTTTATTTAGTAGTAGGCAGTATTCAGTGAGATAGTAATCTATTCCAAACACAGCCATGCATACAGAAATTTGGCATAATTGTGCATGCATAATGCAAAAATGGTATGTGCTGTGCTATTCTAAATATACCCATAGTTTTTATACACTATCAGTGCCCACAATAATGTGTTTTCTAAGTCCTTTAGTACAAAATGTAGATGGTTTGCACTATAACTGGGCACTATTAATAAGGAATGAGAAAAGTAAATGCAAGACTAAAATACAGTAGTAAATGGTCAGGCTAAAGATGAAAGAATATGATGTTTCATTTTTATAATTATGCAGATAGGCCAGAGGAAGTGCAAGCTAATTAAGAAGCCACACACACAATCGGGATGACACGCAGTCCAAATGCTAATGTCCATGTGTTTGGGCTGGAAGTACAACGTGACTGTTGACTTTCATCAGGCAGGCCTTGAAAATGAGTGTCTGGCCTCAGTTCAACACTGTCCTCATGCTGCTGCTGCGTCCCGGCCTCCTCAGGGAACCCCGCCAGAAAACGCAGTAGAAATGTTTGCTTTAAGACCTCATAATGTTTGGGGCTTTTACACAACCCTAATTAAACCACAGGACTTCCAGGCAGTAATAATCTGGTCTTTTAGTGTGTAAGGCACAGTGTGTATATTTTATAATTCATGTTTTACGAGTGACTCATTTCTTTTGAGTTTAATCTTTGTTGCCAGTTTAACATAAATATGGATGGGTGATTATTTATTTTTTTTTTTTTTGAGGCATATATTTAAAACAGGTAAAAACAGATGTTCTTTCATAAAAATCCCAGAGTACCTCATTAAAAGTTGCACACACTGTAGTCTTGTGCATTTCAGACGTTTTCTGCTCTTGATGATTGTATAGCACACAACAAGACCGCCCAATTTTTTTAGTGGCCTTAGTTTCCATTCATTTTCTTCATAGGGATTTCAAAAAATTCTTCAATTAGCCATGAACCAAATTACAATCCATTACAATATGTGATTCGAAGCCAAAAAATGTGAAAAACAGGCACAAGACTTGTACTTGAATTCTATTGATGAAATGATCTGCTCATCCCATGAAGCATTGCCATTGACATAATTAAATGAAATATATATATGTCTCTCTCAGACAGCATGTGTATATTTATTTATAATAGATTGTTTTTTGTTGTAATCCTGCAGTATTCCATTTGTAAAGAGCCTCTGATTGAGCTGTCTAATCCGGGTGCCAGTGGCTCACTCTTCTACCTGACCAGCGATGATGAGTTCATCATCAAAACCGTCCAGCACAAGGAGGCAGAGTTCCTGCAAAAACTGCTTCCAGGATACTACATGGTAGGTCTCAATAGAGTAAAGAGTCATTCATCTCTTTAGTAAAGAAATCTGAATAAAACGCTGTGATTCAGTGGTATAGCCTGTTCTGTTCTCACAAAAAAAATCTTTTTTTTTAAAGAAATTCCTACTGATACCTTTAAATGACCTTTTTATAATTATGTTTATTGAATTTTAAAGGGTTAGTTCACCCAAAAATGAAATTTCTCTCATTAATTACTCATCCTCATGTCGTTCCAAACCTGTAAGACCTTCGTTCATCTTCAGAACACAAATTAAAATATTTTTGATGAAATTGATGTCTTTTAATGATGTCTTTACTACTTTTCTGACCTTGAATGTGGTAATTACGTTCCTTTCTATGGGGGATAAAAAAAAAACTCTCGGATTTCATCAAAAATATCTTAAAATGTGTTTTCCGAAGATGAACGAAGGTCTTATGGGTTTGGAACGACATGAGGATGAGTACTTAAAGACAGAAATTTCATTTTTGGGTGAACTAACCCTTTAATTATAGCGCAAATATAACAAAGAACCACCAAAAAAAAAAAAAAACACATTCAAAAAAGGTACACACATAGCTCAGATTTGTATATAAGACAGGACTTAATAATATTTTATTATTATGTATTATTAAGTAAACAAAAATAACAAAATCCAAAAAGATGAAGAAGAGGACAAAAAATTATATAATTATAATATTCCTAATATAATAGGATGAAGATGAGATTCTATATAGACCTTATAAAACTTGTCTGTTTTCTGATGTAATATATAAGTAAGACGTTCTATAGTGGAATCAACTCACATAATCAAATAATCTTTTGCCAACCTTTAAGTGCTTTAAATGACCTTTGATTTCATGTTACTCCTTCTCATTTTCACCTTTCACTTTACCCTTTCACTTTTGTGCAGAAGTATCTAAAGCAACCAATATAGGTTTACTTTTTGTGGCTGAAATAAGCCATAAATATTTCTTACCAACCACAAAAGTGTATTTTACATAATTTTTTAAAGGTAATATTTCAAATAAAATTTGAAAATTAATTAAAAATAATAAATAAATTAAATCATATTTAAATATAAAAATAGTAAATAATATAAAATAATATTTAAAAATATTTTTTCTGTGTATATTTGTAGGAAACAGGCCATTGTGTCACTCAGTGCATTATATATTAGCCAGTCTTGATGTGAAATGCCTCTCATAAAAATATTTATACACTTGTTTTGGTTGCTTAAAACAAGTATGTAATATGTAAATTTTTAGGCATCTTGCTGTTATAGAGGACTATTCTTCATGGTCAGGTCATATATATGTCCTCTGTGTCTCTTTTTCCAGCTTTTTCAGTTCAGTATTTTGTGTAAACATGATTGCTAATAGCCATGATTTAGCAGATTTTTCTGTTGAATAACTTATGCCAGTAGTTGTCAGACAAGAAAAGTTTGTTGACGCTCATACTCAACAGTTGTCTTGCTGTTATATTTCAAAGTTTCAGGAGAAGTGTGTAGGTTTTGTGCCTCTAGTTTCACAGAGCCACAGTATGACTCACTTAAATTTGACTATAAACATTTTAATAAACATTAAAAAAAAAAAAGACATCTCCTTAATTTAAAGCTATTTCACTTCCTCAGAACCTCAACCAGAACCCAAGGACTCTCCTCCCCAAATTCTACGGCCTGTACTGTGTTCAGTCTGGAGGAATCAACATTCGTCTCGTGGTTATGAACAACGTTCTGCCACGGTCTTTAAAGATGCACTACAAATATGACCTGAAGGGCTCCACGTACAAGAGACGGGCTTCACGAAAAGAGCGGGAAAAGTCCTGCCCCACATATAAGGACCTAGACTTTGTGGACATGCACGATGGCTTGTACTTTGACACAGAGACATATAACGCCCTGACGAAGACGCTACAACGGGACTGCCGGGTGAGTGCTACCTTATTTCAACATTTTGAAAATGTGAGTTGCGTCTGCTTGTGGGTTTCCAGGGAACTGTTGTGGTTGCTGACATGATTGGAGTTTGCTTAGTGTGTTGCCAATATGGTCTGTTGCCAATGCTGTTCTTTTGAAGTTTCTATTCATCAAAGATTCTGGGAAAAATGTGTCACAGTTTCCACAGAAATATTAAGCAGTTCTCAACATAATAATAATAACAATAAATATTTCTTAAGCACCAAATCAGCAAATTAGGATGATTTCTGAAGGATCATGTGACACTGAAGACTGGAGTAATGATGCTGAAAGTTCAGCTTTGCCATCACAGGAATAAATTACATTTTAAAACATATTCAAATAGAAAACAGTTATTTAAGTTAATTGTAACCCCAGCCTTTTGAATAGTAGTGTACATCGAGAGCTAATTGCTTGTTGTCTTACACTGCTGACAAGATCACAAAAACACTCATTACATGAACACTCAAGAGGCAAAAACATGCATTAAAAACCTTAAAACATACACTTCAACACTCCATACTTGAATCACGAAGAGGCTAACAATCAGCTAACTAATCTTTTTGAGGATCAAACTCATTCTTGCATCACAAGACAATATGTTACTGAACAAGACAAGAAAATCAACAGCATCAATGTAAGCAGAACTACAAAAGTGACACAATTATATTAAGTATGCCTGCCCCAGTGCAGAATGTGACAGAACCACAAAACCACCAGCTATGCTTGTTGTTTTGACTAAAAAAATCATATAGTAGGCCATTAACATAACAGAAAGCCTGCATTGAGATGCATTTTTTCGATGCAAAAATTTGCTGTCATCAGTGTTGGGGAAAGTTACTTTAAAAAGTAATGCATTACAGTATTGCGTTACTCTGTAAAAAAGTAACTAATTGCGTTACTTAATCACTTTTTATGGAAAGTAATGCGTTACATTACTTTTTCTCACCTGGGCTGGGCTTGCTTGTTTGTTTTTTAAATGAATAAGCTTCAGGATGATCACAAATGTGATGTTTATCTAAAGTAATTTTTGCTTATTAATATGGTTGAATTGGATCATCAAAGGTCAGCAGCAAAGACATTGGTTAAAGTGAGATTAAATACATAAAGTATATTTGTTTAATTTAATATATTTAATTATTGCAGGTTTGCGCAATATTCTGAGATTGCATTTCACTGTTTTTATTCATTTTGAGGAATACTGACTCTGTTTTTGTACAAGTGAGATGAGTAAATGTTACTACAGTAACCGTCATGTTTACTAGGGCTGGGACAATACATTGATTCTCAATTCGCGATACAGTGATTCTGGATCGATTCTGATATTTTCTCTCTCGAATCGATTCTGAGCTTAGTTTTAACAGCAGATGGCGCTCTAGGCTAGTTTTCATGTAAGTGGTTAAATATACTTGCACCTCGGCTCAGAATGCTTTTATGAAGCGAGATTAATGTAAACACAGCCCACTGCGAACACCCTTGTAATTCGCTTCAACCTTTTCGAATTTTATGAATGATTATTTTAGGTTTAAGTGGTATGTCTAAACGAACTGGAAGCAAGCAGAGTACGGGTGTTTGTAAAGCACATAGTGCCATCTGCTGTTAAAAACTAAGCTCAGAATCGATTCAAAAGAGATTCGCGATACATTGCAAAATACCAGAATCGCTCCAGATTTTTTGTATCATGATTCAAGAATCGATGTATTGTCCCAGCCCTAATGTGTACACACAACACCTCTGCAGTTACTCACAATTTCTCTCAACATGGGAACAGGAGAGTTGTCAGTCAATACATGGGTAAACAAAGTAACTTGCGTTAGTTTTTTGAAAAAGTAACTCTGGTATTTTGTTGTAAATTTAAAAGTAATACGTTACTTTATTAGTTACTTGAAAAAGTACACTGTAAAAAATATTCTGTAGTTTTTACAAAATAATTTTGGCAGCTGTGGTTGCCAGAATAATTTTGTAAAAAATACAGAAAAACTGTAAACACATTTACAGAACAAACTGTAAATTTTACAGTATAAAACTGTAATTTACAAACAAGAAAATTTGAATGTAAACCAGTCAATTCAACAATGCACACTACTACTAAAATCTGTTTTGTACCTTTAACATACTGACAACCACCATAATAATGCAGGTGGTAAAAGAGAAAGCCACATGAAGAATCAGAGTTCATCACAAGTAGCTTTTCCACGAGCTATATTATACTAATATAAAGAAGGTGCAAAGAGTCATTCACGCAAATGCGAAACACCATCATGGTAACCCACAACACTTACATAATGCAATAAACTTTCACTAAACAACAGAAGATGTAACATAAAACCCTAATGTACATAACTGATAACAAAAACTATTAAGAATCATGATTTTTTTTTAAAATGTTAAAATGTTTTCAAATGTGGAGTGTCACACAGGGAATTGTGGGAATATCAGTTTACAGTTTTTGACTGTGAATTTTACATTGATTTGTTCTTTTTTACGTCTAAAAATTGTAAAATTTACAGCGTTTTACTGTGAAAATTACATAAAATGTCTGGTAAGAGCTTTTACAGTTTTTCCCTGTATATAGTACGGGAACTTACTGTTAACCTATTTACAGTTTTTTTTTACAATATTTTACCGTTAAAATCACATTCATTTTTTACAGTGTAATCTGATTACGTAACTCTACTTGTAATGCGTTACCCCAACACTGGTTGTCATGTTGTGTTTTTCTTGTCGTTTTGTGTGTTTTAAAAAGTAAGAGCAATTTTCTAAAAATGGCATTTAGATTCAGCTTCAGCTTTCATATAAATCTGAACTTTCGTGGTTTCTTTTTTTGACTGCTGAGAGTCTTCTGCCCCTCTAATCAATGGTAAAGATGTTTAGTCTTATCCTCATGCACAAGCACCGGGGAAGATGCCACAGTTTCATGGGAAACAAGTTCAGCTCCACAGTAGCTTATTAACAGATTCAAAATGTGCTGAGTGTCAAACCTCTCTGTTCAGCTGGGAAACAAACCGCATAAATCCAGTCTGGCATTCCTTTCTATTTTAGAAGATCAGGCTGTTGACATGGTCTGGTAAATATTGCTGTTTTTCACATGATTTCTTTCCAATAAATGATTTGTAAACATTCAGAGGTTATTTTCCCTCCTTGACAGTTTCCATTACTGCTTAACTTACTTGCCCTAAATTGTCTGTTCTGACAGTATTTGACAACTACAATATACTGTAGATAAGCAACATTCTTTTGTTCCCCATGGGAAACCGCTGAGGTGTTGTGGATTTTGATACATAAAAATTGATATGTTTATTCAGCTAAGACGAATTTGATCAAAAGTGACAGTAAAGACATTTAATATTTTACAAAAAATTTCTAATTCAAATAAATGCTGTAAAGAAAAAAATCACATTGTCCATGGAAATATTAAGCAGCACAACTGTTTTCAACATTGATAATAATAAGAAATTTTTCTTGAGCAGCAGATCAGCATATTAGAATGATTTCTGAAGGATCATGTGACACTGAAGACTGGAGTCATAATAATATTTCCCAATATTACAGTAGCTTAGGAAACTTCTTTCAAAAACTGTAACAAGCCTCAAACTTTTGAACTGTAGTGTTGTGTATTTTGGTCTTGGAATAATTTCATACAAAGATCTTTGACTTTTGATTGGCAATTCTAAGCACAATTTGGTACACATACTGTATGTCTCAGTGTTTTGTTTTGGACCCCATTAACTTTCATTGCATGGACAAAAAGTTAAAACATTCTTCATAATATCTCCTTTTCTGTTCCACTAAAGAAAGAAACTCATTCAGGTTTAGAACGACATTTATGAGGGTGAGTAAATGATGACAGAATTTTTATTTTTGTGTGAACTATCCCTTTAAGAAGTCTTATTTTGCTTTCCATTGCTTTAATTGTCCCTTCACGTTGCTGTCCAGGAAAAACAATTAATATTAAAATTATCTCATTTATCATTTTGTTATGTATCACAGTGTTTTTCAAGGACAAATGCAAACTCTGACATGTTTTCTTTCACTTTTTAAGTTTCCCCAAAACCGAGTTGCAAGTAAACAGTCCAGTAACTGAATTACCCAAATGATTGTGGCATGATGTTGAAGTGTCCCAATGCTGCATTAGGTAACCGTCTGTGGTCGCCTTGTGCTTCTCAAATTCTTTGGCAGATCTGGTGTTTGACCAAGCTACATTTCTTACTGTTCATTTGTTTACCAACAAACAAGCCTCACAACGGTTCCATTGCGATGGCATTCCAGACATGACCTGTTATTAAAAATGCTTAGAGACAGAATGTTCCCTATATAACAGTTTTTGGCACATTAAGTATGTACTGACCTGCCGGCCCCAGTGAGCGCTGAACTAAAAGGATCAGCTGTAATGCGAGTCACAAGAGGGCCGAGGGAAAAATGAGAACTCGAGTTTCACACAATAATGACCATAGTTGGGGACATTCGGCCCGCTGTAGCCCACCTGCAATCTAACTTCAGCCTTTGAGAAGAATGTAGTCTTTTATGGATTGAAATTGTGACTGATTTTTCATTTTTGGGTGAACTTACCCTTTAACACTATACTATATAAGAATGATTCTCGATGCAAGGAAACACAAACTGCAGTTCAAACACATTCCCACGAGTACTGTAAGATTTTATTGTTAGCTTTTCCTTACGTCCTGTGCAGAAACAAAAATGAACACTAAGCAGAAAGTTTCTCCTGAGTAAGCAACACACCCTGGGCCTCAACTGCAGAACACAATAGATCCAAATCTTTGAGAGTCAAGAACAAACCTTTAAATTGTTTCTGCAACTCGTCACCTAACAGACAGTGCAGTCCTTATGGGATTCAATAGTAGCCTACATAGAGAACTTTTATTACACCGACACATGAAAAATAGTGACACAGGTCTTTTTGGCGAGTTCCAAAATAGTGGGCCAGCAACGTCTTTCCACTTACAGCAAGAAGAGATATGTATGATTTTTTTGTTTGTTTGTTTTTTTGCATATTTAGAACTAAAACAATATTTAGGTTTGATTTTAATCTTACAAGAACAAATGCTCTGTTAAAATTTGTCGCCTCTCAAGGAAAGATTCAGTTTATGAACCATAAAAAGTGAAATCTTAAAAAAAAAAAAAAAACTTTACTATGTGGCTTTATAACACACACAGCACAGGACATTAAAAGCAACAATCTTTAATAACTCAGAAAAACATACAGGAGAAAAAACTTAAAGGGATAGTTCACCCAAAAATGAAATTTCTGACATTAATTACTCACCCTCATGTCGTTCCAAACCCGTAAGACTTTCGTTCATCTTCAGAACACAAATTAAGATATTTTTGATGAAATCTGAGAGCTTTCTGTCCCTCCATTGACAGCTACGCAACTGACACTTTGACACTTCAAAAAGTTCATAAAGAGATTGTAAAACTAATCCATATGATTTGAGTGGTTTAGTCCAAATTTTCTGAAATGACTCGGTCGCTTTAAATGATGAACAGATTGAATTTAGGCTTTTATTCACATATAAACATTCATCAACTCACATATCAGTTATGGTAAACTAACGGAAGCTCAAGCATGTTCGCTTGACGTGCGAGAACCAATGAGGTTCATGCTCGTGTTATGCTGTGTCTTAACTACACGCGATGCGATAAGAGTCCAGCAACAAGCAATTTGACTGTCCACACTAGACGCGACGTGAAAATGAGAAACGATAAAATCAATCAAAACCACAGCCAATCAGAAGAGACTGTGGGCGGGCTCTCTTGGCAAGAGCAGAGCAGACACAATGAAATGGGTTAGTACATAGAAAAATTCATAAATATTACACCATTTAAACATTATTTAAAGTACATACAGAGTATGAAACCATCTTTGTCATAGAATACACTTGTTTGTTCGCATTGAGTTGACAGTTTGAACGTTCTTGTGCCCATTTATTTATTTTCATGATCTGAGATGAATTAGCCAGTGTTGTTTTCATTACAGCTAAAAAGATGGGAACACAGAATGATATTCACACTCACATTAGACTCTTTTATCATTAAATGAAAGTCTTAAAGGTTTGGAACGACATTAGGGTGAGTAATTAATGACAGAATTTCCATTTTTAGGTGAACTAACTTTTTTAAACAATGAACTGAAAGAACTGAGGGCTTAAATACACAGAGAGAGTAATCAACGTAAATCAGAATAGGTGCAGGAACTAATTAACCAGAGAAACTAACGATAGCTGGGAACTCATGCAAAATACAGGAAACACAGTGAAAACGAAACCAAAACAGAATATGCATGTATATGGAATTTACATAACCATACATAGAACCTTTGTGACAAGTTTCTTTCATGTATGTTTAGTGGAAGATTTCTGTGCCTAATTCTTGAAAAATGTTAATTTAGATCAAACGTCTTTTAATACTGGCACTGCTAATGTAGCATCAAAAGAAAGCACCATTTATAAAAATCACACATTTAATCATATTGATGTTGCGTGGAAAATTTTATAGACAAAGATTAGCACGAAATTTGAAAATGGATAACTTTATTTTTATTTATCAAATGTCATGTTTCTTATGCTCAAATACTCAAGATGTAAAATAAATCTTAATGAGAAAAAAATATTTTTGTTAGGTCAAAGGAGGTCACATACCTCATGTTTACATAAAATATGAACACAAGTGACACATTTTTCGTTGAACTCTTCACCTGATGTTAATGAATGAGTGACTGTAAAGAGAACCTGTATTCTCATTTCAGCTGACTCGAGCGATGGCAGCACACCAAGCAGCAAAACAGGCGGTCTTGATATTGGTATAACAGCACGTCATTGTGGACTGCCGGCCCGAAGCCCAGGAAGTTTTTTTTTTTTTTTTTTGGGAAATAGAACATACTTTACATAACAAGTATCTCAAAACAGGAAGAGCTTTCAAATAACACCAACCGTTCACATTTGTTCCCTTTTGTGTTAGCGTATTGAACTACTTATCATGTTTATTCCATATTTGTACTTCAGATTTTCAGATCATGGAATCAAAAGAGCTTGATGTACTGTTATTTTCAGAGCTTCAAAAAAGCAAAAACTTCATTTTGCAACTTTCTGACTTCAGACAAATGAAAACATTTGAGTATGTGATCATTTACAGTTACACATCAACAACATGTATTCAGTCTAAAGCCTCATGAGAATGACTGTTTTCATCTAAAAAGGGATCTTTAGGGACAAAATACTAATAGAAACATGTATGATATGACCCCTTTAATTATTTTCATGTTCAATTAAAAATCTTTAAGGCCTGAAAAATGTTTAAAGGGGACCCTATTATGCAAAATTCACTTTTACGTGCTGTTTGAACATATAATGATAAAAATCCACCCACACCTTTTTTAATCCTTTAAAACCTCAACACTCTCATAGAACAAGCCGTTTTCATTTTTTGAGCAATGTGACATTATATTGCTTAGGCCCCACCCACAACTGCTGACGGACTCTGCCCTATTAGCATAGACCCCGTCCTGAGTGAGCTGTACACAGTCCGCCATGTTTATCTCCTCGCCAGAGCATTTAACAGCAGCATTCAAGTAAGAAATGTATTCTTATTAAACCTACTAAAGTTATTCAGTCAAGAGCAGTGAGTAAGATTTTGGCAGAGTATCTGAGGCACGAGTTGTACAGGCTCCGCCCTCTTCTGGATAGGGGGTGGGGAGCAGCAGCTCATTTGAATTTAAAGAGACATGCACGAAAACGCATGTTTTTCCTTCCACTCAAAAATGGGCATTTACAACATGGTGTAATAAATTATCTGTGGGCTATTTTGAGCTGAAACTTCACAGACACATTCTAGGTACACCTTATATTACATCTTGTAAAAAGGGGCATAATAGGTTCCCTTTAAGAAACTAAGCTTCATCTTAATAAGTGTCTTTCACTATGGAAATATGTAGTAAAACCAGTTTTAAAAATGATGCTTCCTTTTGCCACCCACATTGTTTGTGCTCAAGCTTACTTAGGATTTCATAAAAAGGGTATTTATTAAAACTCCCTCTCAGAGCAAATTGTTAAACTGTTACCACACCCGAAAAAAAGGTGTAAATTCCTTTCATTGCAAGTAAACCTTTGAACAAATGACTCCATGTGTCAAACACGCGGTGTTACCTTCCACTGCAGCCTTTGTTGGGTATTACTGTGACCTAGATGAGGGCCCATTTGGAGGCTTTTAGACGTTCCTGATGGGATGCAAAACAAGGGTGTTGTGTCCCTATTCAAATAATCCATCCATTTGAATGTAGAGGATACGAGGGGAACACGAGCGTCATGCAAAAGGGAAATCATGTAAACCCTTTTTTTGTTTACGGCAGCAGCTTTTACCTGCTTGTTTGAGATTGTTTCATTTAAAACCAGAAGTAAATGACCTGGAAGTATTTCATGCAGACAGAGTATTCATATATGGGTCAATGACGTATAAGGATTTTCAACAGGCCAATTTTAAAATACTAAAAATAATAATATCTATTGCAGTTGTTCAAACATTAAGAATGTTGTGTACACATAAATTCATATAAAATGTTAAATTAAGTGATTTTAGTGCTTTTTAATCTAGATGAATTGGCCGTAGCCTTAAAAATGTCATATGGTGCGACCGTGATTTATCCTAAAATTAATTCATTTCCTTAACATGCTTAACATTTTTTTACAAGTTCTCAGTAATTAAAGTGTTTAGAAACAAAATATTTGCAGTTCGTTTGAGATTCTGTAAAGAATGACCTTATATTTTTGCTCTATAACTTCAGAGTTGCCTTCTTAAATGTAGTTTAACACTTATTTTTCCTGTAAATTGCATAAAACTGATAACATTTTTTAAAAAATACCATTCACTTAAGCATACTGTATCAGTGATTCATATTTCAGGCACAGAAATTAGATATTTTATTTTTAATTTAATACAGTTATTGTTATTATTGGTCGCACCACATGATGTGTGGTTGCTCCAGATGACACAAAGCCCTTAAATATAATTAAAAATCTATTTAAAGAGGTCAATAAACAATCAATTTTATATAAAAAAAAATAGATTTAAACCAGATTTCATTAAAATTTAACAGAATTTTCATGAACACAATTTTTATAAACATTTTTTATATTTAAAAAATCACATCGCAAACATAAGTGCACCATTTCATTTAAGTTGAAATTAATTAATACTTTAATTCATCAAGTACACATTAGGCCTAAATTGATCAAAAGTGAAAGTAAAGACATCTATTTCAAATAAATGCTGTTCTTTTGAACTTTCTATTCATCAAAGAATCCTGACAAATAAAATATATCACAGTTTCCACAAAAATCTGAACATTGATGATAATCATAAATGTTTCTTGAGCAGCAGATCAGCATATTAGAATGATTTCTGAAGGATCATGTGACACTAAAGACTGGAGTAATGATGCTGAAAATGCAGCTTTAATCACAGGAATAAATTTCAGTTTTGGCCAGCAGTTTTTACTTTGCTTGGCAGTGGCATCTGGTAAAATAGATTGAAATAGTTATGAATAAAAAAACAATAAATGACTAATAAATGCATGATTACCAAACTGAAATTACATACTCTAGACAATTTTTTTACAATACAAACATAAACTGCCTGAAATATTTTTATAAAATGACCCAAATTGTATAAAAATCTATTCCAAATGATACTAAAATCAAGTACTTTATGTATATAAATCATCAATTGAATATAAAAGCATAAAAACTGCCAATCTAGGACATATATCTGTCATGGAAAACACTCTGCAGTGGTTGCACCACATGATATTTTCAAATTCAGTCAAATTTTACAGGCACAGAATTGGCCACCTAAACAAAACAAGCTAGCTTCCCACAAAAGGTCACTATTAAATTTGTAATAAAAGTATATATTTGCGGAAATAACTTCATATTCATTATTGTTGTTTTTTGAGATAACTACATACCAGCTGTTAAAAAGAGAAAGTTACAACCCTGCTCGCTGCTTCCATGGGTCCTTCACAAATTGGTATATGATGCAACTTCCTGTCTTTGAATGTATTTCAACATGAAAGTCGCAAAGTGATAGTTTTTTGATGGTCGCACCACATGATATTTCATAAAATGGACATCATCGGACAAAGTTTGTTTGTATATTATGATGGAAATATAAATACGAATGCTTTGCAATTTTGTACAGGATTACAAAACACATTGGAAATCATGCCAAATAGTGCAGAAAATGAATTTGAATTAATTTAGAGTAAATTCAAAGACATTTCCAAAACAGAAGTTATGGCTGGACGGTCGCACCACATGATATTTTGACACTTTAAATAACAGAAAATTACAGATAATTAATGTTTTTTGAAAAGTTAAAGTGAGTACATGCACAGGAGAGGTACTACATATACACTACCAGTCAAAAGTTTGGACAAAATATTTGTGTACAATATTTCTTTTTCAGGATTCTTTGATGAATAGAAAGTTGAAAAGAACAGCATTTATCTGAAGTACAAAGCTTTTGTAACATTATACACTACCGTTCAAAAGTTTGGGGTCAGTAAGAATTTTTATTTTTATTTTTTTGAAAAGAAATTAAAGAAATTAATACTTTTATTCAGCAAGGATGCATTAAATCGATCAAAAGTGACAGTAAAGACATTTATAATGTTACAAAAGGTTATATTTCAAATAAATGCTGTTCTTTTGAACTTTCTATTCATCAAAGAATCCTGAAAAAGAAATATTGTACACAAATATTTTGTACAATTGTACACAATAAATGTTTCTTGAGCAGCAGATCATCATATTAGAATGATTTCTGAAGGATCATGTGACACTGAAGACTGGAGTAATGATCCTGAAAATTCAGCTTTGCCAACACAAGAATAAATTACATTTTAAAATATTTTCAAATAGAACACAGTTATTTTAAATTGTAATAATATTTCACAATATTACTGTTTTTACTGTATTTTTAATTAAATAAATCCAGCCTTGGTGAGCAGACGAAACTTCTTTTTAAAACATTAAAAATCTTACCGTGTCCAAACTTTTGACTGGTAGTGTATATGCTATCTTTTTTAAACCAAATTTTAACTGAAAAAAATGCAATCGGACAGAAAATGTAGGCGTCAAGTCATTGACCCATATACACTAACAGCCTTAGGTGCAAATTGTTTTTTTGCGGTTTGTTTCCTTTTTGGGCATATTGTCATATGATCTGTGATCTTTTATCTGGCGACCTATTGATGACTAATGCTGAAAGTCTGTTTATAGTATAGTTTTGCCACTGATAAGCAAATCACTTTTGCTCTGACTCATTTCTGAAGATACTGCACAGACTTTCCCCAGTCTTTCTTTTTTAGTATTGTCATTTTAATAGTTCATTCAGGTTTTCTGAACTTTTGACTCTGAGCTTTTTGATC
Organism: Hypophthalmichthys molitrix; assembly: GCA_037950675.1. Classification (NCBI taxonomy): domain Eukaryota; kingdom Metazoa; phylum Chordata; class Actinopteri; order Cypriniformes; family Xenocyprididae; genus Hypophthalmichthys; species Hypophthalmichthys molitrix. The sequence goes on along the minus strand of CM075499.1, from coordinate 6,115,907 downwards.
ATTTTTATTTTTCATTTAATTGCACTCTAATGCTTGCTATCAGATCTGATGCATGACTCCGTGGATAAAACCTAGTAAATTCTGTGTAAACTGACAGGTGCTGGGATTTTCGGCCCATCATTGCTGTTTTTTCTGATATGTTACTAAAATTGTGTATTAGGATAATGTGCAATGATGCAAAGTAGATGAGCTTAGAGCTGTGTTAGTAGGCATTCACATCATGGTTATTATAGTTAACTAAAACTAAACTTGGTATCACGGTCAGTACTTTTGACATTATCAGTGACACTAAAATAACTTACAGGGAATGTTTTTGTGTTCACAAACAGCTAGACAGAGCACACGACGAACGGAATTTAACAGAATATGGGGTCTTGATAAGTGCCAATTTTTTGTAACTTGACATGTCACCTGAAAAAGCTCATTGTGTGAGACTTTGACTTCGCAGGGTTGTTTCTAGCAGCCCTTGTTCTGCAAAAAGCCTGTCATGCTACATCCAAACACGTCTTTATTCTGTTTATTTGGTGTCCTGTAGCAACCCTACAACCCCTAAACATTAACTTGGCAAACACAGATCTCACAAGACTTGCAGAATGAGGGTTACCATCTTGACAAAATGAAAAATCACAAACAGCACAGTGGCCAACAAGGCAAAGTACATTAACCAGGAGGATTTTAGCAATGGCCCTCGTCATATTGTGCATGAGATTCAGTGTGCTTAACGTTGTGTTGTATGTTGTGCAGGTGCTGGAGAGTTTTAAGATCATGGACTACAGTCTGCTGCTGGGGGTGCACGTTCTGGACCAGAGTCACAGAGAAGGAGACGTCAACGGTGTGGACGGGAAGAGGATCGTGGGACAGAAAGTTCTTTACTCCACCGCCATGGAGTCCATTCAGGGAGACGGCAAGGCAGCTGAGGCTTTGACCACCGACGACACGTGAGTCCCTGACGCTGAAACCAGTGTTTGAACGTTCATATACATTCAAAATGTATGTTTTGTTATGTGATTATTCAGATATATCATATATACAGTCATATTTCACCCCAAAATCAAAAGAAAATAATTAGAAATTGTATTTTGTTGAAGAAAATGTAATTATTCATATATATAATTATTAATTTATATATATTGTAAAGTATTTATAATGAATTGTAGTATGTTTAACTGCCTTTAATTGCCATATCTATCTATCTATCTATCTATCTATCTATCTATATATATATATATATATATATATGTACAAAAATAAAAATAAAAACATGAAAATAAAATGTTGCATTATGGCAATGAAGATTTAGAAATTGTCACAATGATTAAAAAAAAAAAATCTTAGATTAATGTTCTTTGTTTTTTTTGTTTGTTTGTTTGTTTTGTTTTGTTTTTTAGTTTGGAGGGAAATGGTTTGTCTTGATCTTCCTGTGTTTTTAGGAGATTCCCCAACCACTAATTAACATAATTTACATATCATTATTATATTATATTATATTATATGTTTTTTTTATACAGAATGGGAGGCATTCCTGCAAAAACACACAGGGATGAGAAACTACTAATTTTTCTAGGCATTATCGACATCTTGCAGTCTTACAGGTAAGTCTGGTGTCATGTTACACACCGGCTTACAGCATATTAGCTCATTGCAGCTTCTTTAAATGAGCTCCCTTATCCCTGACGAGATCTCTCGCTCTCATTTCCTACCAAGATTCATGAAGAAGCTGGAGCACTCCTGGAAGGCACTCGTCTATGATGGTGTAAGTCTATATGTCTCTCTGCTCTCTTCGTTTATGAATAGACTATTCATACCGCAGGGGGAATTAAAGATGCTTCCTGGTTTGATTGTCTTGTATTCTCTTTCTCCTAGGATACAGTGTCTGTGCACAGACCTGGTTTCTATGCAGACAGATTTCTCAAGTTCATGAGCACCAGAGTATTCAGAAAGATTCAGCGTAAGTTAACAATACCAGCAAATTAGTTAGCATTAGTTAAAATGAACTAATAATGAGCAATATATTTTTACAGTATTTATTTATTAACCATTGTTAATTTTAGTTAATAAAAATACAATAGTGAATTAACCAATGTTAGATACAACTTAACATTTTACAAATGTATTAGTAAATGTAGAAATTAATAAGATTAATAAATGCTGTAGAAATATTGTTAAGTGTTAGTTTATGTTAACTAATGTTAACAAATGAAACCTTATTGTAAACCTTATTATGCCCCTTTTACAAGATGTAATATAAGTCTCTAGTATCCCCAGAATTTGTCTGTGAAGTTTCAGCTCAAAATACCCCACAGATCATTTATTATAGTTTGTCAAATTTGCCCCTATTTGGGTGTGAGCAAAAACACGCCGTTTTTGTGTGTGTCCCTTTAAATGCAAATGAGCTGCTGCTCCCGGCCCCCTTTCCAGAAGAGCTCACGCTTCTGTTGCTCAACAACAACAAAGCTGGAGAATCTCACGCAGCCAAAATGGTGATTGTCAGTAACGGTGTTCAAATCCAGTGTTGAATTGACCCTCGTTTGTGAAGCAGTCTGGCGTAAAATGACGAAACACATCTCTGAAGCAGCTCAACACGGCCTCACCCCCTTTGTTGTGTGTTCCCGGGGGCAGAGTTTATGTAAATTTTGGGGTTTGTGATGTCACCAACCCAGGAAGAAGCTACCAGCGATTTGTTGTAGTCCTTAAAAAGCAATTTCTGTAAAAGATAATATCTCGCGTCGTAACTTTGCAGATGTTGTTTATGCTCTAACATCAACATTACACACTAACTAAAGATAAAAAAGTGAAATCATAATCAACCACCCCTTTAAAACTTCCTGCTAATGACAAAACTCAAGAATGGAAGTTGCACCAATACTCTTGCTTGACCTTTTATTTCATCAGTGACAATATTTTGAAACATTACATCAGTGCACACAATAGCAGAACTTCTCCTTCCTCTTTCTTAAATGTTCTTCAGCTACTCAAGAAGTTTGAAACTGTAATTCACCCCCTAAATCTGATACTTATAAGCCACATTAATACAGCAGAATGTAGATTTATTTTTACCCTTTCTAATGAAGTTAGACAGCGGGCCGAGATTTCATTTCACGGTCTAATTGTCGGCTGCCAGGTAACAGTTAGGGAAGAGTTACATCATTATATTTTCAGATCATTTCGGACAGTGTCCATAATTAGTCTCCTTGTCGCACCTCCAGCAAATCGTTTCTCCCCGAGCAAGAGGGCGCGTAACTCCATATCAGCGCTGAAGAGCTCTTCTCAAGAGGTGCTGTCCCCACAGAAGGAGGAGAAGGCCGAGGAGAGGACGGACAGACTTGGAGGAGCCCGTAGTCTTGCCAGTCTGGATGGACAAGGTGGGCGGCACTGACTATATGAAAAAGTTTGGGTTAAGGGCTAAAGGGCTTTTCACATTTGAAATTATTATATGAGGGACAATTTAAACTCTGGATTAACATAATCCTGGGTTATCATATTTTATATTTCACACTTTTCATATTTGACCCTGGATTAGTTGATCATTGTCCATCTGTATAACCTTGGTTAACATTCTTATTGGCATATTTATGATGTCAGCAACATTAGCCAGGGTTAAAAATGGCATAACACCGGGGATAAATGAAACCCTGGGTTAAATGCAGTGTAAAAAGCCCTTAATTTGCACAATATCCCACCACCAAACACCAATGGTGACATACTTCCAAAATCAGTTCTATTAATGTTGACAGATATTAAAAGGAAGTGTTTGATTTATTTTTTCATGCTGTCTTTTGGAAAAACCCTGAAAAACAAGCTGCCATCTGAGAGTCATATTTTTCCAGACAGTCATTTCTTCCTCATTCAATTCACATTTACTAGCTGAACACAAACCTTATTGCATTGACTTTTTGTGCTGATGTATGTCACTGGTTTAGAGCTGCTGGGTATGAATTATAATAAAAAATGTAATACCTTACTGTTCAAAAGTTTGGGGCGGGGGGCGGGAGGCATAAAAAATAAATGCTGTGTTTTGAACTTTCTGTTCATCAAAGAATCCTGAGTTTTTCCATGGTTTCCACAAATATATTAAGCAGCACAACTGTTTTCAACATTGATATTAATAATAAATGTTTCTTAAGCAAATTAGCATATTAAAATGATTTCTGAAGGATCATGTGAAGACTAGAGTAATGATGCTGAAAATTCAGCTTTGATTCACAGGAATAAATTACATTTTAAAATATAGTCAAATAAAAACAGTTATTTAAAATTTTAATAATATTTCACACTGCTTTAATATATTTTAGATCATTTGTAAGCATAAGAAACTCTTTTAAAAACATTAACAAACCTCAAACTTTTGAACAGCAATGTAGTTACTGTACATTTATACAGGAAATCACCTCATGTGATGTTTCTATCATCTCATACCACAGTGTTCTGGTCCTATAACCGTCCTGACCTGGTCCCTCAGACTCCTTACCCACATGAAGCCTCTTCCTTGAGAAACACCCTCTCCCCTCCCTCTATTTTCGTCACAGATCGGTACCTGAAGGCCAGATCTAATGAAAGGTGACACCTTTCTCACACATCTCACACACCTTCAGACCCATAAACCTGACTCACACCTGTTAGCTTCTCACATCTCCACTTCTGTTCCCTCCACAGAGATACATAAAGAAATAGTTACCTAAAATATGAAAATTTGCTCATCATTTATCAAACACATTTTTCATGGAACACAACTGGAGACATTTTTAGACACTCTTTTTCATGCACTTATAATAAATGTGGACTAAGGTATTCAGGCTTCTAAAAAGTCTATATGTAAAATAAAATAAAAGTATCATAAAATGTGACTTGTGCGTCATATGATTGAACTTTATGTGTTGAACGGATCAACATTTAAGTGGTTATGCTCCACTCATCCTCTTTTTGCAGAACTCACAATTCTGACTGCTTATTTTTTAGTTTATCTTGCGATTTTGAATTTATATCTAAACTCAGAATTGTGCGAAAAAAGGGAGAATTGCAAGAAATAAACTCAAAATTGTGAGAAAGAAGTCAGAATTGTGAGATATAAACTCACAATTGCGAGAAATAAAGTCAGAATTGTGACATATAAAGTTGAAATTGTGAGATAAAGTCTGAATTTGGAGATATAAACAGAATTGCAAGAAGAAAGTCAGAATTGTGATACAAAATCGCAATTGCGAGAAAAAGTCAGAATTGTGATATATAAACTTGCAAATGTTAGAAAAAAACAGAATTGTGTGATATGAAATCGCAATTGCGAGATAAAAAAGTCAGAATTGTGATATATAAACTTGCAAATGTTAGAAAAAAATCAGAATTGTGAGACAAACATAATTGTGAGAAAAAGTCAGAATTGTGTGATATGAAATCGCAATTGCGAGATAAAAAAAGTTGGAATTGTGTGATATGAAATCGCAATTGCGAGATAAAAAAAGTTGGAATTGTGAGACATAAACACAATTGTGAGAAAAAGTCAGAATTGTGTGATATAAAATCGCAATTGAGATAAAAAGTCAGAATTGTGAGATATAAACTCGCAATTACACAAATAAAGTCAGAATTGTGAGATTTTAAACTTAAAATTACAAGAAAAAGTTGGAATTGTGAGATATAAAGTCGCAATTGCATGTTTAAATTCTAAATTCAGAATTGTGAGATTTTAAACTGGCCATTGTTCGAAAAAGTCAGAATTGTGTGATATAAACTCACAATTGTGACAAAAAAGTCAGAATTCTGTGATATAAACTCGCAATTGCAAGAAAAAAGTCAGAATTGTGCGATATAAAATCACAATTGCAAGATGAAGTCAGAATTGAGATATAAACTCGCAATTGTGAGATAAAAAGTCAGAATTGTGAGATTTTAAACTGAAAATTGCAAGAAAAGGTAGGAATTGTGATATATAAACTCACGATTGCAAAAAAAAAGTCAGAATTGTGAGATATGAAAATTGCAATTGCAAGAAAAAAGTAAGAATTGTAAGATATAATCTCTCAATTGTGAGAGAAAAAAAGTCACAAATACCTTTATTATTTGTTATTCCATGGCAGAAACAATCTTCCATAAATGAGCTAGATTATATATACATATATATATATATATATATATATATATATATATATATATATATTTTTTTTTTTTGGTCATTTGATTTGTTTCAAGTTGTATAGACTACATTTTTATGGTGTTTTTGTGTTTTGATGTCCTTTTTGAAGACTAAAAATCTGTAATTTACTGTAATTGCATGGAAAAGAGCAACAAATAGCTACTCCCATTCAAGAGGAAAGTGATATGGGTTAGGAATGACATGAGGGTTGAGTAAATGATGACAAAAGTTAAATTCTTGTGTGAATATAGTCGAACAATGCCAAGATGGATTTCTTTGATCCTGCTACAGCTAGCGTGAGCAGCTGACCAGGTGCTGTCATGCTACACTTGTTCTTCTGCTCCATTCTTTGTGTTTGGTTTTCATTGATCTCCTCACCTTTGACACACACCTGTTTTAAGAGGAATTCCTGTGAAAAGCCCTCATAAATATTTCATCTGCTTGCTAAGGACGAATATAATAGAGGTATTGTTTTACAACACAGAATACCACAAAAGGGGGCATTCTGTGCTTGAACAATGATTAGTGAATTAAAAGCGCTTTGTAAGATAATTATCTTGTTGACTTAATCAATATAATAGATTAATTAGTGGTCTTTGCATGCTGAATAAAAGTATTAGATTCTTTCCCAAAAAATCTTACTGACCTTAGACCAGGGTGAGTCTGTGTTAATGAACACCCTCGGTGTCTGAAATGTGTCACATGCACAGAGCGCTTTAGGTTCATGAGGTGCACAAGGGTCTGGTTGCCATGGTATCAATAACTCAAGAGATTATTGCAGACAATAAAAGCATAAGCACGTTGCGAAGTGGATGTAGATGGCCAGCGCTCATCTGAAATGTGTCACTGTAATGATGAGAAATATTACAAGTGAAATGCTTTCGATTTTCATCTCCCTGTCTCTTGTCTAAACACACGGCCACACGTATTCCCTCAGAGCAGCGCAAACAGAGTTTTGGCATTTATGAGACCACCAGCTTTGCTCAATATTCATCTGTCATGTTTTAAGGACTTTTAATTTATCCTTGAGCTTCTTCGTGCTGCTCTTCTGATTCATTGCTGTTGTTTCGTTTCAGATGTGCCTGCTCAACTTTTACATTGGAGGACAGCGCCATCTGTCTGACGTCTGAGCAAAGCACCATGGACATAGATAGAGATGACGACTCGGTGCTGGATGCATACTTTGTGAGTTTCTACATCACAGTTAGTCGTTTGGATCTTGAGGGATCTATGGACCTTAATCAGGGTCATATTGAAAATAAAGTTGTGAGGAACAGAAGTACAGTACGTTCAATAGGTTGTACTGTCCTATGTTTTTTGCAAAGACATATTTTCAGCGTTTTCAACTTAATTATTAATACCAAAGGACAGAACACACAGTAGAATCCACTGTACACTGTATAAATAGTAGTACAAATAAATTGTTGATTCTGATTTGTAATACGGACCGACTAACATTTTCCTTACTTATATAGCAAAGATTTTTTTATATAAAAAAGAATTTTACAAATATCAGATTAAATTCTGAAATTATACTTGCTTAAGTATAATTAAATAAGGGATAAGGTTAGTCAGTCGATATTATAAATTATAATAAAATTATTCAAGGAATAACTTAATATTGATAACTTTTAGAATTGAATCATATATATATATAGATGCAATTATTATATTATATTCTAAAACTGTAAAAATATCAGATTAATTATTATAATTATTTATATTATACTAAGTTGTTTTTGTTAGTACAAAAACTTATTTTAAATATATTATGAAATGTATAACTTGTAACTGCTATAAACTTTGATCATGTTAATTCTCTTTCCAGTGACTTTGTTATTAATAATAATAATAATAATAAATAAATAAATAAATAGTTTTATATATAATAATTAAAAATAATAAATATTTAATATTATTAATAATACATATTTTTAATAATAAATAATATATAATTATATACATTTATATATAATATTTATTTAAAATAATAAAAATATATATAATTATTACATTATACATTTATAAATATCAAATTAATTATTATAATGTTATATTACATAAAAATTATATTAATTATTATTTTAAAAACATTTTTAATGTATTATGAAAGTTTACTCCAATCTAATAACTGCTAAAAACTTTGATCATCTTTCCAGTGAGTTTTGTAATAATAATAAATAAACAAATAATAACTTGGTAATATAATACAAATAATCATTTTCAGAATTTAATCTGATATTAATAAATATGTATAAATGATTAGAATATATATATATAATTTATTATTTTATTATAATATATTTAAAATAATTAATTATAATTTAAATATGAATTTTGTAAAATATTATGAAAGTTGTACTGTCAGTAACTGCTATAAACTTTGATCATGTTCTTGATCATCTTTCCAGTGAGGAGCAAAATGAGATGATCCTTCATCTCTCCCCTTTCCATCGCCTCTGGATCCTCATGTGCCGAGAGCGCCCCCTGCTGCCAAACAAATAAAAGAAGTCATTGTGCTGACATTTGCCAATACAACTACAAACATACATCTGTACATCAAATCACAGTGCTAAACATGTCCTTGGACTGTGGCTATAAGATGGACATTCAACCAAATGAAGATTGTGCTTTTGTAGCAGCAAAAGAACTCTACAGATTCTTACATTGAAGGCAGCTCTGGGGTCAGACTGCAGACAGACGTGGCGTGACATCGTCGTTTCGTAGACATGCAATAAATACGCTCCTCTTATATGCAAAGATGGTTTCTAACAGCTATCCTTTTTACCTCTTAAAGGATCTAGTCTTTAGTGATCTAGATGCAATGCTTGTCGATTCAAACTCTAGCTAACAGAGCTGTTCAGATATTTTTAAATGTGCAATTTTCATACATTATTCAAGTGTGTGTTATGGTAGTTCTCCTCACTGGAGTAATAATCCTGATGTTTTATTTCCAAGGAAACACACAGTTTCTAGGAAACAATAGATGTGACTTAGTTCTCAGACATCTCTTATGAGCACAGATGTGTCATGTACTGTAAATGCAGGAGTGTAACTTCGGTTGTCATGCTCAGATTTATGCTGGTACACCAGCTCCTGATAATCAAGAGCGGGATTCGCATCAGCAGCGCATCATTTACACAAATCCAGATGCCAGAATGTTTTTATGTGCTAAAATACAGATTAGAAGTCAGTCTTTCATGTGGGGATGGGTGAGTTTCATACACACATAAACATTCACTCAGGAGATTATTTTCCTAGAGGCGTCCAAATGATTTCTTGATGTTAGACGCTAGTACGCTTCTGATTTTAAATACCATGTCAGAACTGTCTTTTGAATATTATTATTGCACCTTTGTTTGTTTTGAGGCCATAATTTATTAAATCATTATTATAAATTAACATTGTGTTGGTCTGAATTTCATGTTGGCCATTTTGAGACTATCGGGATGTGCCGATAACCATTTTCACTTAGTTGGTTTATAGTGTTAGATACCGAACTTAATGAATTTTAATGGGGGGTTTTAAAGGCACAATATGTAAGATTTTTGGATTAAAATATCCAAAAACCACTAGAACAGTTATATATTTTGTTGACTTATGTGCTTACATTATCCCAAATGTTTCCAAGATTGTTTAAATCCAGAGAAATAAGCAATTTTAACCAGGACGCAGACCGTGTCTATGCATCTCCTATCAGTGACCTCATACCCACGTTATCCTCAGTTTCCGATTTTATTTTGTAGAAACCATGGAAACACCAAAAAATGCTTTAATATGTGTTTTATTAGACAGGTGAGCAACTGTTTGGATACATTCATCAACAGAAATAATAAAAGACTGTGGCAAAATAAAATTTCCGCTGCTCTCGAGACTCTCGTTTCTGCTCTCACAGCACTCGGCCCTGCCCTGCTTCATACTCTCATCCATGAACATGATTTCTGCCCGAGTCCCGTCCTGATTCTTTTCCACTGGCTGTAGCTGTGCGCCAAAAAAAACTAAATAACGACTTTATTCAACAATATCTAGTGATGGGCGATCTCTAAACACTGCTTCATGAAGCTTCAAAACTTCACAAATCTTTTGTTTCGAATTTTGTTTTTTTAGCGCACAAAAAGTATTCTTGTCACTTCATAACATTAAGGTTGAACGACTGTAGTCACATGAACTGTTTAAATATTAGTACCTTTCTGGGAATTGAAAAAGGAAATGACCTTAATGGCAATGGAGGCCTCACTGAGCCATCGGATTTTATCAAAAATATCTTAATTTGTGTTCTGAAGATGAACGAAGGTCTTACGGGTGAGTAATTAATGACAGAATTTTCATTTTTGGGTGAACTAACCCTTTAAGTGAATAACTAAAAGATGATGTATTTGAAATGTTTCTAGCCTGATGTATTTTGTGTATATCGTAAAACTCATCCATTGAGGTTTTCCCCATTGTGTTTGTGGGAAAGTTCTTCCTGTGAGGGGATCTACTGTGTTTCCCTCAGGAGGTCCCTGTGATCTCTTTTGTATGCAAATTAGCTCTAGGTATAAAGGTCTGTCCCACCCACAGTCAGAACTTTGGGTTAGGGTTCTTTGAGGGCGACACATTGACATCGCTGCTGAAGAACTGTGCTACAATTCCTCCTTCAATAAATTCTTCTCCACACAAGAACTCTGGTCAAGCTTATGCTTTAGAGAAATATATTGGCGAGCCACCCAAATAACTGCTCAGCCAAATACAGGAAAATCTAACAATGAGTCAAGTAAACACTCATTTCATTTCGGCAAATATGTATACATTTTGTTCCCATTAAATTGTGTTGTAAAATGTGCTGTAAAATGTACAACATACTCTATCATTCAGACATTTGAAGTTTTGAAATCTGTTTAAGATCTGCTGATCCTACATCCTGACATAACATCACATGAAATACTAAGGTGAAGTACATTGTTGATGACATCAGATGAATGATTCTGTTTAGCAAAGTTTCCAGCAAGAGTTTTCTGCCAGTTCCTGTTCTTTTTATTATATGTCTGATGAGTCAGATTACTGAGATTCTCACCTTTTGTCGTTAATGGCTCTTGGAGCCCCTGTCCCATTCTTTGAATAGTTATGCTGATTGGATTAGGACTTGCGACACTCTAGAGTCTGGGGCGGGTTCCTATACCTGAATACTTCATTTGCATGCTTTGTTTAAGGCCGTCTCCCAGGTGCTTTGTCTCTATCCCTAAACACTGCCCCCTTGAAGGTATATAAACTACAATGTACACTGCCTTAGTTAGACTTGGATGACTACAGCGACGCACAGCACGTTTCTCAAAAAAAGAGTAACTTCTGCTTGAAAGATATCCCAACGTCTCCTGGTCTCTGCTTCGACGAGGAAAAAGTTTCCTACAAAGTCGTTAAGACTTTTTAATGTTTTTAAAAGAAGACTCCTATGCTCACTAAGGTTGCATTTATACCTTTAAAAACAGTATTGTTAAATATTATTACAATTTAAAATAACTGTTTTGTATTTTAATATATTTTATGACAAAGCTGAATTTTCAGGATCATTACTCCAGTCTTCAGTGTCACATGATCCTTCAGAAATCATTCTGATTTGCTGCTCAAGAAACATTTATGATTATTATCAATGTTGAAAATGCTGCTACATATGTTTGTAGAATGTTCAAAAGAACAGAATTATTTAAAATAGAAATCTTTTGTAACATTATAAATGCCTTTATTGTCACTTTTAATCAATCTGAAGTGTCCTTTCCAAAGAAAAGTAAAAATTTATTTCGTTAAAAAATCTTACCCCGAACAGTAGTGTATATACTGACATTATATTGCAACCCTGATGTCAATAGGACTTAGATGTCAGTATTAGCATTGTCACTAAAAGTATCTCATCTTTCATTGCTTTTTATGTACATTTTACATAATGACAACAAGACATTTATAGTGATTTAATGCCTTTATCAATAACTATGAATATATATATAGGCTTTTTATTTAAAATGGCAAAACACACACACACACTTTTGGCCACTATTAAACAAAACCTACAATTTTGGTTAAGAAGCTGTGAGTCAGCACATTCAGTATTACTCAGGGCATGTCCTGACCCTGTAAATACATCCCACAATAGTGTCCCTCACCAACACCACCATAAGGTTGCAGGATGTTTTGTTATGAACCTGACACCTTCCCCCAGTTCTTTCTACTATCATGGAGAGTTCTTCCATTCTAGAAAGTACCAGTCAGACCTCCAGCACACCAGCTGTTGGGAGACACCACCTCCCTCCCCCTCCCATCAGGCCGCTCTGGACATTTGCTACTGATTTCTCAGCTGTCATACCCGCTCCCTAAATAGACCATATCAGAGAAAGGCCATTTCACTGATATAAGAGGTGACCTCACATCTGCAAATTAAAATTAATCCACCATAACAAGAATAAATTAACAGCATGATGTGGAATAGTAAAAAAACCATGAAAGATGTAATCTCAGGTTGTGACTGTTAAGATGCATAATGCATTTGTATCAACAGGAGGGGTGGATGAAGACCGTGGCACCCCTCACAATGAAATGGATCCATCCGTTATCCTGGTATGTGCCCCCCATGTGTAAGATATATATATATATATATAAGCGACTCTTGGGGGGCTGTTACAACTGATAAACCCAAACGACAAGAAACTACACTGTGACACAGAACAGACTTTCCTCTTACGACGAAGCACAACTGACTTCAACGACGGTACGTAACTATAATCACATGCATGATTGCTTGTCATAGGAGACAGAATGGGGAATATTTCTAATTTATAGAAAACTGAATTTGCCATTCACTGCGTTCAGTATTGCTTCTCTTATGAGGCCACACTGTTGCCCAAATAAGGCTTGAGGGTCAGACATTTAAAGTCAGATAACATGTGCTTGACCATTTGCTTGAGAAAACTGGCACCTAAATGGTAAGTTTGAACATGTTTTGATGTGCGAAATTTAAATGGTACAAGGAATGTGTTTGAATTAAAGGTTTGTAATTAAGGCAGGCAAAAGCATGCACTGGTCAATTTTGAGATTTTTGGGCTATTCGGCTTTTTATAATGTGTGTTTTCAGACTAGTGGAAAGAAAACATCCAAAATACACTTTTAAGTGTTTATTTTTTTTTTTGCACTTTATCTATTTAAATGCATGTCTGTAGAATTTAATTACAATACATATCTTTAAAGGATCTATGTTCTGAAGGTTTTAACAGAGGGGTTTGTTCATACATCATTTGCCTGATTTTATACAATGTTTATTCCTAAAAACTTGGTGACATTTTTTTTCTGGCTGTTGACAGTATTTTCTGTCAGTATTTGACTTTATCCAGTGCTCAGATTTCTGTTCTGGAATTTTATGAAAATTAGTGCATATGTAATTAGATAATGCCTCATTTGCATATTTAAACATAACATTTTAGAAAACTTGTAATATAAAAATGCAATTCCTAATGTAATCAATCAACTGTGGAAGTATGATGATATATATCTCTCTTTTTAATGTTGTGTGGAAGCATATTGTCTGAAAGCTCAATCAAATTAATTTGACATGTAACACTTGCATGAATTTGGCTCTATACAAAAAAGGGTTGCATGTGAACAAAATGTAACCATTCTCTGTTAGATGGGAGAAATTGAAGATCCAGTCCAGTTAAAGGATGAGGGTAACAAGCACTTCCAGGCTGGAGAAATCGACAAAGCCATTGAGTGCTACACTAAAGCCATAAAAGCCTGCAAAGACAAGAAAGCGCTCGCGGTCATCTACAGGAACAGATCAGCCTGTTTCCTGAAAAAGGTAAGAGTCTACTGCTTCACATGGGCCTACTATAGGAAATTTGATAATTCCCACTCCTGAAGTCGTGATTATGAGCTTATTGCATTCAAGTTTCGCCATGAGAGGGCAATTTTTTTTTACCTAGGAAACTCTGTACAGTGTACACATTATGGGAAGTTCATTTTTACGAGTTGGTAAGTCGTGTGTAGGACAGGTGCATTCAAGACAAGTCACTTTTGTCGAAGCAAGATGGCGGTGTAAGTCCCTTTAAGACAAGTAATTTCACTCGGCGGCCATCTTTGCAACGCCTCCAAATGCAGCTCCTATCTTTGTGAATGGAGAAATATCAATTTCTCCAAAACTGTTCACTAAGCTTACGATTAAATTTAATTTTTAAAAACACCAATAAAATCGGACAACAACGGTATACTGAAGCTTGTGTCTTATGTTCAAATTGCGTTTTAAAAAGCTTGTTTTTCATGCAAGACCAGCTAATGCGCATGCGCAGTCGTGAGCGCGAGGTCTGAGAACGCTGCCTGTTTCTATAGCAACCGGAGCTTCTAACGGCAGCTGCAGTGACGCGATGACTTTACTAATCGACGATTGGCTCTTTCACTTGGAAGGCGGGGCTTATAGGAGTGCACCGTCTTCCTACATATAAAGTGTTAACTACACAAAAATATAGCACGTTTTTTTAAACTCTACCTCTAGAAAATGAAGAGCAACGAATGTGCATCAGGTGTGTTTTGCTTTTTTATGTTTTTAATTAATTTAGAAAGCCACTGTAAACTTTATCGTTACATATTATGTGGTTATATTAGCTTATATTGTTGTAAATAAAAAAGCCTGACAGTGTCACTGCTAAGTAAGTAAGTATACTTTTCCCACTGACACACCTCCAACTCGTAAATGTCGGGGCTCCAGAGCTTCCCACTGTATTTTCCACTATTTTTGGTGGTGTTCATGTGCGTTCAACTCATAAATACGATCTTTCCGACATGACATTTCTGTATGAATTTCATTTGATGTCTTGTTTTCCAGGAAAATTATAACAATGCAGCATCAGACGCCACTAAAGGTATGATTTGTAAATTAATTCTTCCTTTTTTTCTTTCTTTTTTTTTTCTGTGATTTCAAGCTCATCTTACCATCAAACACCTTAAACATGTTACTGTTGATGTATTAAAATATTATTAATGAATGCTGATCTATTTCTTTTATACAATTGCAGCTATTGATGTGGATGCTGCGGACATCAAGGCTCTGTACAGAAGATGCCAAGCACTAGAGAAGCTTGGCAAACTGGACATGGCCTTTAAGGACGTTCAGAGATGTGCAACCATAGAGCCTAAAAACAAGACCTTCCTCGAGACCCTCAGAAGACTCGGAGCTGAGATCCAGCAGAAGGTGAGGATTGTTTCTGTCAGAATGCTTTTGACTTCACATAAAGCACATCTGAATTTCTAAAGAGCATATCTGATTTTCCCCACAGCTAAAAACGACCTTCTCAACAGACTCCAGAGTACAGAACATGTTTGACATCCTGTTTTCAGATGAATCAGATAAGGAAAAGAGAGAAAAGGTTTGAACAGTTTCCTAGAACTCTGTTCCCTTTTAGCTTGGAACAGTAAAGCAAAACTAAATGAATCTATCGCAGATTTCCAAGCCAAATTTTTCTCGTGTTTGTTGGGTTCATTAGGCTGCCAACAATCTGATTGTCCTGGCCAGAGAGGACGCGGGAGCAGAGAGAATATTCCAGAACAACGGTGTGCCTTTACTTGTGCAGCTGATTGACACAGGAAAACCTGAGATGATTCTGGCTGCCGTCCGGACCCTGTCAGGAATGTGCACAGGCCACAGAGCAAGGGTGAGGAACAGACAAATAACCAACCAATAAAAAAAAAAAAACTACCTGAGAAGCACATTAGAACTGTACATAAATATGCATATATATTAAGATACTGAAACTCGTTTTAATATAATTTATGCTGGATTAATTAGTATTACTTTTTGTGTTGTATTTTATATCTAAATAAGACAAAAAATTCTTATATTTAGGCTGCATAAATATAAAATTTATGTGAGGTGGAAAAACAATTAGTCAAAATGAATTTGCATATTTTTATGCATAAGAAAAATATCCTTTAACATACTTTCTGAATGTGTTAATTATTTAGCTGAAACATTAATAATATAATAAATACACATATTAAGACGTGTATTATATAAAATATATTTATTATTTTATCAGGAGTTTTTTTTTTTTACTGAAAAACAAGACAAAAAAAACATACTAAAATTAATAAGGAATACAACAAAGGTTACAAAACAAAATTTAAGTGAGGGGAAAAACCAATTCGTCAAAATGAATTTGATTATTTTTTGGGCAAGAAAAAATATCTTTTAATCAACATATTCTCTGACTGTATTAATTATTAAGCGAAAACAATATAATATAATATAATATCATATAATATAATATATATGGGCTCAACAATAAGGCCAGTGAACCTAAACAGTTGAGAAATAAAACATATAACACTATATTGGATCCATGGGTATTAAAGGTGCTGTATGTAAGTTTTTGAAACATGCTAAGTTCACATACTTGTTTTTCTGAAAACCACTGCTACAGCCAGTTAGGCCTATTTTACTTTGAAATGTGCGTTCCGTGTGCCAATTTACCAATAGTATTTCGCCACCCCGGGTTGCCAGTTGGCAGAAAACACATGCAGCGAATTGCAGCCATGGAAGCCAGCGAACAAACTGGGTCAGAGATCACAGATTCTATCTGACCTAAAAGCCTCAGCATCCATCTAAAAATCTCTATGAACGGGAGCATATTAAAACACGATATCAACTCATCATAAATCAATAAATCAACTAATCAACTTGTCAACTAAGTCTACTCGCCTTCCAGCGTCAGCTGAGCTTGCTCCTGTTGCCTGTCTTCAAACTGGCAACCCGTGTCAACATTGAGTCTGAGGAGGAGGGGATGTAGGATAAACAATATTTTGAATTTGGACTGCAGTACCCATTTCAACCACTAGCTGTCATTCTTACATACCGCACCATTAAAGTGATAGCAGCCTAATATTCCTGCGGCTGTTCGTGTTTTTAATGTTAATCAAACGAATGACAAAGAACAAAAATCATTTATTGCTCTTGACTGAATAACTTTTGTAACTTTAATAAGTATTAATATATATTTAATTTATAAAGTGAAGACTATGTAGTATTATTTTACATTTGATTACTTTATTCAATTTCTGTACCTGAAAACTACTCTTAGACCTTCCTAAAAAAACTTGTATGTTCTGTTGTATTTATTTGTGCTATTGCTCTTAATTTGATTATTGTTTTCTTATTTTATTGCTAAATGTTTACATCTTTAATATTTTTTTTTTATAATATTTGGTGTCAAAACCTTATTTTTTTGGTTGCAAGAGTAAAACACAATGGAACTAATTTAATTTATTTACTTATTACTTTTATTATTTATTTACTTATTACTTTTATTACTTTTCAATGAACTTTTTGGCAAGGAAAGTAAAAATTTGAACCACTGTCCTGACTGGGCTAGTAGAAAATTCTTAGCATTGAGCCCTGACATATTAAGATACTGTATTATATATATATATTTTTTCTTGATTTTATTTTTACTGAAAACAAATACAGACAATAAATAATACAATAAAAGAATATAATGAAATAATAAAAATACAATAAACAACCCATTTTAATTTCATGCGGTCTTAAAGGCAATGTTATTCCTGGTGCAGTTCTACAATTTTCTGTGTTTGTGGCCTTTAATTTATAAATGTTTGTGTTAATAATGTGTTTTAAAGGCAACTGCCATCATCCACATGGTGGGAATCAGCAAACTGTGCAGCATCATGGCTGTGGACAATGAGGAGATTGCTCTGGCAACTGCAAACCTGTTCCAGTGTGTCTATGACTCTCTCACTGGAGGAGACCAGAGAAATTATGGCAAAGAAGAGGCCCTCGTACTCGGTAAGAGAGAGCAGCTGAGCAAATGAGCATGCAGAGGAGCATTACTGAAGATTGTGATCATTTGAACCAATTTGCAATGGATTTTTGAGTGGTAAAAGTTCAAACTGCTTTTGTCCGATGTCTGGCAGACTCCAGTAGGGACTTGAAGGATATCCTGCTTGCCTTGTTGGAGATGATCGCAAGTAAGAAGGTGTCTGGACATGGTCGAGACCAGGCCCTGAACCTCCTGACCAGGAATGTGCCAAGAAAAGACAAAAAAGACACTGATCACTCCAAGTGCCTTTTCACCATTGACCACGGTATGTTTCAAGAAACCTAACCCCCAATCGCTCCCCGGGCACCTGCTCACTGCTCCGGGTGACTGTTCACGGTGTGTGTGTGTTCACTACTGTGTGTGTGCACTTGGATGGGTGAAATGCAGAGCACAGATTCCAAATATGAGACACCATACTTGGCCACACGTCATGTCACGTCACGTCACTATTAAGTACAACTCTTGCCTCAGCAAACTCCTAATTACTGCTTATTAATAATTAGTAAGGTAGTTGTTAAGTTTAGGTATTGGGTAGGATTAAAGGTTTAGAATATGGTCATGCAGAATAAGGCATTAATATGTGCTTTATAAGTACTAATAAAAAGCCAATATCCTAGTTATATAACTAGTTAATGGTGAGAATTGGACCCTAAACTCAAGTGGTTTTTATTTGAAGAACCAGGATTCCAAGTGTCTTGAAAAACCTGGATATATGAGGAAACCTAGTGATTTCTAGACCTGAAAAAGTCATGTAAATTTATAAAATCTTATAACTCTATGTTTAATGAATATACATTTTTCTAGTTATGCCAGGCTCAAACATTATTGGGTAGAAGCTGTAAGTAAAATTCTTAATCCTAATAAATAGAAATAACAAAATAGAAAAGTAATCAGCACTTCGAATATTGTTACAGACAGTGAGGTTGAGAACCACTGGTATATGAAGAAAGAGATAACACATTGTTTTTGCTAGGGATGCATGATATATCGGCCACCATATCGGTATCGGCCGATAAATGTTCATTTTTAATGTTATCGTTATTGGTCCAATAAGAAAATCTGGCTGATATATTAAAGCCGATAAATAATGGATTATTTTCTTCAGCTGAGAAACTTCAGTTGTGCACTGTCCGCATTATTGTTTTAAATTGCTTGAAATAGGATTGAAATCACTTCAAAAAGGAAAATACAGTTAAGTACAGCACAAGTCTGTCAAAAAAAGGCTACATAATAGTATAATGAGAACATTATAATTGTGTGCTTGGGACATGGCTTTTATTGGTGAGACTTTTGTTTTTCAGGCTCTCAAAAATTATATAAAAATTTTTATTTAGATTCATCAGCCAATATATCGGTTATTAGCTTTCAAATATTAAGAATTGTCAGCATCAGCCAAAATTTTCATATTGGTGCATGCCTAGTTTTTGCTGTCCAAAGCAATCATATTCTTTCAGTTCCTTTCAAGCTGACAGAAGGACTGAAATTACATGTTTTAATGTTTTTTTGATGGAAATGTCTCGAAAACAGGCCTGAAGAAGATTCTGAAGGTCTGCGGTCAGGTTCCAGACCTTCCCGATCAGTTGCAGCTGACAGAAAACACACAGCTGATTGCCAGCGTTCTCCTCAACAAGCTCTATGATGACTTGCGCTGTGACCCTGAGCGAGATAACTTCAGAGATATCTGTGATGAGTATATTAGGTAAGTTCCACTTTTGCCACAAAATTAGAATCCTATTTAAACATATACTACCAGTCAAGAGTTTGTACACACCCTCTCATTTAATGTTTTTTCTTTATTTTCAAGACTATTTACATTGTAGATTCTCACTGAAGACATCAGAACTATGAATGAACATGAACTATGAATTATGTAGTAAACAAAAAAGTGTGAAATAACTGAAAACATGTTTTATATTTTAGATTCTTCACCCTTAGAATAGCCACCCTTTGCTTTGATTACTGCTTTGCACACTCTTGGCATTCTCTCGATGAGCTTCATGAGGTAGTCACCTAAAATGGTTTTTCAACAGTCTTGAAGGAGTTCCCAGAAATGCTGAGCACTTGTTGGCCCTTTTGCCTTCACTCTGGGGTCCATCTCATCCCAAACCATCTCGATTGGGTTTAGGTCAGGTGACTGTGGAGGCCAGGTCATCTGGCGCAGCACTCCATCACTCTCCTTCTTGGTCAAATAGCCCTTACACAGCCTGGAGGTGTGTTTGGGGTCATTGTCCTGTTGAAAAATAAATTATGGTCCAACTAAACGCAAACCGGATTGGATGGCATGTCGCTGCAGGATGCTGTGGTAGCCATGCTGGTTCAGTGTGCCTTCAATTTTGAATAAATCCCCAACAGTGTCACCAGCAAAGCACCTCCACACCATCACACCTCCTCCTCCATGCTTCACGGTGGGAACCATGCATGTAGAGACCATCCGCACAAAGACACAGCGTGTGGAACCAGAGATCTCAAATTTGGACTCATCAGACCAAAGCACAAATTTCCACTGGTCTAAAGTCCATTCCTTGCGTTTCTTGGCCCAAACAAATCTCTTCTGCTTGTTGCTTTTCCTTAGTAGTGGTTTTTTAGCAGCTATTTGACCATAAAGGCCTGATTCTCCTCTGATCAGTTGATGTAGAGATGTGTCTGCTACTAGAACTCTGTGTGGCATTAATCTGGGCTCTAGTCTGAGGTGCTGTTAACTTGTGATTTCTGAGGCTGGTGACTCAGATGAACTTATCCTCAGCAGCAGAGGTGACTCTTGGTCTTCCTTTCCTGGGGCGGTCCTCATGTGAGCCAGTTTCGTCGTAGCGCTTGATGGTTTTTGCAACTGCACTTGGGGACACATTCAAAGTTTTTGCAATTTTCCAGACTGACTGACCTTCAGTTCTTAAAGTAATGATGGACTGTCGTTTCTCTTTACTTAGCTGATTGGTTCTTGCCATAATATGAATTCTAACAGTTGTTAAATAGGGCTGTCATCTGTGTACCAACCTGACTTCTGCACAACACAACTGATGGTCCCAACCCCATTAAGAAGGCAAGAAATTCCACTAATGAATCCTGACATGGCACACCTGTGAAGTGAAAATCATTTCAGGTGACTACATCATGAAGCTCACTGAGAGAAGGCCAAGGGTTTGCAGCGCTGTCAACAAAGCAAAGGGTGGCTACTTTGAGGAATCTAAAATATAAAACATATCTAGAGTTATTTCACACTTTTTTGTTTACTACATAATTCCATATGTGTTCATTCATAGTTTTGATGTCTTCAGTGAGAATCTACAATATAAATAGTCATGACAACAAAGGAAAAACATTAAATGAGAGGGTGTGTCCAAACTTTTGACTGGTAGTGTACATAGAATTATAAAGATCATGGCACATAGAATTTTGCATATACTATACTTCAGGCTTTCTCAACCCTGGTCCTCAAGGGGCACTGCCCAGCAGAGTTTAGCTCCAACCCTAATCAAACACACCTGAATCAGCTAATAAAGCTGTTCATGATTACTAGAAAGCTACAGGCAGATGAGTTTGATCAAGGTTGGAGCTAAACTCTGCAGGACAGTGGCCCTCGATGACCAGGGTTGAGAACCCCTGCTATACTTAATGTGGCTGGCTTTCATCAACAGGAGCAAGTTTGACCCCAACGACATGGACAGAAACATCCATGCCATCAATACTTTGTCAGGCATTCTGCAGGGGCCTTTCGACGTGGGCAACATCCTTGCAGGTCGTCAGGGCGTTATGGAGATGATGGTGGCACTTTGTGGTTCCGAGCGTGAAGTGGACCAGTTGGTAGCAGTGGAGGCCCTCATTCACGCGTCCACCAAAACCAGCAAAGCCTCCTTCTTTATCAGCAATGGAGTAACTCTGCTGAAGGAAATGTACAAGAAAACTAAGAATGAAAAGATCAAGATCAGAGCCCTTGTGGTACGCAAATTACATGCTTTAATGCTATTCAAATTGTGTTTGTTTCAATGTTCATTAGTGATTAAAAGAGAGCAGTTGATATAGTTTGTAAAATAATATATCCAATTTCTTTTCTCAGGGTTTATGTAAACTGGGATCAGCTGGAGGAGATGATTACAGCATGAGACAATTTGCAGAGGGTTCCACTGAGAAACTGGCCAAGCAGTGCAGAAAGTGAGAACGCTAGCTATCTTTTTATTTGAAAGATTATATTATGTGAATTTACATTTTCCTTTATCTTTTAATATAGTAGTTTTATATACTAAGAAAACACACTACCGTTTGTTTGTTTTTTTAAAGAAATATTTTTATTCAGCAAGGGTGGATTCACTTCATCAAAAGTGACAGTAAAGAAATGTAAAATGTTACAAAAGATTTCTATTTCAAATATAAATGCTGTTTGACCATTCTATTCATCAAAGAATTCTGTTAAACAAACTGTATCATGGTTTCCACAAAAATATTAAGCAGCACAACTGTTTTCAACTTTGATAATAATAAGAAATGTTTCTTGAGCAGCAAATGAGCATATAATGATTTCTGAAGGATCATGTGACACTGAAGACTGGAGTAATGATGCTGAAAATTCATCTTTGCCATCACATGAATAAAGTACATTTTAAAATAGAAAACATTTATTTTATATTGTTTCACAATATTACTGTTTTACCATATTTTTAATCAAATAAATGCAGCCTTGGTGAGCAGAAGAGACTCTATGGAAAACATTTTAAAAATCTTACCGACCCCAAACTTTTGAACAGCAGTGTATTCATAACTCAAAAAGACTGAAACTAAGATGGAAACACTTTGTTTCTGACATCAGAAACTCATTAAATACATGAACATATTACCACCTTCAATTACATTGTCAACAATGCCTATTCAGCGTTGATTTTGTTTGTAACTGCTCCATGCACAAGTTATAGGGTCAAACTGCATTTCAACTATAGATTTGGTTTATTTCAGGTGGCTCTGCAACCCTACACTTGATGTGCGCACCAGGAAATGGGCCATTGAAGGTTTGGCTTATCTTACCAATGATGCTGATGTAAAAGATGACTTTGTTGAAGATGAAGCAGCCTTGAGGGCCATGTTTGAGCTCGCCAAGGTATGTAAAAGACCTAATAAATCTATAGAGATTCACGTGTAAATGTACAAATACACAATATACATTTTTCTCTCATAGTCAAAAGATAAGACCATCCTGTATGCTGTTGCCTGCACCCTGGTCAACTGCACCAACAGCTATGACAAGAAGGAGATCATCCCGGAGATGGTGCAGCTGGCCAAGTTCTCCAAACAACACGTCCCTGAGCAGCACCCGAAGGTAACGTAGACAAGAGTCCTGTGATATGGCAAATAAATCGGTACAAATATTCCATTTAGTTTCTTAATAAATACTCATACAGTATGTTGAGTATTTATTAAGTTGAGTTAATATATACATTTTAAAGCATTTTGCTTGTGCTTTAGGATAAGAAGGATTTCATTGAAAGGCGAGTGAAGAGGCTATTGAAAGCTGGAGTTACATCAGCTCTTGCTGTCATGGTCAAAGCAGATAATTCCATCCTGACCGATCAAACCAAAGAGATGCTTTCAAGGTAAGACTCAAGAAATTCTAAAAGAAGAATTTTAGTCTTTAATTCTATCTATCTATGTTGTTTTCAAATCTGGACCCTGCAAAAAATATAAAATGGCATGATTATGTGTTGTCTATTATGGTGCTGAAGTTAACACACTATTTTGTTTGTCCACCCAGAGTGTTTCTTGCCTTGGCAAATGATGTTAAAGATCGTGGCACAATTGTAGCTCAAGGTGGAGGAAAGGTAAGAGACCGCAGAGCAAATACAAACCCAACAGATAAATCAGTGAATCTTATACTTTTGTGAAATATAAACTATTATGTGCAACAGGCTTTGATACCTTTAGCCCTGGAGGGAACCGACAAAGGAAAAGTAAAGGCCAGCCATGCTCTGGCTAAGATCGCTGCTGTCTCCAATCCTGAAATCGCCTTCCCTGGCGAGAGGGTAAGATAACCTTTTACTTCTGTAGCACTGTGACGAATGGGCAAAAAGCTTAAAGGGTCATGAAAAGTGTACTTAAAATACATTTTTGCATTCCATGTTGATATCACACATTATTTCAAATACTAAGAGCATTTTTCTGAGCATGAAAAATTTACAATAAAATTGAATACCTCATTTTCAGATATATGAAGTTGTACGACCACTGGTTTCCTTGCTAAACACAGAACGAGATGGTATGGAAAACTTTGAAGCTCTGCTGGGTCTTACAAATCTTGCTGCCTTGAATGACAAACTCCGGTGAGTGTCAAACATTTTAGTTAGGAATTTGTTGTACACCCCCACCATTAAATATTAAATGCAAAAAAGACAGGATTCAGAAACAACAAAACCAAAAACAAATGCAGTATCACAAAGACCAAGACATCAGAATAAAAGTGCAAAAAGAATTGTAGCTAAACACTAACACGACTCCACAAATACATAAAATACAGACTGGACAGGAAATGGCTTCCTAGAAATTCAGTGAGGGTTCTCTCTGGTGGGTTGATGGAGGAACTGCAGGCTCTGATGAAACTGCAAATATTTGGTGCGTTCCAAACGGGATATATTGCTCTCCGAAGGGCACTTCAGATTGAAAACAATCATGGCCGCCATATTGAAGGGTCATTCCAAACCGAAGTGCTCAAAACTGACCACTTGGATTTCGAAGGATACAACTGATGGACACTTCGGGCCCCCATTGTTCAGAGCGTGTTTACTGGGGGGTCAACCAGCGTACAAAATGTGCGACGAAGGCGCCTCCTCGATTGTCTCGTTAAGATGACGCAAAAGTGCGTTCCAAAAAGAGTTTTTTTTGATGCCTACACCCTTCATCCCTTCGAAGCTCTCACTACGGAGAATAAACCCTTTGAAGGGATTAGGGCATAGGGATGAGCCCTTCCGAATGGAACACAGGGTCCGAGTCACATTATGCTGCATCCTAATATGCATACTTCTCTACTATATAGTAAGCGAAAAACAGTATGTAAAAAGAGTAGTATTCACAGTATTCATAAAAAAGTATGCAATAAGTATATACTACTTCCAGCAAGATTTGTGAATGACAGTGAAGTAACACAACTGTCACTGGTTGGTTATAATAATGATAATGACAACATGCTAATTTTTTTTTTTTTGACCAGACGCTTTTTTAAATTATTATTATTATTAAACCTTTGCACGCATTCATACTATATAGAACATAGTTTTAATGGCTGTGAAGTAATTACTTACTCAAAAGAAGTACCTACTCAGAGAGTATGCGATTTCTGATTTCTATCTTGATTCTTGGATGGATGGATGGATGGATGGATGGATAGAGAGAGAGAGAGAGAGAAAACAGAAACCAAGAGCCATGCTTACATCATTAGGAAAAATATCATTTACACAGAACCAAATCTGTAAACCTAAAATTTGGAACTATTCTGGAAATGCAAATCTAATTATTTATCTCTTTTTCCACAGAGTAAAAATCCTAAAAGAAAAAGCACTTCCAGAGATTGAAAACTACATGTTTGAGGAACATGATCAAATCAGACAAGCCGCCACAGAGTGCATGTGCAATCTAGTTTGCTGCAAGGAGGTATGAAATTACTACAGAGAACACATTGTGCTAACCAAATATTGCCTTTTTTGGAAATATTGACCATATTCATTATTTTGACAGGTTCAAGATAGATATCTCCAAGACGGCAATGATAAACTGAAGCTTCTTATCCTGCTCTGTGGTGAAGATGATGAGCAGCTTCAGAGGGCAGCTGCTGGCGCACTGGCTATGCTCACTGCCGCTCAGAAGAAACTCGCTGTTAAGATGACGAAAGTGGTATGTATCATTAAACAGCCTTCACGTCTCACTGTAATCTACCACTACTGTGGTGCTACAATGGTACAGTGTTGGTATCAGATGCTCATACCAAAGATGATTGACTTTACTATTATTTTTTTACTATCTACAGACTGGGCAGTGGCTTGAGATCCTTCAGAGATTATGTATCCATGACAACCCTGAAATTCAGCACAGAGGTCTTGTGACAGTGTATAACATGCTGGATGCTGATGAACAACTAGCCAAGAAGCTCATTGAAAGTGAATTGCTGGAAATCCTGACATATGTTGCAAAACTGGAGGACAACCCCAAGAAGCAGGATGCTATTAATGCAGCTCGTGCCTGCCTGTCTAGAGCCATGGATCATGGACTTGTAAAGCCGTTTTCAAATTAAACAGAAAACAATTCATTGTGACGTGTCTTTAGATGAATAGAGCATGGTCTGCTTTCTGGGAAAGTGGAAAGACTGCAAACCATTTGCAATGTTTTCTTTTTTTTAATTTCTAATGATAATCATAGTTCTTTTTAAGATGATATGTTTGTGTGGCTGTTTGTTTGATCAGTGGTCTTGCATTTTGGTATTTATTTAACATTCTCATTTCATATTTCATGTATTTGCACTTGTGAAGTTTTGATTTACAGATAAAAAAGCTTTTTGGAGAAAAGATGACTGGAATTTATTTCTTCATATTGGCATTATCAGAATTACCCTTTCACATATAGAAGTATACATTTCACACTCACACACGCACACATTTACCTTTCTCTATCTCAAAGGGTTTGGCTGGTTAACCTGGTCTAGTTTGTCCTTAGTTTCATTACACTATTCTGGGGGAAAAGAGAATCATTCTTCATTAATGGTCATTAAAATGTAGTAGGCTATTCCTAAATTCTGATGAACTGACATTAAATTAACACAACCTATATAAATAAATGCTGTAAAAGAATTATTGTTTGTTCATGAATGATACCTAGTAAAGAATGTTAACAAATTGAGCCCTGTTACAAAGTATTACTTTTCCCCAATTATATATACAGTCAAACCAAAAATTATTCAGACATTTTTGATATATTTTTACTAGTGGTGCAAGACACTATAGTTCATTTATGTAAGTGAGGATAGCAAAATAAAGTAAACTGACATATTATACCCAAAAATTCTTCATACAGTGGACTACCAGTAAAATTGATAAAAAATTTGGACCTGACTTTGACCTGACCATGTTTTGCTTAAGCGTTATCTGACATAATTAAGATTATTTTTTTCTGACACAGTTTAACTGAGATCTTGTCATGTTTTATTACCATTTTTTTTAAAACTATAGTGAATAAACTGAAATGTTCAAGGAGTCTGAATAAATTTTGGTTTGACTGTATATATAATGTTATGACCTCAAATTAATATATATAGTTCTACTGTAAAATAAGTCAATGTTTTTTTTTTTAATGTTTGCTGCTTTATTGTGTACGCATTCCTCTAAAACTAGGTTTAAATATTTTCCATATGCGTTACAACTGTTTTGGCTTTGTCCGACCAAACGTTGGCAGACAAAGCTGAACAACACAGTTTTGTTTTGCTCTAATTCACACAGTGAACATTTCGTCCAGAACTGAATGTTCTTTCAGGCGCAAGATAGGAGTTCAGGAATGCAGAAAACTGAAGTGCTCCATCTAGAGGCCGGATGAGTAAATGTGGCTTTTTCGGAGCAAGGACTGTTATTTGTGTACATCAAGCTACTGATGTCTACTCATTCTCGATATATAACCATAGACACCTTCCTTTTAATTATTAAATCGACATTCAGAGATAAATCCGCGTATAATTAGCGTTGAACGTCGTCGTTTCAATTCGCCTGTGCTGCGACTACTAGTGACGCCTGACGGAACTGCACGAAGGACGCAAGATGGACGCAAACTTTTGACTTTCTGTTTCTATTTCGTTTTGCTTTTACTCGCGCGAGCTACGCTTGTCTAGATATTGCAGCATCCCTCGAGTTGACAGCGTGCGCTGTCGAGTGAATTCTTATCCCAGTCAGAATTCGGTTAAAAACAGGCCTTCAGACCAACTCGCTGGCAGCCATTCGTTTTCACAGCCCAACCTTTGCTGTCTTTATGTGGATTCGCTTCCTGGTTGCAACACAGTCACATAGTCCAAGTCCTTCAAAACGCATTTCAGCCTAAGAGACTAGTCGTCGAACTTAATAATTATCCTTAAAGCTTTCAATAAACATTTCATGACTATTTTACCGAAAAGGCAGTATCTTTGTATTCGTTTACGTGGAATGTCGTGAGCCACCGAGTACTAGAAATATCTAATATATCGAGTGCAAAGCGAAAACCTGGGATCTATGCCTCGTCTTCATGGAGAATGTGACTACACGATCAACACAAGGTAACTGGGGATAGTAGACTCGTAACACGTTTAGTTTCTGTTTTGACGTCAATAGTGTTTGTATATTTTATGCAACAAACATTTATTTACACATTTTTATAGACCTATATCCATTCAAAACCCACTCTGTGCTATTTTTGTTTGTGATGATAGCCAACGAAACTGTTTTTTTTATTTCTGAGTTTCAGTTATGGGAATTTAAATATAGTAACACCGTTCCAGCACTTGTGTAAATTTTTTAAACGACTGTCCTATTCTGGTCGAAAGAAGACACGGGTACTGGTTTGGTTGGTTGCCTTTAACTCTAAACCAGTTCTGCAGTCGAGTCAGCATGGGCCTGGTAAATCTACACGTGATAGTCTTACCTTTGCTCCAAGCTTTTTGAATAAAGGATCACTACAATCATGTTTTTAGTTCACTGCTTTGCAATGTCATATATTAGACCTGGCCTATATTTATTTATTTTATGTGCCCATTATAGTGTTTTATAGATATTTGTGCATGATCTAGCTATATTATGTAAGGTCTTCTCATTTAGTGTTTTGAGGTTTGCATATGTAAGTTATGACATATTTTGGCAAACAAAGACAAAAAAGGCTAAAATGGGTTTAGTACAAATGTCTAGATTTTAAGAATTGTCAGCAATGTTGGTTATGAATCTCATTCCTCCATTTGTGTTGAGTTTGAAATATCCATCAAATATTAGGTGGTCTAAAATGATCAATAGCTGGTTGAGAGTTGTCATGTTTCATTAACCAGCTTTACCACCTTAAACTAGTATGATTAGTAGTGGATAACTCACTTGTTGCTGGTCCATGATGATCTACTGGTAACAGCTTAGACCAACTAGGAACCAGCAACAATTTTAAGCTGTATTTTCCAATTAGAAAAGATGGAAATCCATCATGTTAAGATGACAGTTAGACTGCATAATTTAATGAGTTTATTTTTGTCAGTATTTTGTCAATATGGTTATTTGGGAGATTAGTGTGGTAACACAAAAACTGTTACAGAAGTATTGCACAATACTCACATAATGAACAACGTGTTCAGTAGAAGAATTGCGCAATGTCCTCTCTTTAATGCAGAATATGTTTTTGGTTGTTTTAGAGGAGTTGTTCAACCAGTTTTTGAAACTGTTGGTTCTTTTACCAAGCCATTTGTTCACAAAATGAGTTCTCTACCAGAGTTATTGCTTTTACTAAACGTTTATCTCAAAATATATTCAATGACCTTCAAAACATGCTCTCTAGTTGCCATTCTAAAACCTTCAGTTTTGTTTGTTGTTGGAAAGGCTGAATGTTTTCAAAAATTGTGGTATAACTTACACATGTGTCCTGTCTTACCAGGTCTTCTGGAGCTTGTGCATCCAGGCTCAGTAACCTTTAACGAGAGCATTCTAGCTCCACTTCGTAACAACTATTTGTATGAGGAATCAAAAGAATGTTTCACGTACAACTCTGCCCATTTGATCAACAATGACGCTTTACAGAAAAGGGTAAGTTTTATACTGTTTTATACTTAATACAATATACAATGATTTAGTGAGATTTGTCATGGTATAATGAATGTTTTTTTTTCTTTTTTCCAAAAGTATGCTGCCTTTCGGTCCGAGAAACGGGAAAAGGGTTATTCTGAACAGGAACTTGAAGAGTCATTTGGCTTCCTGTTGCTTGATGATGCAAACAGGGTAAGAAGTACAAAACTTGATAAGCTTATTGAATCAGCCTGATTTCAAAACTGTACTTTGTGTGTCGTCAAACCCATTAATTCAACATTTTTTTTCCCACAGGCAAGGAAAGTTGGTGAAACAGGCTTGTTGGTTGGAAAAGCAAAATGCACTACTCTTGGAGACTCGTTAAAAGGTAAAGAAAGTAGCTATTGCATTATTTGGTGATCATTTCAGCATAACCTGATGTGTTTACTTGCACGCACAAGATAATATTTCACATGTGACTGCAAGATGAGCCAAGAGGAGGTTCTGAAGCCTTCATGCTTGCCTGACAAGACTTGATATGAATGTGCTATTGTCACTGACCGTTACTTGACTGATTTTCATTGGACTGATTCAGTGAATGTCTTATAATGCAGATTCAGTAGTGGCCAAAAGTGATTTCTGGAGAGGATATTTGTTTTTAATGACACTACAAGTTTGATTAAACCATCAAAATATGAGGAAAATACTTTTATACGTTTTAAATATGAGGGAAGAACAAAATGCTAAACTTGTTTAAGTTGTTTATCTGACAAAATTACAGGTTTTATTTAACTATGCAAAAAAAAAAACAAATGCATTAAAAAGCTCACAGGAAAAGCATACATTGATATACATTATTAGTGTTTTGTTGGTTCTCTCCTGTTTTTGCATGTGTTCATAATTTCTTTGCATGACAGCTTGGCCAAAAATGGTCTGCACAGTTTGGCATGTTTCATTCCGTTATCACAAATAAAACAATTGACTCCACACTGTAAACCCGAATAAGTTGGGGTAACTCAAAAAAATTGAGGTAATCAGTTTTTTTTTTAAGTAAGTAGAACTATCAAGTTTGAGTTTGTTGTACTCGTGCATGTTAATTGTTTCTAACCTGAAGTACTGAGTTAGCTAACTCATACATTTTGATAGCAATTAACATAAAATATTTAGTTAATTAACTTTGAGTTCTTGTGTGCTAGAGCACAAATTCTTTTTGAGTTCTAGCAACTTAAAACATGTAACTTACCTGCTCTCAAACGAAGCTGCATGCATCACTTTTCACCATGATAGTAACTCTCCAAAAACCCACATGAACAGAAACTCTTCTAAATTAGCATAACAAAACATTAATCACTACTAAATCTCCCTTATCATTAATCTTGCACAAAAAACATTATATAACACTTTATTTTAGCATTTACTCTCCCTTCAGAGTGCCATGGGCAAAGCATGCTGGAAATAGAAATTTCAGTTCACTTTCAGTTCAACTTGTAACTTCAGTTAAGCGTATAACACAGTTTTTAGTTTCATTTTTTATAAATAGTGTTAATGAATTACTGTTACAACTATTACTCTAAATAACTTTGCTTGAAATCAGGTGACTAAATATGATATAGTAACCAAAGCTCAATGCTAAGGTTTTTTTCTACTTGTCCGGTCGAGCCCTGCTAACAATAGTATACAACAAGATTGTTAAAACATTACCTTTTAATAATAATAGTGTTCAGGAGAACTGCATATTTTTAAGTCCATAGTCTATTCTCCTACATATGAAAGGAAAAGTGAAAGTATGAATTGAACTTCTACTTAAGAGATGTAATGAATCTATAGAAAGGGAAAGTGAAGGTTAGCCTTTACCCAGGTCTTCCCACTAGTGTATGATATCAAATAGCCTAGTTACTGAAGTATTTACTGCAATCTAAATTAAACATTTGACTCCCTTCTCAAATTTTCTAGAGGCTACGTGGCTATTATAAACTACTGGTGGAAGATTGTATCATTTTATGGAGAAGTGAGTCGCGTTTCTAGCTAAGGAAACTGTCACAGTCCCATGGTGGGTGTATCGTGGCTTGAGGATGACCAAATAATTATTAAGGAGTATTAAATTGTGTATTGCACAAGTACATTTAAGCTGGAAGATTTGAGTGTTTGGTGGACAACAATATCACAATGCAATATGGGTCATACAGAACT
The DNA here is from genome assembly GCA_037950675.1 of Hypophthalmichthys molitrix. Taxonomy (NCBI): domain Eukaryota; kingdom Metazoa; phylum Chordata; class Actinopteri; order Cypriniformes; family Xenocyprididae; genus Hypophthalmichthys; species Hypophthalmichthys molitrix. The sequence goes on along the minus strand of CM075499.1, from coordinate 6,084,009 downwards.
ACTACAGCTACTAATAATAGACATAATCTTGGATTAATTTTGACTTAAAGCAGGTTTGAGAAGACAAATGGGCCATTTGTTTAACCATATAGTGAAATTTAGCACACATTCTTAGTCAATTTAATTTAGGCCTTCAGATGTTTAAGGGTTTTCATATTTCATTTTATTACTATTTTTATCTATGGTGTAACTGGTAAGTTAGGCCGAGTTTATGTGGTTATTTGTGCTACTTCTGGTTCCTGAGAGGGGAAAGTCTTGACATACATACAGCTTCATAAGTGTAAAAGCAATGTCTCTTTCTACAAACGTTAAGCAACCATAAGAGTAAAGTTTGTGATATTGACTGTAAGTTGCTGTTGTATCGTATCATTTTTTTGTTTATGCAAACATATTTTAGGGCCCAGCAAATGTAGGTGTGATGTCAGGGATTTATTCTCAGCTTTTTATATCACTGACACAGTCTGTTCGCTGACCTTCTGATGTACACAAGAATATCGAGAACTTGGTGTAATCTGCTTTGCTGGCTTTTACACAACTTCTGACATGCGCTTTTGTCAACCAGCCTGGAAAAGTCATGCTTACAGGGTCATGCTTATTAAGGCTGATACAATGTGTTAAAAAAAATCTTTGCTGGATTTACCATAGTTTTTCAATAAATCTAGTTTTTTTGAGGCATTTTAGTAGCAAGTTAACTGGATATTAGTTAGTAGAACTGTTTATTCTACTTTTCTGAATTGGAATACATTATTTATTATTGTCTGGACCAGATTTTATGTTGTTGGACAAAAGCCTGGCTGTGTGAGACTAGGACTTGTTGGCTTAATAATTAGCAGTGCTAGAGAGATTAAACTTGTTCACTGTAGTTGAACATGTTGAGGCAATGAGATCTTTCTAAGAAGTCCTTGCGCTACACCTTTTTCTCATCCACAAAAATGCAGAAAAACTAGTTTTTCCAGTTTTTGACGGTCTGTTAATTGCCTGTGTTGGGAATGAAAAACATTTTTCAGAATTTCTGAGTTACAACTAAGGGATGTTTTTTTTATTTATTCATATATATATATATATATATATATATATATATATATATATATATATATATATATATATATAATATATATATTGAGACAGTAGTTTTCGTAACATAAATGCCTCTTTGAGGGCTGATTTCAGTTTTCAACCCATAGCTTATATTTAACACCATTTAAATCTAAAACCTTTATATGTTTCTTTAAGTCAGGCCTTGTAAATGGCTATTGTCTTAAGAAATGTGTGTTGAATGCAGCTGCAGCGAATTTGTTGTTGTGGAGTTGTTTTTTGTTAGGCGATTGTCATCACATTATATTTCTGTTTTTTGCACTTAAATTAGGTGTCTATATCTCAAAATACTCAGACTGCCTTGACCTGAAGCGCTGGTACGATGGCAAGACTGGCTATATTGTCCTTTTGAAGCTGACCAAGGTACACTTTTAACAATTTGGTGGAAAATTGTTATTCTTCCACACAAATTCTGTTGCTTTGTGCTGATTTATCCTAATTCACCACATGCAAACATATTTTCTTATATTTTTAAACATCAGGGGAGAGTGAAAGAAGTTACAGACAACTACACCCAGAATTTTACTCCTCCGACACCTGGCTTTGACTGCCACGTATCAGATCAGCTTGGTGCTGTGTCTTCAACTACTAGTTCTTTCTTGGCTTATGAGCGAACACAGGTGATACAGCTCTCAAAAGAAACGGTTTCCTTCCTTCCTTAGTATCAAACTGTATATCAACAAGGTTGGTTTGTCTTGCAGTACTATATGTATGAACTCCGTGATGGAAGCAGTAAAGCAGAATCATGTCCAAGGCATGCTTGTCCGTTTGCCATTGTGGCATTTTCATATGGGAAGATGAGTACCACGTCAGAGTTGGAGCAAAAGAGGTTTATCACTTTTCTCTTTGAGATTTTTTTATACATTTTTGTTATGACTAAACAACTTTTTCTGAATTGTATTAAACCAGTTTTACTTATGATGATGATTTTGACAACTAATGATCTGTTTTCTTTACTGTTTCTTTTTAAGCCAAGACAAAACAGGTAAGAATTATGGATTGTTTTGCATGTTCTTTTCTCTTTATGTGGTGAAATTGCAAATATGGCAAATAGCGATTGTTTTATTCAAAATCTTATCCATTGTCTTTCTTTCATTTGTTTTATAGCATTTTAAACTTGACTGTTCCATGTTTTGAATAATATTCAGTGTATTTAAAGTATGTAATTACCAATAAGCGGTATCTTGTATTGTAGTATTTCATTACCAACCATGGATTGGCCAATTCAAGATTGAATCCACTGTCTATGATGTTGGTCTTCAGTCTGCGAGTGGAGCCTGGTTCCCAGCAAAACTGTATGTTTTATGCAAGGACCCTCTTGCTCAGATATTATAAACCAGATTTCATTTGATAATGCACCAAAAAAAGCTGCCTAAACATCAAAGGTGGATTATTTAGAAATACTATACATCTTCTTATAAGCTATAGGACTGACATGCAAACTGTATTTTCAGCCCAAAGACAGTTCAAATTGACCATGCAATTGGTGTGTCTGAACTGAAGAGGACCTTGCCGCGGGAAATCTTTGAAACTTGCATAGTGGGTGAAGGTGTGTTTAAAATTTCATTTTGGTAATTGACATTATCACCCATATTGGTGCTAAAACTTTAAATGAGCGCTTGGGTGACATCTTTTAATTTGTTTTCTTACATCTCTCCACAGTTTGTATAGATGGCAGATGTTTCAACTTGTATGATGTTGTCTCCTCTAAGGCGAAAAATGATCTTGCTCAGATAGCCCACGAGCTAAAGGAAAAAGACATGGTAAATATGGAGAAGAGGGAAATATTTAATTAAAAATCACTTAAAAAATCTCTAAATGAATCTTGTCTTATGATCTTTTCCATTGATAAGGCTCTTGTTATACCACTGGAAGATTCTGGTTTCCTTATACTGTTACATTCTTCACACCTCTTCTCTTATGAAGGTAAGACGTTGCCCAGTGGAGTGCAACTCCAATTCCAATCATTTTCTCAGAGAAATTAATTTTTAACACCAACATATAAACCTTTAAAGTCAAACCTGCCATGAGCTCTGAGGTTGTTAATCAATGATGTATGCTGCTTTTAATGCTGTAGGTCTGTGTCATTTAAACATATTTAATAGTGCAAATTCTGGTGAACTACTACATTACCCAAAATCCTAAATGTATACTTGGTTGTATCTGATTATTTAGCAATAAACTTTAAAAAATATTATTTTTTGTACTTACAATAGCACCTATAAATGAATATTTTTATATTTTCCATTTTTAATTTGATTGTCATTCACAATGCTTCATGGGATTGAGCTCATTTCTTCATTAGACGTTAAATGCTAGTGCTGCCCCCGACTAAAGATTTTTCTAGTCGACTGAGATGGCAGAGTGCATTCTGTTTGTTTTATTTATTTTACAAAACCACAACTTTTGTTATTGTGAGTTTACACACAAAAAAGTAGACTCTTTACAGTTTTGGATGATGTATTACTCTTGTGCAAGTGATTGCACCATTGCCTCCACGTCATGCAGTAAGTGCGCTAATACTTTAGCTTCCACACTCCTCACAAACTTAAACATGCGTTTAATAATAGCACACATTTATTTAGGTTAATGTTAGAGCGAACAGCCATGTAAAGTTGTTACTACTTGCATGTTTCAGATGATAAACCTTATTTGAGGTTGATGGATGATAAGCGAACATTTGGATTTCCTGCCCAAAATACTGTAATTACCACAAGGACTCACCGTTAACGATCTGTCCCTCACTGACTTCACCACTTCCTGTGGAGTTTTTTTCTGCAACTAACAGACTAATAAAATTTTGGTTTATTAAGCCTCTTCTTGTCGACTAACAATTATTCAACTATTAGGGGGCAGCCCTATTAAGTACATAGTGTTGTACCTTTATCTTTTGCTAGTTTTTTTTTTACATTTTTTGCTTCAAATCTATGTTTGTAATGTTGGTAAGTTTGGCTCTTGTCTCAGTGCTCTTTTAATAAAGTTTTCTTTAATCTCTATGGATAAAATAAACATCTGGAGCCAAGATAACTTAAAAAGTGGACAGAAAATCTATCTTGATGCTGTTTATCTTGTGAAAACATAAATTTATTTCACTTGTAGATGCAAAGTCGGGTAAGGCAGCAGCACTTCAAGGCATGTTTATTTTCCCAGACTCAAGAACTGTGCCAAGAGGTAACGAGAAGAATAATTTGATTTATTTATTTTTTTTAAATCATTGTATTTTTATGTATCTTTTAATTTGCAAGTCTTGCACGTTTTAAAAGCATCTCTTTTGTCTGTTTTTATGTTTAGATGCCAAGCCGGACCTGACAAATACTAAAGTGTCATCAGAAATAATGCAAGTCATTCCAGCACTCAACTATGCAGAAACAGAGATGGGAAAATGTCCTCCAAACCAGCAGGGGTGCTCTCAAAGTTCTTTAGAGAAGTGTTTGCAAGAATATGGCACTCTTTTTCACCCAGGACTGTTGGATGTTCCCACAAGGGAAGCCAGTATGTTTCCAGACCAATTTGATGTGCCTGGTGGTTTTACTCTGATATCACCTAAATGGTCACAGGAGACTGGCACCCGATTAAAATCCTATTTTGATGAGCCTTGTGGCTTTACAATTCCAGTAGTGAGAGCACTGGAGTTACTCACTACTGGTCGACAGCAGCGTGGTGATGATCATGACGATGATGTCTATTATTGTATATCATCACCTGAGGAGGTCCCACAGACTGATGCCCCTGTTGAAAGTGAGACCTCTCACAGGACTGTTGAAAAAGTTGAAAAACAAAAAGATGAGCACAAGCATTTGCCTGCAGAGCAGCCTCAACCTGCTTTGCCAGAGGGCCTTGGAAAACTGGGAACAGCTGTAGTTACAGTAGCTGACAGTGTGTTGGAGGATCCAACTTCCACAGTGTCACCCAAATTGGGTGATGTCCCTATAGAGAATTGTGTAAGTATTGACACTGATCTTGAGAAAACATCTCAAGGGAGTACTAAAGGAGATGCTGATGGAGCCTGTGTAGATTTATCCAAAAAAGAGACTCCCATCCACACAAGCAGTACACCATTAATCACATCAACAGAAGAAGGTGGTACTGCTGGGAGGATGGAGGATAATATACATCCTGAGAAAACAGTGGCTGATACTGCTAAGAAAGTAAATCGGAGGTCCTTTTCAAGGCGTAAAGGTAGGAAGCGCAAAATTCATTGGAGAACCATGAAGATCAAAAAAGGAGTTAAAAAAAAGCTTGCTTTACCAACTTCAAGTTTGCCTCTCGTTTTGCCAGTGAACTCCACAGATGACCCTCAGTCTGAGACCATGCATGCTGATGACGTCAATCAGAGGCCACATTCAACTAGTAGAGGCAAGGGACGCAGGCAAAGGAGAGCGAATCGAAAGCTGAGTGAAGCTAAACAAGCACAAGAACCATTAAGTGTGTCAACAGAAACTATACATGATCAAAGTATAAAAAATGAAACAAGTCCTTCAAAAAGAGACTGGCGGTCTCTTCCAAGGCGTAAAAGATTGTGGAATACTGATGCCAGCCTGAAGCGTTCTTTGAGATCAGCTGCTGCAAAGATTGATGAGGAGACTATAGTGAACGCACAGGCCGATACCACAAAACAAAGTTTGTCTAGTGCACCCAAGAGGAAGATGGAAGGATTTAGCTTGAGGGAACGATATGGTCTAAAAACCATAATCACAACCTGTGGCAGAGTTTTTGTCCCACATGGTTCAGATGTTGATGTACAATCTGCAAACAAGAGACAAAGTGAGAAAATGCATGTTGAGATGAGCATGGACACAAATGCAGAAACGATTTCTCCTGTGGAAAACAAATCCACAGAAATAGTGGAAAGTAAGAGAGAATCTCCCTTGAAGGTGATGGAAGAATTACCCTGTAAAGATCCAGCGGTCAGTGATGGCGAAGACTTGTCGCACAGTCCTTCAAGTGAAATGCCAAGTGCTCTCTTGTCAGCATTAAACATATTGAGAAACCTTCACAAAAACAACCCATTAGAAATTGACAAAAGTAAGGATTTATGTTCTGAAAAGTCTATGAATGCTACATCAAATAAAAATGTAGGCTTACAACAAACTAACAAAGATCATCCTGTTACTGTTCAAACAGATGCAACTTCCAGTCCTCCCAGAGAATCTAACCAATCCATGCTCTCGGACCCTAAAGTATCCTCCCCTGACAAAATCAAAAAGAAAGCAAAACATAGTGTGTACAGTGCAATATCAATAAGCAAGTTAAAGACTGTACTCAGAAGGGGAAAGAGAGCGAAATCTCCTTCCCCTGGTAATAGTGCAAAATCTGAGCCAGATAAAGCAGAGCCAGAATCAAAAATAAGAAAATTGGACACCGCTGTGGATCTGAAATGTGATATTATCAAGAATGAGTTGAAAGACAAAGGATCACAGCCCATGAATGATAAGGCACAACATGCGCCAACGAAACCTGTGGAGATAACCAAACAACCTGTGTCTTGGAGAGGTCTTATTCACAAGGTCTCAAAAGAAAATGGTAAGAACATTTGTAGTTTATATATTCTGTTATTAAACAAATGTTCACATATCAAGAGTGGGAAAGTGTCCAGAAAGAGCTCTGTGTATATTTGCTACCAGTTTTAAACCTCAATCCTTTGTGAATGTTTTATTTTCTGTAGTAGTCATTAAATTAGACTGGCTTGAGACATGATTATGCTGGTGTATTAAAATTGGCCCCATGTGTTCTTCCTTCTCCAACTTTTTGTCTTCTGTGTGCATGTCATTCTGCTTCTGAAAGCCACTGTCATACTTCCTCTTATTCTTTTGCATGTCTGCAAGACTGTGTGCCTTTGCTACTGCTATTTTATGCTTTGTCTTTGTTTTTGTCTATTTCTTACAGGGTCCCTCAATTTTGACACATCAGCACCTTTTGAAATAGCTAAACACACTGACCAGCAGCTCATATCATCGCTTGGGGATAGGGTAGGAAGGAGAAGAATTAGCGTTGATGGCAAAGCCAGCGCAGAGAGTGTGAGCATGGGTGCATCTCTGCCCTCAGATGCATTGAGTTTACTGGCTGACTTGGCCCTTGGTTCAAGTAATGATAAAGTGTTATCGAACTTAGAAGCCAAACCTGGACAGGAGGCTAGCGGCTCCACGCAGTCAGTCCTTCATGCTCTTCTTCGGTATCCATCCACCAGATTTAAATTACCCCCCAGGTCTCCTTTCCCAGAAGGTCTTTTAGTGACTGGGGAACTGATTTTGGAAATATCAAAAGAGCATTCTTACTCACAGCCCACCTCTCTGCTGTCAGGTTTGTCAGGTCCATCCCCCCAGGTTTCTTCTCCATCTGGATGTGTAGATTCACCTCTGTCATTGAAGACTGGGCTTCATCTGAACCTACCCAAAGATGGAGCAGCCTCATGTCATCAAGAGGAAGAAGGCAAAACAGAATGGAAGTATCTGATTTCTCCAAATAAGCCAATGCCATTGATTCCCAAGACAAAAGCGCGGAAATCAAGATTTTTACGAAACAGACGCATAATTGAAAAGGAGGGAAAGATCCAAGTGATGAGGATTTGGGAAGAAGATTATGATTTTAAATTTGACAGCAAATTCACCAATGACAGTATAGACAAAACTGTCACACGAGCACTTCATGGGTAAGTACCTCTTCTTGTTGTAGTGAAAATTTAATACTGTTTTTATGTTGATTTGTGGTGAAAACCATTCACACAAGACTAAAAAATCTGAACATTGCTTTTAGTTTAGTTTCTGATTAGTGACAAAATTAGGAATAGTTCACCTAAAATTAAAAATGCAAACTCAAAAATAAGTTGTTTTTTTTTATTGCAACAAGTTAGAAATTATACAGCTATAATGTAAAACTATATATTCTAAAAACTATATGATAGTTTTTTGGGGGGTCAACCAGCGTACAAAATGTGCAACGAAGGTGCCTCCTTGATTGTCTCGTTAAGATGACGCAGAAGTGCGTTACAAAAAAATTTTTTTTGACCCCTTTATCCCTTTGAAGGGAGTAGGGCATAGGGATGAGCCCTTACGAATGGAACGCAGGGTTCTTCAGCTTACGGCAGTGGTTCTCAACCTTGTTTGGTCCAGTGCCCCCGATCCATTATCCAGGTCCCTTAACGCCAAAAAATTGACGTCAATTTGATGTTTTTTTCGATATCAATTGGACATCAGTGTGTGAACGTCAAATTGACGTCAATTGGATGGTTTTTTTTTTTTTTTGGTTTTTTTTTACACATCAATTGGACATCAGTGTGTGGACGTCAAATTGACGTTAAAAAATTGACGTCAATTTGATGGGTTTTTTTCGACATCAGTTGGACATCAGTGTGTGGATGTCAAATTGACGTAAAAAAATTAACGTCAATTTGATGGTTTTTTTTTTTTTTTTTTTACATCAATTGGACATCAGTGTGTGGACGTCAAATTGACATCAATTTGATGTTTTTTTCCGACATCAATTGGACATCAGTGTGTGGACGTCAAATTGACATTAAAAAAATTGACGTCAATTTGATGGGTTTTTTTCTACATCAATTGGACATCAGTGTGTGGACGTCAAATTGACATCAATTTGATGTTTTTTTCCGACATCAATTGGACATCAGTGTGTGGACGTCAAATTGACATCAATTTGATGGGTTTTTTTTCGACATCAATTGGACATAAGTGTGTGGATGTCAAATTGACGTAAAAAAATTAACTAATTACGTTTTTTTCGACATCAATTGGAGAGTGTGGACGTCAAATTTGAACTATAACACAAAACTCAAGATACTGCGTACTGAATTTCTTTGATAATTTTTACATTATTTAGTTTAATAAATTCGTCACCTGAGTGAATGGAAACATGATTTATTGAAAATATAAGTGGTTCTTAAGTCAATACTTTTTTATTGGCTTGTCAACTTTCCATTCCTCTGCTACAATTGTAGTCAGCGCTGGATTCTGGCCACCAACGGATTGTTGCCAGCGCGAAACACATTTCTGTACACGTGAATGCTGATTCTTGTCAGTGCTGGATTCTAGTCAGAGCTTGAGCGCTGGTCTATGACTGAAATAAGTCGATGCAAAAGAAACGATACATAGTTAACATGTCGCATTAAACTGGCAAATTTTAGAATGTTGTAGGCAATTCTTTTGCAAGTAATTACAAGTTTAATCTTGTCTTGCCTGGATCTTTGGTGTAAACTCGTGAACGCCCCCCAAGAACACCTGAACGCCCCCCTTTCAAAAATCTTGCTTCCAACGCCCCTCGTTGTTCTCTAAATGCCCCCTGGGGGGCGGTACCGCCCCGTTGAGAACACTAGCTTACGGTTTCTTGGCACATTTTAGCTTCTTCTTTTCCTTTTATTGGCGGTTGGAACTTAAAGGTGCATACCGCCACCTACTGTATGACACCTGCATGACAGCTGGCGTAAAATAAAAGATCAGGCTTAGGATAGCCGATACTGATCAGTTAAAAAAAAAAATAGCTTAATTGGCTGGATAGCAATAGCATTTTTATCTAGGTGGTGACAAATCAGTAGAATTTGTAAAACCAATGTAAAATATTTCAGAAAACCAAATGTCTAAGTTTGGTACAAAAACGCCACATACTTAAAATATGCTAATCAATTTTTGTGGTCATAATTTGAGTTTTACAACAGTTTTTGTGGTAATCATTTGAGTCGTTATAACCCATATATAGGCATTCCAAAAAGTCTCCGTTAACAATTTATTTTCTTACCTAATATTGACAGGAAATGGAACTTCAGCATTGAAGACACCTATGAGGATGTCCATCTCATTTTTCACATGTGGATTGGTCTTTTCTATAGTAAACACACTTCCAGGTTATTTCACCTTGAAAATAGTACTGCACTTCCAAAGGGGAAGGACGTTGAAAAGGTTCATCTGGACATTAACGCAATTCAAAATGCTGTGTCATTGCTCAATGTTGAGTTGAGCTCGAAAGAGGACTCGTCTAGGCCTGTGCCTCTTTCAACAGAGGTTTTGGATCTTTCTGTGAAAAATGGCGAGCCTGTGAATCTCTGTTCAGTCTCAAATCAAAGCAGAATAAAAGACACTGCATCACATCCTGGTGGAATGTCACCAACTTGTAAGCATGAAATGGCACCAAGCCGTTCACCTTCTGGGACAAGTCTCTCCCTCAATCCAAAAGTTACAACAATGATGGTATTGTATTAAATTTTACATGATTACAGTTGCACTGTATTTAACTCTGAGCTTTTAGTTGCATAGTTGTTAATCTCTAAAATGTATTGAATTTCTTTAAACAATTTTTTAAAGTATATTTTTAAGAAAATTCATTATTGTTGGCTTTTAGCCTTCAGTTACTTGTCATGTTTATATGTTTATAAGAGATTTATTCTTTTAGACATTCTCTGTGATATTCTCAGTAATATTTTAGATTTTTGCTTCTTGTACAGTGATCTAATATTGATTTATTGATTTTCATTTCTCTGATACAGAGTTATAGATCTACTGTGGACATACCAGTGGAAAATTCAGTGCCTGACAGTGACACTGAAACTGATGATGAAAATGACATCACCACTGACTGCTCATATTCTCAGCTCTTGGAAAGAAATAGTGCATACAACCAGTTGTGTGAGCAAGCATCAAATATGAGAATAGGTATTCGGTTACTACTGCCAAAGGTCAGAAATGTTACGAATAATGAAGCATCCACAAAAGTGTCCACTGTTGATCTGAAAAAGATTGGTGTGTTCCATCAAGTACTTAGTCCTGTAAAACCGTCAGCTTTCTCAAAACCACATCGTCTGATTTTGGGTAGGAAAAGTTTTGATCTGAGTTTAAAAAATGAAACTGGCCATGTATCACATGCAGTACTGCAAAAGGAGAATGTTTCTGAAAATGCAGAAAGTAAAGAGATTTCTAAAACAAACAGAAACAAAGAGGAGTGCCCAGAAGCTGTGGTTGATGGAAATGTTGACGATACCGGACACGGAGCATCCATTTCGGTAAAGAGTGTGTCTGTAAGTGAAGAAAGTAAAGAAGTCTCAGATGAAGATAGCCAAGATGGATGTCTTACAATTATGGAAGATGGAAATGTTGAGGAAAACATGACTTCTGAATCACCTAGCCAAGATCAGATTAGTATTGCTGAGCATAAATGCTCTGCTCATGCAAAGGAAGATCTTAAACCTTTAGAAGATCTCAAAGGTCACGCAATCAAGGTAGATGATCTGAGAGATGCTTCACTACATGAGGCTAGTGTTGAAGAGCATAACGAGACTTCTAATGCAAAAAAAGAACTTCAACCTTTACTAGATGACACAAATCTAGTTGACCATGCTGATGTGCTAAGCGATATTTCATCAGATGGGACTAGAGTTGAAGAGCATAATGAGACTTCTAAGGCAAAGGAAGATCTTAAACCTGGGCATGAACTGAAAGATCAACCAAAAATGGTTGACGAGCTGAGAGATGCCACATTGGATGAGACTAGTATTGAAGAGCACAATGAGACTTCTCATGCAAAAAAAGAACTTAAACCTTTACTAGATGACACAAATCTAGTTGACCATTTTGATAAGCTGAGCGATACTTCATCAGATGAAATAAGAGTTGTAGAGAATGAGACATCTAATGCAAAAGATCTTAAGCCTGTGCATGACCTGAAAGAACACACACATATGGTTGATGAGCTGAGAGATGCTACATCGTATGAGGCTAAAGTTGAAAAGTGTGATGAGATTTCTAATGCAAAAGAAGAGCTTGATCTGAAAGCTCAGTTAAATTTGGTTGATGCATCATCCCATGTGATTGAAGGGAATGACACTACAGAGCCTGTGGAAGAAGATGAAGGTTATACAGGTGAGGAACTGATGCATGAAGGTGAGAATAAGTCAAAAGAATGGAATAATCTGGATGGAGGTGATACTGAACGTGAGACGTCCACAGTGATGGTGGGTCGCCTAGATGAAATTGTTTTGGGTCTAAAGGATGATATAAACAGTGTTGATATGGAATTCAGTGATGATGATGATGATGATGCCATCATCAATGATGATGTGAAGACACAAAAGAGTGAAACACAACCTCAGACACCAGAGGAGACATACCTTCATGATGCCCTTCAATTAAGCAGTGATTCATGCTCATCTGAGGATCAGCCCATGTCTGTGGAAGAGAAACACACCCCTGTTTCTGATATTGATACTTTGGAAGGAATGCAAGATGAGATTGAAACTAAGACTCTTCAGCAGAGTTTAGTGGTCCAACAAGAAGCTCTTGAAGTATGTCAGACTGAGTTAAAACCAGCAAGTACTGTTGAACCCACCAAATTAGATATTAGTCATTCAGAAAAAGATTATGAAAGCGATTTAGGCCAGAAGGATAGATCTGAAGTCTGTGGTGAGGATGATTCACTTGTTGATGAGAAGGAGACAAAAAGTCAAGGCTCTTGTGAAGATGAAGTCATCAAAACATACCAAGAATGCCTGTCTCCGAAAGTTTGTGCTTTGCCCCCCAATATCCTGACTGACTCTCGTAAAGAAATGGTTGCTCCTCAAGCTCTGACAGTTGACAAACCCTCAGAAGTGGAGGTAAACAGCATGTGCTCTACTCCTACGCAAGATGAAATGGCGTGTTTTCCAGAAGTACACGAAGACCTTTACTTTCCTGACAACACTGTTGACATGTTGCCACCTAAAAGTCCTGTAAGTCCCCACACCCATGTTTCTACCACAAAGCCATTCTCTGACTTTATAGAACATAATGAAGAAACCCACAATGATGAACTAAGGTGGAAGAGGAACAAATACCCTGGGACAATGGATTTCAAAGATGAATTTGCATTAACTACTAAGTGTTCACCCAGTGAGGACCCTTTCCAGTTAAGGCACAAACTCTCTCCCACCTCCCAACAAAAAGATGACAAGAACAGTAACTTCATAGAGGGTGCAACTCAAAACTATTCTAATCTATTTTACAGAGAAGACAATGTAGACGATTTGCATGGATATTACCAGGGATCTGATGAAGGTTTACCGTGGCCTGATTATGAAACAGAGGAACCAGTTGATCACCAATTGTATCCACGTGAAATCGAATTTAGTGGGGACAATGATCAACCCATTTGTTCTAAGTACATTACATCTGAACGTGAGTATTCCTACAGGCACAAAAAGCGTGCAAAGAAAGAGATGGAGAACTATTGTTGGGAAGAAAAGAAATATAAATTCGACCCTCTGTCGGTTACTTTTACTGCTGAATATACCAGGGAACAAAGTCCAAAAAAGAAGTCTAGAAAGAGCAAATTCACAGTCTTCCACCAAAATTCTGCGTGGGATGAGGAAGGTATTGCGGACTACAGCATCCAAAAAACGTCATCCTTTGAATCTTATTTAAAGCCGACTAGGGAGGTCACTGTTAGTTCCCTTCCACAAGTTAAGACAAGCAGCAAGCAGCAATTTGACTGGAGCAGGTATTTCAGAAGGGAGGCGGCTTCCAGTCAGCTATTAGATGTGAGTGAGAGGGATGACAAATTTGACATTCCACCCTCATCTATTGTCACCATTTTGGACCGAAAAGGAAACCGGGTAACATTCAGTAACTCTCCCACCATGAAACCATCTTTCATTGGACTTGAAAACTCTTTAAATGACTGGCAAGAACAACAAAGTATGGCTGATGTGACCCGGTCTGCAGTTGATCTCGAGTACCTTATCTTCTCTAAAAAAATGAATCAGGTTCTCAAAGAGAATAAGAAAATCAGAGCTCAGAGCTCATCCAGTACCACATCACACTGTTGGTCACATCCTAACCAGGCTACATGTCCCATGACAATTCAGTTTTCAAATCTCAGTGAAGTGGAGAACTCTGTTGAACTAAGTAAAGCACAGACATCACTAACTGATTTTAAGATTAAAGTGGACATGTCTGACAAGAGAGAGATGATGGAGCCTGTAAGAAACCGCAAACCACACCTTCAAAGACTTTTCTGTGAAAAAGGCGACGAGGTTGAGTTCGCCGGGATCTCAGAAATAACAAAGCAATGCGCTGTTGCATACAAGTCCATGATGAATGATGTCTGCAGCAGGAAGACTCTCCCTCGTCCAATTGAGGCAAGTGGAAAGGGCATCAAGAGGAAGTACAATCGAGAGAGCGTTGGCCAACATCCTGGATTCTGTGGTCGGATCAAGAAGGACACTTTCGACAATCCTCATGACAATCTGAAGTCCTTCGTGCGGCAAACTTCCAAGACTAAGTACAGGTTCTTTATTCTTGTCACATCAACAGATACCTTCTTTGAAGAAACCAAGGTAAGAAAGTTATGCATAAAAAGAATCTTATGAAGTGGTCCAAAACAGTGAGGAAAAATTTTCATGGAAATTTCTATGATTTGTAGCACCTGTTGGAGATTGAAGGCCACATACCAGTTGAGCCAAACGAGTTTAACCTCACTGACGATAATCAGTCACCTCTTCTCATTATACTGAGGAATGAGGACATTGCAGAGCACATATGTGAGGTAAGTGAATGAGTGAAGCTCAGTTTTGTTAAAGAACTAGTGGTAATTCTTTAGTAAAGTATTATAAAGTATATATTAGTATATCACTGTATTTCAGTACCATATTTGCCAATATTAGAGATTTTTTGTTTCCATTTATTTGTTAATTGGTTGAAATTGCATGTTTGATATTGGATATTTAACTGTGCATGCTCATTTCCCCTTTTTACATTTAGATTACCTTTGTCATCTGACTTTCTAAATATAAAAATGGGTGGAAAAGTGAATCTTAAAAGACATAAGTATTTAAAAATAATTATTTAATGGCACTACTTAATGTAATCTTTAGCAAATCTCAAATTTTTCACAGTGTACATCACTTACATTTATTTATTTTACAGTATAATTACAATATTGATCAATACAGAGAATTAAGAGAATCTTTAGTCTTTTCCTGAGATGGAGTTTCACATCTGTTGAGCAGATATCTCTTTTGGGTTGAATTAGAAGAATGAAATGCCTTTTCATTTTTTGTTTCCATGTTTGTTTGTTTGTTTTTTGTTATGTAATTCAGTCAAACTGATATAAGTAGCAGAAGTTGGGAAAAAACTTTGAGTAATTGTTTTCAGAACTGTTTCTCTGTGAACTTCTTGTTTGATTGAGGTTGCCTTTTAAAATGGCTGTTTTTCCCATTCAACCAGGTGCCTTGTTTGTTGGAATTAAAGAAGTCGCCCAACGTCTTGTTTGCTGGCATCGACCGACCTGATGACGTGGTGAACCTCACACACCAAGAGCTTTTTGAAAAAGGAGGCTTTATAGTGTGTGATGAATTGGCTCTTGACACACTTACTCTAGGTACTGATCAAGTTGCTATAGAAATTATGCATGTTGTTTTACTGGAGATGGACTGATATAGAGTATGACATTTTCATTTGACTTGTATTTGTCAAATTTATAAGATGACATGAAGAAAGTTGTGGGGATTCTGGAGGAGTTAGACAAACAAGGGAAATGGAAATGGTTTCTGCACTATAGAGACAGTCGCAGGCTTCGGGAAAGTGCAAGGTAAGATCACATCTGTGACTGAAACAATACCAGCTTCTAGTTACGCCTTGATACCTTTCTACCTCTGAACACTGCCTGATAAAGCAGCATTTAATGGGGTTTTTTTTTTTTGTTTAAACAATAGCTACTTTTGTTAGTACTTGCTTACCCAGTTGTGGGCAGAGACTAATTCCCACTCTCCTCTAACATATGAAAGGTAAGTCTTGTAATCTTACATATAATCTCCTCGACAGGTCCAGTCCTGAAGGAAGTAAGAAGCAGCAGTTTATCGATTGCTGTCAGAAAGCTGGCATAGTCGAGGTCTTGCCCTATCATGAATGTGATGTCATATCACGGGACAGACCGGATTACCTCTTCTGTTTGACCCGTCTCCAGATCCAAAATGCCTCCGTACGGTTTCCTGTGTTTATTACAGGTGAGAGTTTTCATTTTTGTGAAAAGTCCTTATGTCTTACAGGTTAGGGCCAGTTCACTTTAGTTCACACCAGCCTATTGAACTGCATAATAAATAAAAATTAAATCACTGTAACCCCATATAAATGTTTTGTAAAACACATTAAATTATTCAGATTTATTAAATATATTCATATTACTTCTGCACCTTAAAAACATTGTATGCTGAGTACATGATTGATCTGATATGTCTATGCTTCGTACTGTTTTTCAAGGAATTGAAAGGATTTTTTTTTTTTCACCATAATCTTCTACACAGCCATCTGTAACAGATGTGCAAGCTTTCATTTTAATTACTCTGCAAAGTTCCCAACTCGTACAGTTAACCTGTATTCTCCTTTCCTAACTGTCTTGTGGTTACATGTTATGGCTGGAAAGAACTAGTGAAAACTTGTTTCCTGTTATTTTAAGTTCTATTTCTCTTTCTTGGTTCCTGGTTCCATTCTTGCTTTGTCACTGATAGCGAAATCAGACACACTGATCTTTAGCACTTTTTTTGGTCTGAAAGCTTCAAAAGTGACATTTTAAAAGGGGAAAGTAGACAACCCTAAATTTATACTTTATAATACTTATTGCTTTAATCGTTGGTTTAGTGATTAAAGCAATGAGTCTCTCCTTAATAATATTCAAAATGTTGATAAATTCAGTCTGGTAATATTGGAAAAAGTTTAATTTCCTATACATTCTCTGGCCTATATTAAGTATGACTGCTGACTTATCCTGCACCTGATGTCTGAGGTTATTTACCTCTAATTGCACCATTTATTTTCCAATTACTAGTTATAGAGGGAAAAAAGGTAATAATATGTGAAGTTCATTACGTTAAGTATTGTCCTTCAGTTTAGTGAGCGGCAGACCTGGTCATCCCTACCCAAGTCTACCCTTGTACTTGTCACAGTTACAAAAAGGCTTTTTCCTTCATTAAATTAAGCATTTTAAAAATTACTTATACAATTATTTTATATATAAAAAATTATTTATACAAATATTATATAATGAAATAAAATGAATAAAATCTGCATATTGTACTTTAGGTTTTTCTGTGAACAATGCATAATATTACCATATTTAGGGAATATTAGAATATGAAATTATGATTTATACCTTTTGTTCTTTTGCATTGCAGACACGCCTACTGAATCTTTTGGAACAAATGGGATTTTAACCATGAACATTTACACATTCTCACGGATTCTTTCAAATGATACTTGTTCTGTGTCATAAATGTGTTTTTTGTTTTGTTTTTGTTTTTTTTATCAAAATTCAATTTCTTACCATTGGTAAGTACACCTTTGTTCATAATTAATTTATTCTTTATCGTAAATGTTAAAGCATATATCTTTGTTACTCATATGTAATTGCTTACAATTTATAAGCTTTCCAGTGAGAACTTTACCGTTTATAACACAGTAAAAATGTACAAATGTAGGTCATGAAAATGTTTTAGTGTGTTTTAACCTGACTGTTTTTTTATCTATGAAATTGACTGAAACTCTAATAAATGAGCTGATTTAGTATGGTTGTTCATTATTCAGCTTTGTGTATTTAAAACATATATTATAATTTATATATTCAGTATAATCTATTGTGGATATTGTGGGTAAAAAGCTAAGGAATCACCTGAGGGAAAAGGAGTGAAGGTAAGCTACTTCCTTATAGATTCTGGTTTTATTTGTTTTTTAATTAGACTTGTCTTCATCAATGGTTTTATTTTTCAGATTCAATGCATTAATGTTAATATGTAGGGGGAGACCAGAAACTGTTGTAACACTGTCAGTTTAACAAGTCAGAACATTGTAGATTTTATAAACAAAAAACAGGAAGGAAATAATTCATTTTTAATAAAGATTATATTTTTTTGCTTAGCAATCATTGTATTATAGATACAATTATTTGATCTGCATAACTTAAATTTTGCATTCATGTTAACTTCAAACCCACATGCTAAAACAGTTAGCTATGTTATGCCTGTTTGGAGGGGGATAGTTGTAACAGTTCATTAAAAATGTTACAGCCAACCCCTTATATTGACTCCAGTGAGTCCAGTCATCAATCACATCCTCTGTTAAAGGTAGGGTAGGTAATTGTTTAGAGGCTAGCAATAGCAAGTTAGCTTTGAAAGCATAAGATCTTGATAAGAAATCAGTTGAGTGTCATTATTGCTCAATACTAAAATAATAATAATAATAATAATAATACAGTTTGCTAAGTTGGAATAACCTGATCAAATATGTAGATGTTTTATGTTTAAGGCTATACATAGCCTGACTTCACTGTATGCATATTAGAACAACTGTCTACAAGGGGCGGAGAAAGAGGGGACTGTATTATTCCTCTCAGAAAATGTAAATTTAGTCCGTATTTTCAGTCAAATCTGCAAGGGAATGGAATTCCATCCCATCAACAATTAGATTCATCTTAAAAAATCGTTACAACTCTGCACTGTCAACATTAGTACTGTATCTTCATATTTTGATTTTAGATTTCCTTGTATTAATTGCTCTTGATTATGTTTTCTCCTGTCGCTATCTCTCTTACCTTGTATGTAGCACAATATTTTGTTTTAGATAATTTCCTATTATTGTATTTTAGTATGATTTCCATGTGTAATCATGTACTTGTATTTTTTTTTTTAGTGTTAATTTTCTGTGTATATATATGTGTGTGTGTGTGTGTGTGTGTGTGTGTGTGTGTGTGTGTGTGTATTTATATAAGATGCTTTGTTTTTAGGGTGACCCATTCTGTCAAGGGTCTACAGATTTTTTTGGCACATTCACATCCATGTTTATTAATGTGCATTGCCCCTGTAAACAAATAAATTAAACTTAATCCCACCCTCCCTTCATAGCGCTGTCCAAAGCCACGCCTCCTTCAAAATACATGAAGGCACACAGCAGATTCTGCAAAGGGTCAAGGCGTTAAATTACCTTGTGTCAAACCACATAACATTACAATAATAACGAAAGTTAACAACTTACAGAGCTCTTACCACCTGACTTCTGCAGATTCATTTCAGCATAGATAAGTGTTGACAGAAATGCATGAGGACGTCACGGGTTGCAATCTTGTAATTACAGATAGGACATGGTGTGAATGCAGCATAAGCTCATTGTTTTGGTTCAGGAGGAACTGTAAAAGGCAGCTGCTGTTTGTGGCGCTCGGTGACTGTCTGTCTACAACTCTGCATAGCCTTATGGAGCGTCTGCACGAGCAGAGTGCATGGAGGTATGGAAATGCATATATTGACGGGCAGGTAGAACTATTGCATTCGGACCAAATGCAATGATTGGACGAACATTTTTTGGTTCTGACACTTCCACAGAAGATATATGTAGCCTATATGTTTTAATATTTAGACCACTTATATTATTGTTTGCTATCAGGATGTGAAGAGAGTTTCAAAAAGTGTTTATAAAGCAAATTGCCTACCATACTTTTAGGGCAAAGTCACGTGAGTTTTGTTGTTGCGTTTTTTTGTTTTTTTTTTGTGCACATTTTTAGAAAATGCGTATTTTGGCGTTTCTGTCCAACGTTTTTTAATGTGATGTCGCAAAATTCACATAACTGGATGGCAAACATAGCTAATGACTGATTGTGGCTACCATGTATCAAATTTTGAGAGATCTAGCACAAACAACCACTGAGTTACTGATGCTCAAACAAAAAGTGTTCCATCCCCGGTCTCCCCTAAAAAAATTTATGTGATTAAGGAAAACTCTGAATTATTGAAATCATTGTTTTGGCCTGGCACACTTTCAACTGCCTGTAAAACCTAGTACAGGTATCAGATATTGGTAGCTGTGCCAAATGCAAAACATTAACAAAACGAGTACAAACCTGTCTATTTTAACAACCAGACAACTGTACAGTCTTAAGAAGAACAGGTATAAGATTTCAGCTTTTCCTATAGTGCATTTTGTTCAGTCAAAGGCTTTAATTTTCCTTTGCATTTGATAGGGTTGGTGTTTTATTTAAAAAAAAAAAAAAAATCTACATGAATAAATGTTACATATTAAATATTTTATAAATAAAACATTTGACAAAAGTCTGACAGCTGTTGAAAAAAAAAGGCTATTTTATTTGGGGTTATGCCGCGTTATAAAAATTTGTGCATATAACATTTTACTATAGGTGCAAAATACCGATAGTGTAGCCTACCTTACTTTTCAGCGAGCTGCACACTTTCTGAAAGGGGTGGGGTGGGGTTCGACTGTTTTAGAGGAATTCTGCATTTTTACAATGAGTTTTAAACCTCTAAATGTAAGTGTTATTTTCGGAGCGTGATCTGAAGAGACTGATCTCGCGCAACCTAACATTTTTCGTCATCAAAATCCCAATTATCCAAAACACTTAAAATAAGGCACCAAAAGATTTTGTGATTGCCTATATTAACACTTTTTATTTACTGGCAGAAATGAATTGCAATGGAAAGCGCTGGAACAGCGAACTGTTGCTATGAATCATCCTTAAAGTAAACGCCAGGTCAGTCAGATGATTACGCGGTCTGACCAAACTGTAATCTCGCTTTATAATTACTGGAACGTTTGAAAACCTATTAAATGTACTTATTAAACTGTAAAAACGTGAACTTAAAAAGAACAATGTATTGTATCGCACGCTCTGTTAAGTCCTTGCCCATTGCGTCGTTTCTGACACGGCGTCTACTAGGTTCCGCTTTCCGCATGTGAAAAAAAAATAAAGATCCACTACCGGATGCGTTTAGTTTTGGTTTAACTCAACTTGCTGTCAACCCGGAAAGAGGCTGCGCTAGAGGCACAGGGCTCGGCTTTCCGCGCGGAGCTTTCATCAGTTTTCGCGTATAATTGAGCGCGCATTGTCTTTGTATTGTGTTCTAAGTGCGCGCTGAACAATACACACACAGCGGAACGCGGATGAGTCACGAGCCTTTGGGATTCTGGAAGTGAAGTAAGTTGATATTAGGTGTGGCAGTTATGCGCAATACCGACTTCCTCTCCTTGATCTCATACTCGTAATACAGTTTTCCATTGGGAGTTCATGAAAACCTGGTCCAGGTGAAGCACACCTGAATCCACCTGTCATGAACACTCTGAAAACCTGTTTTTGTTCTACCTATGTTGGATTATCAGGATTCCCACGTTCATGGAAAGTCATGTAAACTTTTATAGTCATTCATTTTTCTAGCTATGTTTAGCTCTACAATTTTTTATTTGCTAAAATTACTCGGTGTAAGTGCAGTCTCTGTAAAAAGATTAAAAGACTACTAGATTTCTTGGCTAGTAATCACACTGGAAATAAATCATTGTTCAAAAGGTGTGGGAACCCTGAATCTAGAATTGAGAGAGTAAAGATAAAAATATCCCTAATGATCTTTAATGAGTAGTGATGGATACTGGTTTATTATTATTATTATTAGGCTATTTTTGTAAATATTGTGTGAAATACATATATAGGGATTATCTCATTTGCAGTCATTTTTGTAGATCTGGGACATGCCTTACCTGGACAGACAAAACCGGACCTGTGGATTCCTGGATATTGAGGAAAATGAGAACAGTGATAGGTTTTACCGGCGTTATTTTATCTTGGATACTCATGAGAATTTTCTCTTATGGTATATGGACAATCCACAGGTATTGCTCTTTGTGTTCAATTGCATCTTTAAACAGAAGTTTTACAGTATGGCGTTACAGAGGATCGTCTTATTTACCTGCACTCTAAACCTCAAATTTGCATGCTAAAAACTATAATCCTGTTTTTGCATAATTATTTTTGCCTGTTTCCTTTAAAAACAGAACCTACCTGTGGGAACAGAGGCTGTTGGAAGTTTGCGACTCAGTTACATTTCAAAGGTATCGTATTTTACCATAATATAAAAAGAAATATAAGGCTCTCTTATTACTTATTTTTGCTTATTCAAATTTGATTGCACTTGATTGCAGGTTAATGAAGCATCAGTAAAACAGAAACCAAAGGCAGAGTTCTGCTTTAGTAAGTACATTATATTTTTTGTTAATTTTTCACAGTATCAATCACTAACCATTTTTTTTTTTTTTTTTTTCCCTTTCAGTAATAAATGCATTGTCAAGACGGTACTTTCTGCAGGCTAATGATGCTGGGGACTTGAAGGAGTGGGTCATTGCTCTGAATAATGCCACTAAAATTACAGTATGTCAAGCTTTTTTTGTATACTCACTTCACTTCTCTCATTTCTTTGGGAGTATTCTTCATCATGTCTAAGAAAAGTGACAACCCTGGACTTTAGTTAGAGATGAAAGATGAGATTATACATGGCTTAATGCAAAGTCTTTATTTGTTTGGCCAGTTTGATTTGAATAAGCTTTATGCATAAATATTAATCAGGACCCATAGTGCACTTTTTAAAAGTCTTTTTGGGGTCTACTAGAATGCTTGAATGTTCAAAAAATATTTTACATTGTTGCAACACCTCTCTTCCCAGTCTGTCAGTAACGCTCTGTTTAGTTCCCCTCTCTATGAAGCCCCTCCTCCTGAAAAGCGAAATGTGCTCTGATTGGTCTGCTGGATCAGTGTGTTGTGATTGGTCAACCGCTTTGAGCGTGTTTCGTAAATGTCACACCCCTTAACATAACTGCAAGTTTCAGCACACTACTAACGCAGCTCAACCAGGCCACACCCCTTTTTTGTGTATGCCTTGGGCGGGAACTATTTAAAGCTGCAGTCTGTAACTTTTTTGGTTACCCGATTCACAATGGTATGCTTGTAATAATGTTTTATAATTCGGATGGTACTGGTAGGTTTCCGTGGGAAAATTGAGCATTACATCACGTCTGTTTACATAAAGATGGAGTCCCAGCTTGTAGGCTATATTGCATGTAAGGCGGATTATTTATAGCCTTTTCTCACAGCATCTGCAATAATTAAACTTATCATTTTGATGGTGGATTGTAATCCAGAAAGGTCAATCATCAGAAACCACAGGAGATTCACCCGTAGTCAAAAGCAAAAGACTTCGGATTGCAGAGTAGCTACATAAATGGAAATCTACAGGTAACGCTAATACACACTAAATACACACTAAATACACATTAACATTAACAATTTGAGTATAACAAAAATAATAATTTGCATGGTTTGACATGATCTGAGCTAAGCGATCGTTAAATTTAATCACCATTGGCAGCGTGATTTATTGTAATGCTTTTTTTCTCAGTCAGAACAAAAGTGGCAGACATGTTACTTTCTTATTCAGATGACATTTTCTGGTGAAAATTCTTATTTTGGTCATACTTCCAAGATGTAGAATCTGTGATTCCGAAGTACAGTATCCACACCGATGTAGTGACTGACAGCAAACATTAAATTCATCCGTGCTGAGGAGCCGCTCCGATGCACAACCCACGTAAAGATGATAATTCCGCAAATAACGGCAATTGCAGGTTTCAAACAGAGATGGCAACAAAGAGGCAAAACTTACAGACTGCAGCTTTAAATGAGCAATATTGTGATGTGTATGTTTGGGAGTTCAGAAACAGTGCTTACTGATAACTCCCTGTAAAAAAAAAAGCCTAATAGGTCCTGTTTAATCAGTAAATATCTTTTTTAAGGTTCCAAAAGTATCACCGGTGGCCCAAAGCTCTGATGTCACGAATGTTTCAAACCCAAGTCAGTCAACATCTCGACAGGCGTATAAAACAGAAATTGTTGGAGGTGTGGTTGTGCACACGCCAGTCCAACAGGTAATGTGTTTGTATGTTCTTCTTTATTCATGTTTTTACTTTAGTTGAAAGGAAAATATATGAACATAAATCTGTTATGTTCTATAGAGCGATTGTGATGATGTCTTCACGAGTGAACCTGGGTCACATGTCACTTTAAGAAGATGTCAGAGCGTGCGTCCAAATGTCGTGAGGTCTGGCTACTGTGTCAAGCAAGGCAATGTGGTAAGACCAGTGTCTTGTGATTTTGGGTAATCAGTATTTGCTTATGCATAGTAATATTACATTTTTCTGATAAATGTAATATTTTGTACAACATGTCCAATGTAAAATCTGGGCCCTGCAAAACTAGAAGCAGGGCTTTAAGTTCATTTTGACATCACCACACTTGAATCAAATGTTCTTTCAGAGGAAAAGCTGGAAGAGGAGGTTTTTTATTTTAGATGGCCAAACTGTGAGCTACTATAAATCTGAAATGGTGAGACACTGGAATGGAAACTCTTTTAACAGAATACAAGTGATTTATATTTATATCATGAACAGATATGTAAACCTGTCTCTTTTTAGGATAAGGAACCGTTGCGCAGTATTCGATTGCGGGATGTGCTGAAAGTTAACGAGTGTCTTGTGAAATCAGGGTGAGACATTTTTTATTTAGTTGTGGGAGGTGGGGTTTCTTGTTGGTTTTGGTCACAAACCAACAAGTAGTTCACATTTCTGTCATTTCTGTACTGGAGTTTTCAAGCTTTAAAAGGGTGTACATTAATATAATTTGGGGTCGGTAAGATTTTTTTATGTTTTTGAAAGACGTCTCTTACCAAATTTGCATTTATTTGATCAAAAATACACAAAACTGTAATATTATGAAATATTATTACAGTTTTAAATAGCCGTTTATTTTTAATATATTTTAAAATGTAATTTATTCCTGTGATGCAAAACTGAATTTTCAGCATCATTACTCCAGTCTTCAGTGTCACATGATCTTTCAGAAATCATTCTGATACGCTGATTTGATTCTCAAGAAATATTTCTTATTATTATTAATGTTGAAAACAGTTGTGTTGCTTAATATTTCTGTGGAAACATTTTTTTTTTTTCAGGATTCTATGATAAATAGAAAGTTCAAAAGTAGAGTATTTATTTGAAATATATATTTTTTGTAACATACATGTCTTTACTGTGACTTTTGATCAATTTAATGCATCCTTGCTTGATTAAAATATGTATTTTTGTATGTATTTTTTTTTTTGTTGTTTGTTGTAGGGATCTGCTGTCTCGTGATAACCTTTTTGAAATCATCACAAGTACCAGAACCTTCTACATCCAGGTAATTCTAGGCTAAATTGATTTGATAATAAAGATCCAGGTGTAAGTGATAAAAGGTATTAAAAAAAATCTAATTTGTGTAGGTAGACCGTATAATGCGAACATGGTTCATCTCATTGACTAGCATCCAAAATCTGCAGCTGTGTGTGAATGTATTTTAAGATTAACTGTTTTTTGAATCGTCTTTGCATAAATGCTCTGCCACTCAAGCGAAACATAAATAACTCATTATAAATGCTTTTCAAGTATGTGACAGGTGTTTATGTGGCTACTGTACTGCTGAGGGAATGTTGTAAATGCAAATGAGCTTATAAAGGTCTTTAATCCAATAATCCAAAATTTAAAAAAAAAAAAATTAAAAAAAATCCAATAAAGTGAAATAAAATAAGTTGAAGTACTAAAATTATTAAAAATAAAAGTGAAATAAAAAATAAATGTAAATTGACTAAAACCTAAAATTAAAATTAAAATTGAAATATAAGTAAAAATAAAAGCTAATTGAAAATATTATTTAATGCTATAATAGTATATGAATAATACTAAAATAACACTGCCATCATGTTGTTACAAAATCATTTATTTTTTCAGTGGAACACATAAAAGAGCAGCTTAGACATTCTGCTTAGCTGCAGAGCATATGGCTTTGAAAGAAAATGAGTAGTAAATGTGTGTAATGTAAATGATTTTCTTTATTGTTACTTAGTTAACAAAGCAAGTGAGTAACCATTAGTTCTTTGGACTATAAATCAGGGCAATTAGTCAAATCATAATTTTTAAGTACATAATGTTTATTAACATTGTATTGATATATATATATATTAAATCAGATGGATCTCTATGTCAGAAATATCAGATATATTAGATTTGACCCCGGACGCCGAATCACTGTCAGAAAATATCAGCCTGAGAGTTTGACTGAGAAAGCCAGAGAAGAGTAGAAGCAGGAGACAAAGTCATGATAATAAAAAGAGTGGAGTTTATTGAATAATATTAGTTGCGATAAATCAAATGACAACTACATAAATGACTAATGATTATCAAAGCTGAACTTTCAGCATCATTACTCCAGTCTTCAGTGTCACATGACCCTTCAGAAATCTTTCTAATATGCTGATCTGCTGCTCAAGAAACATTTATTGTGTACAATTGTACAAAATATTTGTGTACAATATTTTTTTTTCAGGATTCTTTGATGAATACAAAGTTCAAAAGAACAGCGTTTATTTGAAATATAATCTTTTGTAACATTATAAACTGTTATAAACATTATATACTGTAACTTTTGATCGATTTAATGCATCCTTGCTGAATAAAAGTATTAATTTCTTTCATTTCTTTTCAAAAAAATAAAAATAAAAATTCTTACTGACCCCAAACTTTTGAAAGGTGTATAATGTTACAAAAGCTTTGTATTTCAGATAAATGCTGTTCTTCTGAACTTTCTATTCATCAAGGAATCCTGAAAAAAAAAAAGTACACAACTGTTTTCAACATTGATAATAATCATAAATGTTTCTTGAGCAGCAGATCATCATATTAGAATGATTTCTGAAGGATCATGTGACACTGAAGACTGGAGTAATGATGCTGAAAATTCAGCTTTGATCACAGGAATAAATTACTTTATAAAATATATTCAAACAGAAAACAGTTATTTTAAATTGTAATAATATTTCACAATATTACTGTTTTTACTGTATTTTTAATTAAATAAATGCAGCCTTGGTGAGCAGACGAAACTTCTTTTAAAAACATTAAAAATCATATATATAAGAAACTAAAACATCTTGTCAACTTAACCTGCTCATGTTCTGTGTGTACATGCAGACAGACACTCCAGAAGACATGAAGGGCTGGATCAAGGATATTTCCTCAAAAATTGAAGACTTTAGAGGGCCATCTAAGGTAAAAATCTTCTTAAAGTGTTTAAAAAAAACACTTTATCATCTGATATTAAAATCTAATATCAGGTGATATGGATATAGATCACAGTCATCATTGACGTCACTGATCTTGATCTTTTATATTGTACAAGGAAGATAATTACAGAAAATCTTTAGTTCCCATCATGGGATCATTTTATGGATTTGGTATTAATTAATTTATTTTGTTTTATTTTTTATTTTGACTAAATGTTATGAATTAAACCACTCGTCAACACTTTAGCACAATGAAAAATGAGCCCATTAAACATGAAAGTATTATGCAATCATTTAAGACATTTCTCCTTATATTGAACCTATATTGAAGTGTTCTTTAAAATTGAGTCAAAAACCCTAGGGTTCTAAATAGAACCCCACTGAGTGTAA
This sequence comes from Hypophthalmichthys molitrix, assembly GCA_037950675.1. Lineage (NCBI taxonomy): Eukaryota > Metazoa > Chordata > Actinopteri > Cypriniformes > Xenocyprididae > Hypophthalmichthys > Hypophthalmichthys molitrix. The sequence continues at coordinate 6,056,582 of CM075499.1, read as the reverse complement.
TAACTAGAAATTGTAAATATTAAATCAAATATTAATACTATATGTGACCCTGGACCACAAAACCAGTCATAAGTCAGACGGGTATATTTGTAGCAATATAGCCAAGAATACATTGTATGGGTCAAAATTATCGATTTTTCTTTTATGCCAAAAATCATTAGGATATTAAGTAAAGATCATGTTCCATGAAGATATTTTGTAAATTTCCTACCGTAAATATATCAAAAATGTATTTTTGTAAGTAATAATGCATTGCTAAGGACTTCATTTTGACACCTTTAAAGATGTTTTTCTCAATATTTAGATATTTTTGCACCCTCAGATTCCAGATTTTCAAATAGTTGTATCTCGTCCAAATATTGTCCTGTCCTAGCAAACCATACATCAATGAAAAGCTTATCTTTCAGATGTTGTATAAATCTCAATTTCACAAAATTGACCCTTATGACTGGTTTTGTGGTCCCAGGTCACATGTATTTTATCACCATCCAATGTAAAACGCCTTTACATCAGACCAGCTTCTACAAAAATAACAACAATTCTAGCTTCATTTTGTAAAAAGTTTTTCAGTTCTCTCCAAAAAATTTGAACCTTAGGACAAATACATGAGCATGTTCTCTTCTCTTGATTGACAGTTCCGCTCTTCCGGCAAAGTCTTTTCTATGCAGAAGAAGCCTCAGCTTACGAAGTGCAGCTCCACTGTAGATTCGTGGCAACCGTGGACCCCGGTGCCCAATCAGGAGAAGCATTTGATGGAAGAGGGTCAAAGAGAAGGGCCGTACAGCTCTCTCCCCTCACTCTCGCACACAGGCCACGCCTCTCAGTCTACTGCTCGACAACGACACCATTCCCAGCCTCAATTCACTCCCAGCGACACGGACTTTTCTCACAGTCTTGACCATATCCGCACCACTGACGTTTAGTTGCTTTAATGGATACTGCTGGCCAGCACATGGATAGTGTTATGATTTCAGCCCTTTGTTGTAGAGCTGCACGATTCTGGACAAACTGAGAATTACGATTGTTTTGTTTCAAATGTAGAGATTACAATTCTCCCATGATTCAGAACAGAGAAATAAACAAAATAACGTAATTAACTAGAAGTTCTGACAAAATGTTAATTGCTGCACTCTATTTAAAAATATTTAATTGAATGAATAATTCAATTACTCGCTCATAAAGACTTCACTTGTTTCATTACTGGATGAATCAGCGTTTTCTGAACAAATTTCTTGAATGAATGATTCAATGACTGACATTTTAACAGTCACTTGTCGCCACCTTCTGGTAAAACGATGTAATTGATGCAATCTTTATTTGAAGCATCAAGTTACTTTTAAATGGTGATTTTGATTGCTACCGTAGACATCAACGTTTATATCCGAACTATAATCTTTTATCCCGTGATCGTCTGAATTATTGTAACACAGAAATAATGATACTGTGTGGTTGAAAACACTGTTTGTGATGCCGTTTCATATCAATACATGACAGCTGCAGCGTGAACACAGATTTGAATGTTCGATGTGATCGTAGGCCTACTTGCCAATTTGTTGTCATTTAGGAATAAGATCGTGTGGGTGTTTGAATTGAAATCGCGATCTTTTAACGATTAATCGTGCAGCTCTACTTTCTTGCTTTTGTTGTTCAGTGGTGCACACAGGTGCTTCGGTCATTGCAATGCTGCTCACCCACTATCAACGAATAGCTCACCCAAAAATATCAATTCTGTCATTATTTACTCACCCTCATGTCAAGTTCCAACAAGCAATGTATGACAAGAATTGTGTAACAATTCTTCAAGCAATTGAAATTTGTGTTCTACAGAAAAACAATAACATTCTTTTGGAACAACATGAAGATGAAAAACGAATGACAGAATTGTCATTTGGGTGAAACTATTCCTTTAAAAGAATGTGTCTTTTTGTAGGAATGTAAAATCAGCAAGGATCAGCTGGTGAAAATGTGTTACATTTCATTATTGAATTTCAGCAAAATGTCTTTATTTTCACACTGCTATGGGCACATTTGCTTTTTTCATTAGAATCTTGATTTATCTCTTCTTCGTTTTACATCATAACTTAGTTTTAAATATGAAATAGGTCTATTTACACTTCTGGATCCAAAATCCTAGATTTTCAATGTGGTCTCAAACTTTTTGACCCACTTGTACACTTGAAAGCGTTTTTTGGTACGTCTGGTAGACTTACGTCAAGGGACCTGAAGTTATTTTGAAGACATTTCTGTTGTATCATCACTGATGAAGCCGTTTGAAGGATTTGGGAAACTGACTAGACATTTTGTTGTGAACCTTGTGACTGAAAACATAATAATTTCATACTGATTGCTTTGAAACGCCTGGAAATGTTCATACAATTCTTTTGTTGTTGATGTTTATGTGAATGGTACTAATGTCTAGGTAATGTTTCCGTTGCTCAAAACACATTTTATATGCGTCTTTGCTTGATATGCATAATTGCTTTGCACATGAAATAAACCAGCTTGTGAAGGAAAGGAAAATATGCCAAAAGCTTTCTTTAGTCTTTGCTCCGCAGTCCAATGGGCGGAGCCTGGCGGCCCGAACGTTTTCTCTAATTGGTCAGAATCGATGGGTTTCAATCAGCTCCTTGGTCTTAATAAAAATCTGCTATTTCAAAAATTATCTTTCTCTTTCCCTATTCAGTTGCTAGTAAATTGTATGTATGGCATTATTCAGATGGAATTGATCTATTAGACCGCAGCCCATGCAGACGTGAATTGTCACGTGGTAACTATTACTTTTCTCAACGCTGGTGAGAATAGACCTATCACAGACGTTTGTGCTTATTCGATAATCTATTTTATCTTTTCATTTTATACAGATTGCTGGCGCGGCTGCGCATTTATATGTCAGATACCAATCCTTGCAATTAACTTTTTTAAACTATCACAAGTTTAAAGTACAAACATATCCAATAAGACGGAAAAAATCCTTGAGATTTCAATGCGGCTTAACGAGAATTCGTCTTTTTGAGCCACATTGCGCCCCCTGCACGACAACAACATTATGTCTCCAAGGAAACACCTACTACAGCGTCATTCGCCATTGGATTGAAAAAAAGGTCGAGTGTTTGTAAACTATGGCTGACTATACCGTCATGCCTCTTAGATATGTGACGCATATATTCTTTATTCTCTTATGATAAGGAATAAATGATGGAATTTGAAATAACGCGCACAAGGCCTTCGCTTTTTGGGGATATTGGTAAGTTAACATGCAGATTGCAAGATGTCTGTCCTCTTATATGATACTTGTTAAACTGCAGGTAACCAGCAGTCTGGTGATCATTTGACTCTCCAGGACAGAGTTCACTGTAACTATAAGACACGTTTTCATAATTGTGCAGACCAGGGCTTGATGACAATTATCGCTGCCAAAACTGTTGTGTGATCACATGCTGTTTGGCCTTGAATCAGTCACCAATGACAATTAGCAGGTTACCAAAGCCCTGGATCAGTATGACCTGAGTCAACACGTGGATGAGTCAGTTTCACTGTCCTGTGCATGTCCTTTTTAAATCTTCCTGTTCACTGTAATAAATAAATGGTTTTGATACCAGTTTTTTTATGATAATGTCCACAACTTCCTTAACCCGAATGCTGTAGTTTACCTCCACATCTTTTACTTATATTACTATATAAATACTATATTACATATATTGATATTTTTGCAATTCCCTTTTGTGTATAAATTGCACTTTTTACCTACTTAATATTACTGCTGCATCATTTGGAAATCACTTCTATCTACGCCTATCTAAAGCTACACTATATTGCCAAAAGTATTGGGACACCCCTCCAAATCGTTGAATTCAGGTGTTCCAATCACTTCCATGGTCACAGGTGTATAAAATCAAGCACCTAGGCTTTAGACTTCTTCTATAAACATTTGTGAAAGAATGGGTCGCTCTCAGGAGTTCAGTGAATTCAAGTGTGGTACCGTGATAGGTTGCCACCTGTGCAACAAGTCCATTCATAAAATTTCCTCACTACTGAATATGTCAACTGTTAGTAGTATCCTAAAGTGGAAGCAATTGGGAACAACAGCAGCTCATCCACGAAGTGGTAGGCCACGTAAAATCACAGAGCGGGGTTAGCGCATGCATGCTGAGGCGCAGAAGTCGCAAACTTTCCGCAGAGTCAGTAGCTACAGACCTCCAAACTTCGTGTGGCCTTCAGATTAGCTCAAGAACAGTGCGTGGAGAGCTTTATGGAATGGGTTTCCATTACCGAGTAGCTGCATCCAAGCCTTACATCACCAAATGCAATGCAAAGCATCGCCGCCACTGGACTCTAGAGCAGTAGAGACGCGTTCTCTGGAGCGACAAATCACGCTTCTCTGTCTGGCAATCCGATGGATGAGTCTGGGTTTGGTGGTTGCCAGGAGAACGGTACTTGCCTGACTGCATTGTGCCAAGAGTAAAGTTTGGTGGAGGGGGATTATGGTGTGGGGTTGTTTTTCAGGGGTTGGGCTTGGCCCCTTAGTTCCAGTGAAAGGAACTCTTAATGCTTCAGCATACCAAGACATTTTGGACAATTTCATGCTCCCAACTTTATGGGAACAGTTTGGGGATGGCCCTTTCCTGTTCCAACATGATGCGCACCAGTGCACAAAGCAAGGTCCATAAAGACATGGATGAGCGAGTTTGGTGTGGAGGAAGTTGACTGGCCTGCACAGAGTCCTGACCTCAACCCGATAGAACACCTTTGGGATGAATTAGAGCGGAGACTGCGAGCCAGGCCTTCTCGCCAACATCAGTGCCTGACCTCACATGCGCTTCTAGAAGAATGGTCAAAAATTCCCATAAACACACTCCTAAACCTTGTGGAAAGCCTTCTCAGAAGAGTTGAAGCTGTTATAGCTGCAAAGGGTGGGCCAACTCCATATTAAACCCTACGGATTAAGAATGGAATGTCATTAAAGTTCATGTGCACATAAAGGCAGGCGTCCCAAAACTTTTGGCAATATAGTGTATGTTTTAAAATTCTGTCTATCTATCCATTTTACCTACAGCACATGGTCTGGGGTTCTGGACTGATCGTTCGCCTGTGCATGAGGCCGCGGCTCAGGGCAGAGCTGTGCAGCTCCAAAAACTGATTGAGAACGGTGCATCTGTCAACATTGTGGCCGTGGACTCTATCACGCCCCTCCATGAGGCCTGTATACAGGGCCAAACACAGTGTGTGAAGCTGCTCCTGGAAGCTGGAGCTCATGTAAGGAACTCCTCCATACTGTAGTGCCTCATGTATCTGTCAGTGCATCAGTTGTTTATTTGCTGGTGTCATTGTTAACAGGTTGATGCTCGTAACATTGACGGCAGCACTCCGTTGTGTGACGCCTGTGCTGCTGGTAGTCTGGAGTGTGTGAAGTTGCTGTTAGAATATGGAGCCATGGTGAACCCTCCCCTCTTCACCTTCTCACCCCTGCATGAAGCCTGCATGGGCGGTAAGGTGACCTGATGCTTGATTTAACCAAGGGTCAGTTATGAATGTTTATTATTAACTGTCAATAAATATTGCATATATACAGCATACTCATGTAAAGCGATACTATATAACAAATAGAGCTATACAGCAGTTGGATATATACGCTCACTGGCCACTTTATTACACTTTGCTAGTACTGGGTTGGACCCGCTTTTGCCTTCAGAACTGCCTTAATTCTTCATGTCATAGATTCAACAAGGTGATGGAAACATTCCTCAGAGATTTTGGTCTATATTGACATGATAGCATCATGCAGTTGCTACAGATTTGTTAGCTGCTCATCCAGCATGCATTGTTAGCATGCTCCCGTTCCACCACATCCCAAAGGCGCTCTATTGGATTCAGATCTGGTGACTGTAGAGGCCATTTGAGTATAGTGAACTCATTGTCATGTGCAAGAAACCAGTTTGAGATGATTTGAGCTTTGTGACATGACATGGTGTGTTATCCATTGCTTGAAGTGGAAAAAATAAAAGTGCCGGTACTTCCAGTGGTGGTGTTTAAAGGGTTAGTTCACCTAAAATTGAAAATAATGTCATTAATTACTCACCCCCATGTCTTTCTACACTCATAAGACCTTCGTTCATCTTCGTAACACAAATTAAGATATTGTTGATGAAATCCGGTGGCTCAGTGAATGGACAGCAATGCCATTGTAACTCTCAAGATCCATAAAGGTACTAAAAACATATTTAAAACAGTTCATTTGAGTTCAGTGGTTCTACCTTATATTATAAAGCAACGAGAATACTTTTTGTGTGCCAAAAAAACAAAATAACAAATTTTCAACAATATAGTGATTTCAAAACACTGCTTCTGAGCTTTACGAATCGGATCAGTGATTCAGAGCGCCAAAGTCATGTGATTTCAGCAGTTTAGCCGTTTGATAGGAGATCCGAATCACTGATTCGATTCGTAAAGCTCCGAAGCAGTGTTTTGAAATCGGCCCATCACTATATTGTTGAAAAGTCGTTTTGTTTTTTTGACGCACAAAAAGTATTCTCATCGCTTTATAATATTAAGGTAGAACCACTGAACTCACATGAACTGTTTTAAATATTTTTTAGTAACTTTATGGATCTTGAGAGCTGCAGTGGCATTGCTGTCTATAGAGGCCTCACTGAGCCATCGGATTTAATCAAAAAAATCTTAATTTGTGTTCCGAAGATGAACGAAGGTCTTACAGGTGTAGAACGACATGAGGGTGAGTAATAAATGACATTATTTTCATTTTTGGGTGAACTAATCCTTTAAACGATGCTCAATTGGTACTAAGGGGCCCAAAGAGTGTCAAGAAAATATCGCCTCCAACATTACACCACCAGCTGCCTGAACTGTTGATACAAGGCAGGATGGATGCATGCTTTCATGTTGTTTACGCCAAAGTCTGACCCTGCTATTTGAATGTTGCCACAGAACCAGTCCAGGGCAACGTTTCCAATCTTCTATTGTCCAATTTTGGTGAGCCCGTGAGAATTGTAGCCTCAGTTTCCTGTTCGTAGCTGGCAGGAGTGGCACCGGTGTGTCTTCTGCTGCTGTAGCTCATCCGCTTCGCGTTGTGCGTTCAGAGATGCTCTTTGGCAGACCTCATTGTAACGAGTGCTTATTTGAGTTACTGTTCTATCAGCTCGAACCAGTCTGGCCATTCTCCTCTGACTTCTGGCATTATTTTCGCCCACAGAACTGTCACTCACTGGATATTTTCTCTTGTTCAGACCATTGATGTTGAAAATCCCAGTAGATCAGCAGTTTCTGAATTTCTCAGACCAGCCCGTCTGGCATCAAAACCATCCCATGTTCAAAGTCACTTAAATCACCTTTCCTCCCCATTCTGGTGCTCAGTTTGAACTTCAGCAGATCGTCTTGGTCATGTCTACATTCCTAAATGCATTTAGTTCCTGCCATGTGATTTGCTGATTAGATATTTGTGTTAACGAGCAGTTGAACACATCTGTTATCTAATAAAGTGGCTGGTGAGTGTAAGTCCAACTTGCTCCACATACATACAGTAAACTCACATAAGGCGATATATAAATTCAACTTCACTTGATATTTTAAGAGAGAAAAATAATGAATATAATTAAAATACAAATTCTTTCAGAATGACTTAAAATTACTTTATTGTCTGCCAGGTAACTCTAAATGTGTTCAGCTCATGATTGATGAAGGTGCGTTTATGGAAGCCCATGACTGCCACTTCGGCACTCCTCTGCATGTGGCGTGTGCAAGGCAGCATCTCGACTGCGTCAAGGTTCTGTTGAATGCAGGTGAGTTTCTGCATTTCCATTTGTTTCCAAATTTTGTAATAAGGTCTCATGAAACAGAAGCTGTGATAGTCTTTTCTTCCATACTGTGACATATATCCAAGTGAAATGGCTTCTCAAACAAGACAAAAAAAATGTAGGGCGTAGAATCTATTGGATGGTTGTGGTTTGCTATTGGTCGATCTCATGTGAGTGACAGGTTGTCCCGCACTCACGCTAATAAACACCTCATCAGAGAAGAGAAGAGAAGAGATCTCGCTGCTAGAGAGAGGGGAACTTATTTTGATTAAAGATTTCGAGATTAAAGATTTCAATAATCCATAAAAATGGGAACTGCCAGTTTTGATTTCATGGTGACTTTAAAGGGTTAGTTCACCCAAAAATGAAAATGTCATTTATTACTCACCCTTATGCCGTTCCACACCCGTAAGACCTTCGTTCATCTTCGGAACACAAATTAAGATATTTTTGTTGAAATCCGATGGCTCAGTGAGGCCTGCATAGCCAGCAATGACATTTCCTCTCTCAAGATCCATTAATATACTAAAAACATATTTAAATCAGTTCATGTGAGTACAGTGGTTCAATAATAATATTATAAAGCGACGAGAATATTTTTGGTGCGCCAAAAAACAAAATAATGACTTGTATAGTGATGGCCGATTTCAAAACACTGCTTCATGAAGCTTCGGAGCGTTATGAATCTTTTGTGTCGAATCAGCGGTTCGGAGCGCCAAAGTCACATGATTTCAGCAGTTTGGCGGTTTCACATGCGATCCAAATCATGATTCGACACAAAAGATTCATAACGCACATGAACTGATTTAAATATGTTTTTAGTACATTTATGGATCTTGAGAGAGGAAATGTCATTGCTGGCTATGCAGGCCTCACTGAGCCATCGGATTTCAACAAAAATATCTTAATTTGCGTTCTGAAGATTAAACGAAGATCTTACGGGTGTGGAACGACATGAGGGTGAGTAATAAATGACATTATTTTCATTTTTGGGTGAACTAACCCTATTAACATTGGTTAATGCATTAGCTAACATGAACAATATTTTTTTTTTACAGCGTTTATTTATCTTTGTTATATAAAATACAGTTGCTCATTGCATTGTTCATGTTAGTTCACAGTGCATTAACTAATGTTAACAGATACATTTGATTCTGAAAATGTATTAGTAAATGTTGAAGTGAACTAAGATGAATAAATGCTGTAGAAGTATTGTTCATTGTTAGTTCAAAGTAGTTAACTAACATTAACAAATGAAACCATATTGTAAAGTGTTTTACTGTGATACTCACTAACTTAAGGTGAACATAAATCAAATTTGTTGTAGCACATAATAAAAAATATAATTTTTTGCACATTCTTCCTGTGATGTCTATGTATTCTTTTCATGTTTTTAGGTGCAAATGTAAATGCTGCTAAACTTCATGAGACCGCACTGCATCATGCTGCTAAAGTGAAAAATCTGGAACTAATTGAGCTTTTGGTAGAATTTGGGGGAAATGTTTACGCCAGAGACAACCTCGGCAAAAAGCCCATCCAGTACACCAGAGCCGGCTCAGCATCTGCCCTCTGCCTGGAGTTTTATGAATGTAAGTTTGGTAACACTTTAGTATAGGGAACACATATAAATGATTAACTACAACTTTTCCCTTAATAAACTCCTAATTTACTGCTTATTAATAGTTAGTAAGATAGTTGTTAAGTTTAGATATTGGGTAGGATTAGGATTGTAGAATAAGGTCAAGCAGAACAAGGCATTAATATGTGCTTAATAAGTACTAATAAACAGCCAATATTCTAGTACTATGCATGCTAATAAGCAACTAGTTACAATTCCCTAAAATAAAGTGTTACCGTAAGTTTAAGTACTCGGTTTATAAGTTTTGGATGTTATGATGATAGAAGGTGCTGTTTTTAAAGGGGCCATATTATGAGACATCAGATTTTCCTTGCTCTTTTGAGAAAAGAGTTCATTGTACTATGAAACATACTCTAACATTCAGAACTCCATTCAACAATCAAAACTTCCAAGTCCAACCAGACCATTTATTGATACTAAACTGCTAAAATGAAGGGATGAGTGTTTTTCTTTTTGTCACAAGAAAACTTGATATTGAATAATAAAAATGACTAATATGACTGCTTTAATGTCATAGTAAATTGTAAGAATCAAACATGTTTTTTATTAGTTTCGCTAAAGCAGAAAATTGACAACTTGTTTTGCCATCTTTCAGCCACACCCCTCAGTCTTCAGCAGTTATGCAGAATTGCTCTCAGAAATGCCCTTGGGAAAAGGCCGCCGGGGGTGTTGACTCAACTGGGCCTCCCAAACCGAATCATCTGTTTCCTGTCTTATTTACCGGCCCCTTCCCTGGAGCTTGATGATCTGACACCCTGCTTCTGTCCAGGTCATCAATAATGAACACAGCAATGACTGTGATTAAGAATAAGGGACTTAGATCATTGGTTTACAGGAGGAAGGAGATTTCTCATTGCGAAGCGCAGCTACTGTAACAGCTGCACTCAGTATTTGTCATGTATTTGTTGATATTTTTCCCCCTGCAGGGAACCAATAGGGAACCATACAAACCATTGTCACTTGGTATGGATGCAGTCTACTGCGAAAAATTCCTAGAATAATTTGACTGGGAAAGAAGCACCTTTTATGCAAATTATGCAAATTGTATTTTAGTTAGTTATTATTTATGTGAAATATACATTGTGCAAATGCTTTATAAATGATTTTGTTTTCTGATCTACCTTTTTTTTTTTTTTTTTTTTTTTGGAAAATGTTGTTTTGGTTTTACTTCAATTGTGCGTATTAGAGAATAATTGTAACAGAAATATTCCATTTGTTTTACTTGACTGGTGGTAAGAATTGACCAGACTTACTACTTGCAAAGATAGAATGGTTTTGATTTACAGCCACTGCTCTGAAGTTTTAATTTTGCTGCAGTTTGTACATTCCAAACAGATCACTATTAAAGTTTTAATAATATAATTTACTTTCTCTCTGCACATCATTTTGCTGAATTAATTTATTACAGTACTTTCATTTCACATTAAAATTGTCTTTAAAGTCCCCTGTTGTCAATATTTTTATCCCTTAAAACTCATCTTTAATCATGAATGACATATTTCAACATATATTCCTGTGAGAGAAATTTTCTTCATGCCTTAAAATAGCTTGAATGTAACTCTACACCCTTGCCTCATTTAATATACCTGGATCAATGAATATGTAAATTAGCTCCGCTTCCACTCGCTCGCACCAGCTCCGAGATCCACTCGGTCAACTTACTGAGGTAAACGCTGCATGGTATTTTACAACGTCGGACACATAACGGTTATTAATATGATTAGCCTTTTGCTTGTTATCAAACAACTAATAATGTGTTGCTAATGTTACACAAACCATGTTCCTGTTTGCCATGTCAGAGTCAGACAGCTGCCTTCTAATAATCAGTTTCCTTACAAACGCTTTGAACTCAGAACATCAGTGGAGAAAGGCATATAGTTCATCATAATATCGTAATATACATCATACACCTGCTATATTGATAAATCTACCCAATTTTTCATATCAACAGAAAAATATACCTAGCTTCTCTCAAGACTCCCCTGCTAGTTCGCTGTTAATGATATGCTAAAGCCCGCCGGCACATTGACATGATTGGTTACCAGGTAGTTTGTGACATCACAAGACCCCAAAGGTTTGAGACTCTTTTTTTCACTGCAGTTTTAAGGAGAAAATACTCAGCAATGGTGTTGACATATGAATTTGCACTAAGCATATTTAAAACACCATATAGACAACATTAAAAACTTGATTTTCAGCACAGGGGATCTTTAAACTTTTCAAGTCATTTGTAAGTACAAATCAGATGTAAGCATCATGTTAAGTTAAAAAAAAAAAAAATGAAGTTAAATAAAAGTGCGCAAAATACAACATTTTCATATACGAACAGAAACCCTACTGTTGCACTTTTATTATGTTAAATTTAAATTGTTACATCATTAGACATGGCAGCCGCAACGGATGGACTTTTATTTTGATATGATTTGTGGAATTCTGAAGCCGGAAGTCGTTCTGAATCGTGAAGTTCTGGGGGAAGCTGCTTGGTCAACTCTTATTCAAAACTTTAGACAGACTTATTTAACTGCTGTTTTTACCAGCTGAATCTATAGCCTCCTAACTAATCCTGTTCGTAGGGTTTACGTCGCTTCCAGACGAGTGTGAAGTGACTTTTAAAGTGCTCCTCATGGCATTATTTTGGGCGAGAGAGCAGTAATTAGCGAAGCCCTGTTGATCAGATCAGCCAGAGGTCGCAGGACTGCAGAGTAAGCGGTGAGTTTCCTTCTCCACGCCTTATAAACCCTCCGCTTCATATATATAACCATCCTCGAGTGTTTATGTGATTTTCGTGTGTGGTGGCACTTGTAAACACAAAATAAAAGAGCTTCTTTGTGCGACATAAAGGTTGTGCCTCAAATCCCAGTGAACTGTCTACATAGACAGCATTTTGCCACATGAAGGATAAATGTAGTCTGTGTCTTTAATGGACAGATTTGATTTCTCGTGACTTGTTGTCTGTTTAATAGCATGTCAAGTGTATATTTAAATTATCTTTGAAGTTTCCTGTATCAGGTATTTACTATTGAGCAACATATTGATATTGTTTTGAGGGTTTTGACCTAATCTGATGGTTTATTCCACCACAAACATCTCAATACTGTTAGTTTTAAATCACTATGTTCAAATATTTTTTTTAGTATATCTCAAACCGCCAGGGGAACATTATTTTTTGTTATAAAAGCATAAAAGCCACAGCCAACGTAGTGGGATGGTATGAAACATTCATACCAGTTGAAAGTGCATATTTTTACATAAAGCAAAACAACATTCAAGTTTAAAATTGCCATTTAACCTGTGTGACTTTTGAGTACAATACAATGAAAGTGAATGGGGACTGCCATTCTGCTTAAATGACAGAATATGGTGAACTGTTTCTTTATGGGAAAAAAAAAAAAATTATGATTGATATTTGTCCTGTTAGTATCCTGTCATTTAAAGCCAAAATTGAAATCAATTTTGATCAGTTATGAAATCAAAATGGATAATTCTATTACAGCATAAATGATTTATCCCTGTACACATGAACACATGCCCTGCTGCTCACAGCTCATTTTACTTCTATAATGTGTATTTTACTTTTATATTAATCAACAAGAAAGAAGCTGTTGGTTAATATTATCCAGTAGCCGCAAAAACACAAGTGACGTCAGTGGGAAAGGAAAGTTGTTGAAGAGGAAGAGCATGTTATTTAATTTTCGATGAATGATTACAAAGACAAACAACATTTTTTCCCCTTGTAACATGAACAGATGAATCGCTCACAAGTTATTATACGTGTAATCTTTTGAATTGTTGACAGTAAAATAGATGCTTTGAACTGAAGTCTGTCTCAGGTTTAAGTTGAGCAAGTAAAAATGGTTCAGGGGTCAGTGACCTCTGCTCTGCTCTTAGGTTAATTTTTTTCCCTGGCTGTACTGTGAGAATGACTTTGACATTTAGCCATTCTATAAATAGATTGCAGGGGTAATGTTTGCAGACGGAGATCCTTTCTTAGAGAAATGGTTATTACTATCCTGAGGTCAGTGGTCACATGATGGTGGAGAAATCACTGAATAGCTGTCTGTAAACTAAGTGCAAGTCACCCAGATGGCTGTCAAGTGGTGCATGCTACTTTTCTCGGAGCTTTTTAGGGCAGTTATTTGATACAGTACTGTTCAATAGTTTGGGTTCAGTAAGAAAAAAAAAAAAAAAAAATTATTTTAATTCAGCAAAGACGCATTAAATTGATCAGAAGTGACAGTAAAGGAATTAATAATGTTACAAAAGAGTTCTATTTCAAATACTTGGAACTTTCTATTCATAAATCCTTAATTTGTATTACAGTACCAATTTTTTATTTACTTTTTAAATGAGTTTCTTGAGCAGCAAATCAGCATATTAGAATGATTTCTGAATGATCATGTGACTGAATACTGGAGTAATGACACTGAAAATTAAGCTTTGCCACACAGGAATAAATTAAATATATTCAAATAGAGAACAGATATTTAAAATTGTAATAATATTTCACAACTTTACGGTTTCAACTATATTTTTAATCAAATAGATGCAGACTTTGTTGGCTAAAGAGACTTCAAAAATATTTAAAAAATCTTACCATCCCCAAACCTTTGAATGGTACTGTATCTCATTTCTTATTGTCTCTTTTCTCTCTCCCAAAAAAGGATTACATTGCCAAAGCAGTAATTAACAACACATGCACACTAACATACATACAATATGTTTTTAATGATATAGTTACACATGTTATTAAATATTGATTTGGATGTCAGAATTTTTTGTGAATGTTGTGTTATTAATAAATGCGTTTCCAATCTCTCTGTCTTGATCACAGGTGGTCTCTCAGGACTGTAAGATGACCGAGTATAAGTTGGTTGTTGTGGGAGCAGGTGGTGTCGGGAAGAGCGCATTAACCATCCAGCTCATTCAGAATCACTTTGTGGATGAATATGACCCCACTATTGAGGTACTCAAAAAAATTACCATCTAACCTAGTCTTACCTTAAAGGTGCAATAGGACATTTTCGGAGAGGTTAGCAATAGTGAGCTAGCTTTCAAATCATAACATCCCACCCTCCCTTCGGAGGATCTCCAAAGCCACGCCTCCTCCACATGAAGGCACACACATACACACAGCTGCTCTCGGCAAGTCATCACAAGAGACTGCGTAAAACTACCACATATCTCAGAGCACATAACATTACAATAATAATGAACGTAAACAACTTAGAGCGCTTGGAACTGTAAAAGGTGGCTGCTGTTTGTTTGTGGTGCTCTGTGACTGATGTCTGTCTACATAAACTCTGCATAGCATGAAACGTGCTAATGACATATGATGTCTGCGTGAACAGGGTGTGCGAGGGTATGTAAAAACGTACTTTGACAGGCAGGTAGGACATTGTATCATGTCATTCGGACCAAATATAATGAGTGGATGAACATTTTATGGTCCTACGCCTTCCACAGATGATATATATTTATAAAAATACATTTAGACCGTTTAACATAGTGATTGCTATCGGGATATGTGGAGACCAGTATAACAAAAAATGTTTCTGTATAGAATCACCTATAGCGCCTTTAAGTTATGACTTTACGTACAATATAGTTCAAAAGTTTGGGGTCAGTAAGAATTTTTAAATGTTTTTTGAAATACGTCTTTTCTCTTCACCATGACTCCATTTGTTTGATCAAAAATACAGTAAAACGGTAATATTGTGGGATATTATTACAATTTTAAAAATCTGTTGTCTATTTTAATGTATTTTAAAATGTAATTTATTCCTGTGATGGCTGAATTTTCAGCATCATTACTCCAGTCTTCATTGTCACATGATCCTTCAGAAATCATTCTAATATGCTGATTTGCTGCTCAAGAAACATTTCTTTATTTTAAATGTTGAAAACAGTTGTGCTGCTTAATATTTTTGTGGAAACCATTTTCTCTGGATTCTTTGAATCTAAAGTTCAAAAGAACAGCTTTTTATTTGAGAGAGAAATCTTTTGTACATTTGATCATTTTAATGCATCCTTGCTCAATAAAAGTATTAATTTCTTTAAAAAAAATAAATAACCCAAACCTTAGAACAGTAGTGTACTTGACATTTAACGCATGACCATCACCATTTGACATTTTCATTTGTTCTCATGACCTGCGCTGAATACTTAATTAGAATAGGATATATATATCCATTACACATTATTGTCTTGGTTGATTCATGTAATCATGAGACTGTCAGGCTCAATGCAAATATATAGTGCTGATCATGTCTGTCCCTGCAGGACTCTTACAGGAAGCAGGTGGTGATTGATGGTGAGACGTGTCTGTTGGACATCCTGGACACTGCAGGTCAGGAAGAGTACAGCGCAATGAGGGACCAGTACATGAGGACCGGAGAGGGTTTTCTCTGTGTCTTCGCTATAAACAACAGCAAATCCTTTGCCGACGTGCATTTATACAGGTCCGTGAGCTGATGAATATGGTTTCAGTTATATTTTATAAATGCTCTGGATTTTAAGTAGGGGTAGATGAACCATATTGAAAGCTTTTAAGTTTAAAGGGGACCTATTATGCAAAATGTACTTTTATAAGGTGTTTGAACACAGATGTGTGTCCACAGTGTGTGTAAACAACCAGCCTGTAATGGTAAAAATCCTTTTTTATAATCCCCATAAATCATAAACAGTCTCTCCAAAAGCATGATTCCAGATTTCTCCCTACTCTTACATAAGCCCCGCTCATGACTGGTGATGATCTGTCACAGCAGTCCACCATTTCTGTCTACTCGCTGTAGCAGCTGGAGATATACAATGTCTGCGCCAAAAACTTAACAAATGTTGTTATTGTATGTACCAACGAACATAAGAGTCTCCATAGACTCTCTGCATCTGAGTCACTGAGGACACCATGGTTGAATTTCAATTATGAAGGAAATATGCCGAAGTCAGAAAAGTGTTATATACATATATATATATATATATATATATATATATATATATATATATATATATATATATATATATATATATATGCGCAAATCATTTTACACCGGACTGCTTCACAAACGAGGGTCAGTTCAACGCTGTATTTGCACAAAAGATTAACATGACGGCACATGCTAGTCGATGAGTTGAACCAACTCCACAGCAACTACATAAATTTATCCACTAACCATTCAGAAACGTCCAGTTGCATGCTAAAACTTCTTCCTGAGTCTCTCCATCAGTGTCTGACTTCGGTTTGAACAATGTAAGGCTGAACAGCGTTACTGACAATTGTCAGTTTGGCTGCGTGAGATTCTCCAGCTTTGTTGTTGTTGAGCAACCGAAGCGAGAGCTGTTAGAGCTCCGCCCTCTTTTGGAAAGGGGGCCGGGAGCAACAGCTCATTTGCATTTAAAGGGACACACAAAATGTTTGCTCACACCCAAATAGGTGCAAATCTGACAAGCTATAATAAATGATCTGTGTGGTATTTTGAGCTGAAACTTTACAGACACATTCTGGGGACACCAGAAACTTGTATTACAACTTGTGAAAAGGAGCATAATAGGTCCCCTTTACATATCGATAATATTATAAATTATATTATATTTATGAATGAGTATTTGTAATATGTGGTGTACAGTGTCTATAATGGTACATTTGATACATGGTACATTTTAGAGAGCAGATCAAACGCGTGAAGGATTCAGACGATGTTCCCATGGTCCTAGTGGGGAACAAATGTGATTTGGCCAGAACAGTGGACACCAAGCAAGCTCAGGAACTTGCCAGAAGCTACGGAATAGAGTTTGTAGAAACTTCTGCCAAGACCAGACAGGTGGGCAAAGACTGATAATCAGTTCTTGCTTTTCATAATACAAACTTTTTATGTGTTAGCACAGTTTGCTAATGTTTTTCAAGCAATTACTTACTGAAATACCGAAACTTAGCATAAATCTTCACACACAGCATATGTGTTAATGAAATATCCTTTGTCTGTTTTCCTTATGTTTTTCAGGGAGTTGAGGATGCTTTTTACACCCTTGTCCGTGAGATCCGGCATTATCGCATGAAAAAGCTCAACAGCAGAGAAGATAGGAAGCAGGGCTGCCTGGGCGTGTCCTGTGAAGTCATGTGACTGCACTGTCTCCCCCTTTGTTTTGTGTTTTTTTTGTTTTGAGCAGTTTCTTGACCAGGCAGCTGGAAGCCTCGTGACCATATGTGTGCGTGTGTGCAGAGTTCGCCCTCTGCTGGCTGAAAGGGATTAATGCACAACTGGTCATCTTTCCTGTTGGCCTGCTGTAATAGAAAAATGAGGCCATTGGACATTACGTTTTCACTGAGGCTCATTTTTTTCATTTAGTACTTGGGTTTTCCCTCTTCCTTTGGAAGAAAAACATAAACGGGCATTGAGATTGGGCATTGAGTTCTTCTTTCTTCACTTCTGACCCCTTATGAACACAACAGCACATTGACATTGATTAAAGAAATTCTAAATTGCCAAAGGGTGCAACTCATAAAATCATGCCTAGGCCATATTTCACCACAAAATCTAAAGAATAAATAATTAAGGAATTATATTTTGAAGCTTTTTTTTTTTTTTTTTTTTACCCCCCAAACTTATCATAATGCATCTGAAATTTTATTCTTTATTTTTGATTCCCATTGTTTTAATGCAATACACTTTTACTGTAATATAATATTTTCTTCAGTAGGCATTAAGTCAGTCTAACACCTACCACTATGATGCATAAATACTTCACAGTTTAAATATAGATTAATTTTTTTTCTCATTACCATACTGAGATTTGGAGGGGAAATGTGTTTGTCAACAAATATGTGACAGTGTCACATTGAAAAAAAATCACCCATTTTTGCGTTTCACCCAAGAATGCTTTGATTATAAGAAATGCATATTTCACGGAAGGAAAGGAACTGCATTTTTAAGTGTTATTTAAATTGGAATTAATGTAGATAATTACCATATATTTTAAAATGGAAGCTGTTATTTTTAAGGTTTTAGAAATCTCAGACCTGATGTTGTAAAGGCCTCAGAAGTGAGAAAGTGAAATGCCCCTTAATCTTAATCCGCAGGTTCAATGCTCAGGAATACTGTGAACACAGAAGATCTTCAGAAATGTGTGGGATTATTTCTGTTTCTTTCCCTTTTTTTGTAGCCAAAGAGTTTATTTAGCATTTACTTTTACCGTTTTCTGTCGTATACAGTAGTTCCATTCACTCTAGAATATCACCTTTTTCTTCTATTCTCTTTGCTCTCAGATGTTAATTGTATATTTTGACATATAATACATAATGATTAGAATGATTTAGCCTAGATACAGAAAAGTCAATCGGATTTCAAGCATGGGGTGTGATGGATTTTACTTAAAGGGCCTTTTGAATCATGGTGCTGCTGGTGTACATGCCAAATCTATGTGCCGCCTTTTGTGTCCTATATAGCATGACATCTTTTAGCCCATGTTAAATAATGTCTTAAATCTTCCAGTGAAAGCTGCAAAAATGTTTTTTGTTGGGATTGTAACAGATCAGTGTAAGGTTTGTTGCTGTTATTTTCATGCCTGAAGTCTCTTCTTGAGAGCCAATGAAGGTTTATCAAGAAGTTAAAGCGATTATTCGTGTTGACTATCATGTTATTTATATGGCATTTGTCTGAAACTGTGCCTGATTTCATCAACCGTGAAATCTGCAATATGTTCCATTATTCGTACTGCGGTTGCGTTTGGCCTTCTGTCCTCGCTTTAACAGAGGCAGGATGTTTTCTTAAAAATACAAACTAAGTTTGCCATTACATTAACAATCCTTTCTTTTTCAACATTATCAAGACTTGATTTATGATGTATTTTGCAGTTTTAGCACAATTTACTAGTGTCACAGACTTTCCTTAATCAGAAAATAATGTGACAATGGACATTGCTCTTTTTTGGGGGGTGGGTGGGGGGGGGGGTATTCATGTGTAACAGATGTTTAATGTGCCTACCATATTACAACACATTTTACCAGTAAATTAATTGGAAACTGAGCATATTGTGTGTAATTCTCCTACATGTACATTGATGTTCGTGTTTGCGTGTGTACACTTACATAATATCCTCTTTCCCATGTGTGAGCTTGTCACTTGAAACGGTCTGTCTGTTAAAACTTAAAATAGAGTTGAACACACAGAATCTGGAGTGTCAATCCCCTCGTGTCCATTGCGGGTACACGGTTCTGGTTACACTGGGCAACCACTACTTAATATTGCACCGGTGCAGTGTCCAACTGCACACTTCCCCGCTACTAAGGACCAGTGTCGGACCGGCCAGCTTTCTACAGGAAGAGTGATAGTGTCAGAAACCAAAAGGCAACATGCCCAAAGTCGCTGTGCCCGGTGAGTGTCTATTCACCACCTGAATCCAACACACAAAGATAAGATTTCGTAACATTTCACATATGAAATTTATTTTACATCTTAGAAAATGTTAAAATTAGCATTTAATGCTTATAGATGTGTATGGAAAGGTTAATTGAAGAATACAAAAATGTTGGATAAGTTCTGGACACCACCATGGTCTCTGGTGGAAACTGTAATCTAGGAACGGGAGTGTGTGAATAGTTTTCGCCATTCAAGTCTTAGAAATTTGTACAACAAATACAGTAGACAAGGTTAGATTTTCCAACAACTGCAGTTGTTTTTTTTAATCTGGTAGTGGTGGTATATAAGGGTACTTTAGAGGGATTTTAATTCAAAGACTTGAACAACTATCAGGCA
The DNA here is from genome assembly GCA_037950675.1 of Hypophthalmichthys molitrix. Lineage (NCBI taxonomy): Eukaryota > Metazoa > Chordata > Actinopteri > Cypriniformes > Xenocyprididae > Hypophthalmichthys > Hypophthalmichthys molitrix. The sequence goes on along the minus strand of CM075499.1, from coordinate 6,036,387 downwards.
TTGCATTCTTCAATTGTGTCAATGCCCCTGACATTTTAACAAATGGAAGCAGAATGAAAATAGAGGTGTTCGTGTTTGATACTGTGCCTCATTAACACCTGTGATGAACTCATCTGCACCTTTTAGATATAAACTGAAGTGCAATCTGTATGAAAATGATGTAAAATAGGCTGTATCTTATGCATGCATGCAGGAGTTCTCACTGATGTTTTTTGCAGCTGTGGCAATGTGGAAGATTGTTTGGTCTGATTCCATCAGCGAGGTTTTGAAGGCTTGTGAGTTATGACTTAGTTACAGCTCACGGAGGCTTGCCTGAAAATGCAGTCTAGTCAGTGGATTCCAGTGGCTCAAATGTCATGCTGGTGCTTGACATGCCATCACTCACCTAACATTTATTTTTACATCATAAATGTTTGTGCTTTCAAGTTCTAGCCAGTACAGTTGTACTCATACATTTTACACACACCTGGCACAATCTGCAAAATGTTAATAGTTTACTAAAGAGGTAACATAAAAACATCATCCCTTTTATTTTGTTAAAATTATTACCTTAATAACAGATTCTTCAAGGTGTATGTAAACATATAACCACAAGTTTATATGTGCATTAGGACAGATTCTTATAAGATATTGAGTTGATTTGAGACTTACATTGCTAGACATGCTGCTTTCCATGTGCATGCTAAGAATAATCAGAATTTGAATTTGCAGACTGTGATAGGATATCAGTCACTGATATCACCAAGTTTAAAAATAGAAACACTATCATTTCGAGACCGCAGTTAAGGCCAAGTGCTGGCTGAGCTTCAGTTATTGAGCAGGACAGACAGCAGGCTGGTATAAACACATGGTTAATCATTTCACACCTAAAAGACTCTTGAGTCTAATACTCTTAAACATGTTGTCTCTGATATTAAACATGTTATTTCTGATATTAAAATACTTAATACTTATGTCTCTGGATATTATTAAGCTGGACAGGAGAAAGTCATTTGTAGTTGATGGTGTGAGTTTAGGGCAGGACTATCCGTTTGCCCGACCAATAGATATAGGGTGTTTGTCGGAAACCTTTTTTTGCTATTCAGTTTAGTTTATTAAGATAATAATATAGAGTAAAATCCTCTTCCTGATGTCTTCATGTAATGAAGACATAACCTGTTGACATAACCTGTAATAACCTGTTGTTTCTGTTGTGGTCAATGTGTTATTGTCCTTGTGTGTGACCATCATGTTTTCCCTTTCTCCATGAATCCTGTCCCATATCTGATGGGTACATGTTACTAACCCAACAGAGGAGAAGCGTAAGTATTGGGAGGAATCATAGGCGGATGATGGTTTGTGTGTTTGGAAAGAAGGGTGAGCATGACCTGGTAGATATGGGAATATCAGAACCCATCCCATGGCGTATCCAATGGATTTGCCATTAAACTCCAGGTGGATACGTGTGTGTGATTTTTAAGAAAGTTTTAGAGTGGACAAATGTGGATTAGGGGAGGTTGAATATTATTTAGTATAAACACGTTGTTTATTTGTTAAGTGTTTGCAATCCATGACATTAAAATTGGCTGCAGCCGAAATCACATACTTCCCTACAGTATAGTAGGGGAAAAACAGCATGTGAAGAGTATGTCTGAATTCTCAGTAATCATAAATGAGTAGGCAAAACGTAACCACATGACCTACTACTTCCGGCAAGATTTTGAAGTGAGCATATGTTGAACACGTTCCCATAAGGCCACGGCAGAGGATTTGTGAATGACAGTGAAGCGACACAACCAACGCTGTTAGGTCACATGATAATGTGATAATAAAAACATTGCGAATGTAGTACGTCCAGATTACATTAAAGGGTTAGTTCACCCAAATGTTATTAATTACTCACCCTCATGTCGTTCTACACCCATAAGACCTTTGTTCATCTTCAGAACACAAATTAAGATATTTTTGTTGAAATCTGATGGCTCAGTGAGGCCTCCATTGCCAGCAATGCCACCGAACTTCTCAAGATCCAGAAAGTTACTCGAAACATATTTAAAACAGTTCATGTGAGTACAGTGGTTCTACCTTAATATTGGCGACAATACTTTTTGTGCACCAAAAAAAATAACGACTTTTCAACAATATCTAGTGATGGCCGATTTCAAAACACTGCTTTAAAGTTTTACAAATCAATTGATTCGAATCAGTTGTTCAGAGCGCCAAAGTCATGTGATTTCAGCAGTTTGGCAGTTTGATATGCGATCCGAATCACTGATTTGAAACAAAAGATTCATAAAGAGTCGAAGCAGTGTTTTGAAATCACTAGATATTGTTGAAAAGTCGTTATTTTGTGTTTTTGCCGCACAAAAAGTATTCTCGGCGCTTTAGAATATTAGAACCACTCTACTCACATGAGCTGTTTTAAATATGTTTTGAATACCTTTTTGGATCTTGAGAAGTTCAGTGGCATTGCTGGCAATAAAGGCCTCACTAAGCCATCTGATTTCATCAAAAAATATCTTAATTTGTGTTCCGAAGATAAACGAAGGCCTTAAGGGTGTAGAACGACATGTGGGGGAGTAATAAATGACATTATTTTCATTTTTGGGTGAACTAACCCTTTAATACTACACACATTCATACTTATAGAACATACTTTTTAGTGGCCGAGAAGTAATTACTTATTCAAAACAAGTACCTACTCAAAGTGTATGCGATTTTGGACGCAGCCCTTGTGGATTGTGGTCCGGGCCAATGGTGTGGGTGCTTAGGGCCTCTAAGTGAGCTTCAGTTATTAAATTTGTGATGACATTTATTCAATAAGTATTGCAATTGTGACAAGAGAGGGCCCCACAGGATCAATCCATCTGTGATTAGAATTACACCAGTTAAAAAAAAATTGTATGATCATGGAAAGTGAACAATAACAAATAAAAGTTTGCTTCTATGTGAGGAGAACAGATAGTGATAAACTGTTTGTGAAATGTCAAGCCTTGTTTGAGTTCTTTTGAAGGTGTCTTCACAATCTTGGGATTGTGAAAAAATGAGCATGACTTTTTTTTTTTTACTGTAATTTTGTACTTTTCACTGTACCCCATCCGTCACTGCAAGTTACAAAGGTTCATATTGATGGTTATTGTAAAATTCGGTTGCTTGCAATAGAGACATTTTATTTAATATTACAGAATTGTTTGTTATTCAGGAGGCATGTGTGATCCATCAAATGTGAATAAAATGGGAGTTCCAATGTGTTGCTTACTAACCCAGTCTAACCTATAACCTCCTTTTTCTTTCCAATGTTTTGGATCTTCCTCACCCACTCTGGGGGAAATGAATAATCAGAAGGGAGTAAGTATAAAGGAACCCGTCCAAGATCGACATGTTAAAATTGCTTCAGTGCAACAAAATAATGGCAAAACAGCTATCTGTATGTTTTATTCATTTGTTTGTTTAGGTGAATATATACATTGGGGTCCAATAGTCAACTATATTGAAAATCTGGCATTCATAATGTGACTTTTTATAGTCTCCTTGTTACATGTAGTTACAGCAATTACTATAATTTGTGCATAATTACATGCAACTAACCCAAAATCTATATTAAGTACATGTAGTTAATTATTATTAGTCAATACACCTTAAAATAAAGTGTAACCATTTTTTGTTGTAGGAAAATTTAAACGTAATGCTATAATGTAAAACAAATAAGAAATATTTAAATTTGCAACACTGATGTTATTTTTTGTGCAGACGGACAGATTTTCTTGCTCGAGTGTCAGAGCAAAAGGTCGACATGCTAAATACTAAGTCATGTTATTCAATTAAACAACAAAATTTTTGTGCAGTGCTAATATAATTTGTAATTAATATGTGTATTCAGCTAAAACATTTGCACCTCATTGTAGTTCATCATTAGCAAACAAATGACTAAATTGTGTACTTCTGGCTTAGACTGAATCTGTGCATGTTTAATGTAATTCTTGAAAGCTTTTAGGATGTACGCCTGTTTTCAGTTAGACATTTCTAAGTTATGATTTGGGTTGTGCTGTTAGTTTTGTGATTTGTGTCTTGGCTTAATCAATTTGTCATAGTTTTGTTCATCTCTGCATGGAAGAATTTGCTCAATCACTGCTAGGGTCACAGTGACTAAGCAGTTGAATCATTCTGAAAAAGTGTTTTTCTTGTGCCAAAAGCATGTTCTGGTTAAAAAGTTCAATAAATGTGTAAGTTCTTAAAAATGTCTAAAGGACAACAAGTTAGATGCTTTATATAACTACAAGTTGCTTGTTCACTTATTGTGCCTTATTGCGTTTACCATATAAAAAATATTTCTTATAGCCTACTTAAATGATGTCCAGACCATAACATCATCTCACTTGATGCATCCTAACAGCTTTGGGGCTTTTTAGTCATGTTCTCTCTCTCTTTTTTTGCTTTTGTAGTCCGCTGTCTCCTTAAATAATTATTTTGCATTAAAACCAATGTGGTGCTTCTTTTTTTTTAATTTTTTTTATTAGAAACGGATGATCGTATGATTGCGATCGCAGAGCGTGTATTTGCATCGGAAACTAAAGATGAAGACGTCCGTGAGGAGATATCCCTGTTTGATGTGGCTGACGATTGCCCTATCCTCAACCAGGAGCTGGCCCTACATGTAACCGAGGATGATGACATAGAGAGGCGGTCAGTGCAGTTACACAATTATATAACTCCTTTTTTAAATGAAGTGCATTGAAGTCACAAAGAAATGGAAGTAGCGACAGATCTTTTCTTCCATATTGTGATGTGCAACTGAGTATAACAGATTAGTGACTTGGTTATATGCATTGGTTGTTGATTTTGAGACGTGGGCATTGTACTCAAAAATGGGGGTAGATGAACATGAGCTTGCAGGGGCGGGGTTTAAGCAGATTGATTGATTGATTTGAGAAGTCCTGCATACATCACCAGAGAGAAAAGGCAGTCGTCAGATCAAATTATGACATTTTGATTAAAAAATTATAAGGGCAAAAACATTTTTTAAATAATGAAAAACAGACATGCATTTAGAAAATAGATTTACATTGTATGCTGACTTTGGCTGTCCCAATTCAAAGGCTGCATCCTTCGAAGGACTCAGACTTCAAAAGCCTTCGAAGGTCGCGAGGGTCTGACTGAGCATTGTTAAATAGAGGTTTTTCTGTAAAATAAAACCACTTTTTCTCATGTAACTGTGAGTGTACATCATTTAAACACATTTATCAGAAGCACTATTCATTTATTTAATTGTAAAACCTTTCTTTACTTAAATTTTATTTTAAAGGTGCCTATTTTCCATTGGCAACCTCTTTGAGTTTCGTCTCGCAGTCGTTTGGGTTTGACGAACCTAGAACAGTAAGCCGCCAACTGTTTAAAATACGTTTTAAACTAAACTTTTTGACAAAACAAATACAAAAAAAATGAGATTTAGTGATATGTACATCTATAATAGAGGGACAAATAATGACAGTACTTACGTTTTGTCGCTGTACTGTCTTGAACAGAGGTACTTACACGACAAGGTTAGAAAAACAAGCAGTTACTATGGTTACGGCTCGCGCCTCAGGAAAACGCGGGAATACGCGACTTCATTTCGTAAATCGTGAGTGTCTTTTATAAACGCTTTGACTGAATTTGGAGGTTACTAAAATCGTTGTTTGAAAACGCTATTGAAACGTTCATTATATTTTTCTTGTAGTATATCCTGCAAAACCATTGTTTTGGCTTTCTTTGGTGGATTCAGTCCTTAACTATTTGCTCCTGGAAGTGGTGATTGATTTAATTTTTAATTTAATTGCGTTTTTTCCTCCTACAAAGTATACTCAGAATTAACTAACCTCATCTTTAACCAATCTTCACACAGTAAGAAGTTTCTCAGCCGAACTCACCCTGTGCTAGAGGAGAAGCCAACTTATTTGGAAGTGCCTCACTTCCAGAGAGTGTCCATCACTGGTGACTATGCTGCTGGGGTATGTTCCAGTTTATAACTTCCAGGAACTGACTGGGATATGCACATGTTATGCAAGTTTTGATTTATAGCCTTTACTACCCTTTACCAAGACCATTGCAGGTAACTGACCAGCAGAAATACATCAGCCAAGGGGTCACCATCTGAGCAGGTGGAGCCCAGCCATGGATTTGGTTTCTGATATGTATATATGACATTTAGAAGGGGGGTTTAAGAGAGTTAAGGAATTAATTTTCACCTGTAGTCATCAGTTCTTGCCTACTTATCTAAGAATCAAAGTCATCTGCCCTGGCCTGGCTGGACATCAGGGAGATGATTGCTTTTAAATATAGTGTTACTCAGTCAGCGTAATGCTCTAGTACATCTGCATTTATGTTAACATCACTTTTCATATTTCAAACATAACAATCAGAGCAATGCACTTGGCATTTCACACAATCACACTCTTCCAAACTGTTTTGCAGGTGACCATGGATGACTTCGAGCTGGCCTGTAAGGGTCTATACCGTGCCCTGACCATCAGAGAGAAGTACATGAAGCTGGCTTTCCAGAGATTCCCCAACACTCCATCTGTGTACTTACGCAAAATTGAAGGAGAGCAGTGGAAACCAGAAGATCAGGTGGTTCCAGGTAATGTATACCAGAATACTATGATAAAAATAGGTTACAATAAGGTTCCATTTAATAAAGTCGGCATGAAACAGAAGTTGCGATAGTGTTTTCTTCCCTATAGTGTCATATATCCAAGTGAAATGGCTTCTCAAACAAGACAAAATGTTGATTTTGTCCATTGGGAATTGATTGGATGGTTGGATGGTTGTGGTTTGCTATTGATCTTGTGTGGTTCAACTCGACAGGTTGTCCATCCTCATGCTTAGAAACACTTATATTAATTAATGACATTAGTTCTGTCATGACAACTCTCTGAGGGTTTGACATAGTAATGAATATGACAATGTTAATGTTTGGTAACTCAAGAATGGAAAAACAAGTTGTATTTGTTAAATTCAGTGAAACATAACCACATAACAGTCTCTGTTGTGTTGCAGTCTTTACCTCTCCTCCTAAAGCTGGTGAGGATCCTTTCTGCACAAAGGACTTCCCACCTGACCTTGGCTACGTTGCTCGCATGAAGGATGGTGTTATCTACGTCTACAAAGATGCAGCATCTGCTGATAAACACCAGCCTCTGAACCACCCTGGTCCAGACCTTGCCACTTTCATCGACGACATGAACTTCCTCATCGCCTTGATTGCTCAGGGCCCAACGTGAGTGCATGAAAGCACTTATTGTCACTTTTGATCAATTTAATGCATCCTAGCTGAATTAAATATTAATTTATTGGTAAAAAACATTTGAAAGATAGTGTATAATATTAAACTTAAAGGGAATAAGAATGATGTTTTTGTTTTGTAAATGCTAATGGATCCTTGTGGTTTTTTCCTCAGAAAGTCATACACTCATCGTCGTCTGAAGTTCCTCATGTCAAAATTCAACGTACATGAGATGTTAAACGAGATGGAGGAAATGAAAGAGCTGAAGAAAAATCCCCACAGAGACTTCTACAACTGTAGAAAGGTGACTCAAAACAGCCGTATGTCATTTATACTGAAATAATTTACAATCAAACTGATCAAATTACCACAAATTTTGACATTGATCTGTTCTCGTTGGTGTAGGTTGATACTCACATCCACGCTGCCGCCTGCATGAACCAGAAGCACCTCCTCCGCTTTATCAAGAAGACCTACCGTGTGGATTCAGATCGGGTGGTGCATGTTTTGAAGGGCAAGGAAGTTACCATGAAGGAGCTTTTTGAATCTCTTCACCTGCACCCCTATGACCTGACTGTAGATTCCCTGGATGTGCATGCTGTAGGTATCACACAACACATCATACAGGTTCTTCAGGGCCTGCTTACCCAGAATCACCACAGATCTTCAGGACTAAATAATAATATGTTGAATCCTTACAGCACTATGCAGTGCTCATTATGCATTTGTCATGTGCTCCAATTTTAAACCATCACATGGGTTACAAAATCCACCGGGTGTATCCTCAGCTGCTTTGACAGTATTCTTAGCACTCCAAACTGCTTACAAGAACTGTTATTGTGATGACTGCAAAGTTATTTACAGTTATTCCTTGCTTGACTTCATGCAGGGCAGACAAACCTTCCAGCGTTTTGATAAATTCAATGCCAAGTACAACCCTGTGGGTGCCAGTGAGCTGCGTGATCTTTATCTGAAGACTGAGAACCACATATCTGGAGAGTATTTTGCCACCATTATCAAGGTAAGACTAGGGTGAACCATGGCATTACTCATGTACATGAACAGGAAATCAATAAAATCAGCCTTAATCTCTGGAATCTCACAGGAAGTTGCTAGTGACCTGGAGGATGCCAGATACCAGTACGCAGAGCCTCGTCTGTCCATCTATGGCTGTAACCCTAATGAATGGACTAAGCTTTCCAGCTGGTTCAACAAGCACAGAGTGTTTTCTCCTCAGCTCAAGTGGATGATTCAAGTGCCCAGAATCTAGTACGTGAACCTGTTTCACTTCTCACACTCAGTCTTTGTGAAAACTGTACTAACTCTCTTATTTCTCCCTGTAGTGACATTTTTAGAGCCAGGAACTTTGTGCCACACTTTGGGAAGATGCTGGAAAACATCTTCCTCCCTGTTTTCCAGGCCACCATTGACCCAAACTCCAACCCAGAGCTTAGTGTCTTCTTGAAGCATGTGAGTTAATCTGGCAAATACAATAATAGAGAATACATGTGCATAGAAACAAGTTCTGTCTCATATATACAGTATATTCCAAAGTTTGGGGTTGGTAAGATTTTTTAAAAAGAAATTCATACTTAATTCAGGACGGACGCATTGAGTTGATCAAAAGTGACAGTAAATACATTTATAATTTTACAAAAGATTTCTATTTTAAAGGCACAATATGTAAGATTTTTGGATTAAAATTTTTGGACCGTATCCGTGCGTGCCTATCAATGACCATACCAGCGTTACCCTGGATTTTCGGTTTTATTTTGTAGAAACCATGGAAACACCAAAGACGCTTTAATATATTATTAGTTTTATTAGACAGGTGAGCAACTGTTTAGATACATTTATCGACAAAAAAATGATCATTGTTATATAGCTCAACACAGTAAGTCTTATTGTTTGAATCTCATTTTCTTGATTTACAGCGAGTACCATGTTTTACCATGCCTAATATCGATCTAGCTTACTGCAGTGTGCAACAAGTGTCTCATAGTAGCTGCCGAGCGAATGCACAGAATAGCATTATAACAATGTTCAACACACAAATGTATCTAATATGATAAAACAGCGCCACTTTACCCCACATACGCATGACCGGAAGAAGCAGAAGTGGTCGTCTGCGGCATAATAAAAGCTCCAATGCTCTCTTGCCATGTTTCGCGCTCGTCTCTCATTAGCAATCGCTCCAGCAGCCTCGTTCCGCTCCAGCGGCTTTCAGCCACACCCTGCTTCATACTACAGTAATGTTAATAAATCTTTAATACATTAGCTCATACATGAATATGATTTCTTCCCAAATTCCGTCCAGATTCTTTTCCACCGGCTGTAGACGTGAAGACAACACCTCCCATGATTCTGCGAAATCAAGGCATCATCAAGCTGTGCTTTTGTTTTGAATATCCGACATCTAGCGGCGAAAAACTACATATTGTGCCTTAAAAATAAATTTTGTTCTTTTGAACTATTCATAGTTTTATTATCAAAACATTCATTCTATTCCTCAAATAATACTGAACAAATCCTGAAAAAAATAGCATGGTTTCCACATTAAGCAGGACAACTTTTTTCAACATTGATAATAATAAGAATGGTTTCTTGAGCAGCAAATTGTAATACAGGCTTCATTGACTCCATCATCATCTTGCTTGTTCTGAATCAGATCTGAAGTAACTAGTAACTCACTATTTGAGTAGTCTTTTCATTGGATGCATATTTCATAAATAATTATTAAAATTATTACTTTTACTTCTACTTGAGTAATTATTTCTTTAATTACTTGTACTTTTACTCGAGTAGTTTTTTTTTTTTACTCCACCAAAGTCTGCAAATCAGCATATTCGAATGATCTCTGAAGGATCATGTGACACTGAAGACTGGAGTAATTATGCTGAAAACTGTAATAATATTTCATAATATTACTGTAGTCTCCATCCCTGTGTTTTGTCCCTCTGCAGGTGACAGGTTTTGACAGTGTGGATGATGAATCCAAACACAGCGGTCACATGTTCTCCAAAAAGAGCCCCAAGCCTGAGGAGTGGGACATTGAGAAGAACCCCTCATACACTTACTGGATTTACTACATGTATGCAAACATTGCCCGACTCAACCAGCTGCGCAAGTGAGTATTACAATTGCTGATAATTGAAGTTAGGGGTAAGTTTGTTTCAGTCCCTAACCCAAAAGTATGAAACTTTGGTTTATAATACATCTCCACACTGTTTGTCCCATGGACATGACTAATACCTCAAATTGTACAGCTTGCAAGGAGAAGTATGCTATTACTTTTTTACTTGCTGACAGTTAATATTTAGCAATATATTGACTAAGCAATTGGAGTCAAAATTTTAACTGAATTATTTTGGACAATAAAATTGGCAACAAAAATTTCCATAGATTTACATTTTTAAAGTTTTTGAAAGAAGTATCTTATGCCCACCAAGGCTGCATTTATTGGATCAAAAATACAGTTAAAAATAATAGTAATATTGTGAAAGTATTATTACAATTTAAAATAACCTTTGAAATTTTGAAATGTAATTTATTCATTTGATGCAAAACTGAATTTTCAGCATTATTATTCCAGTCTTCAGTATCACGTGATCATTCAGAAATCATTCTAATATGCTGATTTGCTGCTCAAGAAACATTTCTTATTATTATCAGTGTTAAAACAGTTGCACTGCTTAAACTTTTTGTGTAAACTGATTTTTCAGGACTCTTTGATGAATGGAAAGTTCAAAAAGAACAGAACATTTGTGGCTTTACTGTCACATTTGATTATTTTAATGCATCCTTGCTGAATAAAAGCATTACTTTGTTTTTTTTTTTAAAGACAAACTTTTAAATGGTAGTGTTTATAGAGCCCAGAGTAACTGTATCTTGTGTGTTTCCATCCAGGGAAAGAGGTATGAACACATTCCAGTTCAGACCTCACTGTGGAGAGGCTGGAGCTGTCACTCACCTCCTGGCCTGCTTTATGACTGCAGACAACATCTCTCACGGCCTTAACCTCAAGAAGGTTAATACACCATTTACCCTGACCATTAGGGGGCATCCTTCACCTTACCACTTCATCTTATCCTCATGAGCTCTCTCAGTCTTTGAAAAATAATGATGTGGACACAAACACAACAATCACTGTCTCCTCATGTCCCACAGAGCCCTGTCCTGCAGTACCTGTATTACCTGGCCCAGGTTCCCATTGCCATGTCCCCACTCAGCAACAACAGTCTGTTCCTAGAATACAACAAGAGCCCTCTGCTGGAGTTCCACAAGAAGGGACTGATGGTCTCCCTGTCCACCGACGACCCCATGCAGTTCCACTACACCAAGGTGCGAGGCTTCTCCCCTTTCCATATGTGCAAACTGCAAATCTTCTCCCTCTATTTCCTTTGATTTTATCATGTCTTTGCGTTTGTCTTATTTCCTGCATCAACAGGAGCCCCTGATGGAGGAGTATGCCATTGCAGCCCAGGTGTTCAAGCTCAGCACCTGTGACATGTGCGAGATTGCCAGGAACAGTGTCCTCCAGAGCGGCCTATCTGCTGAGGTGAGGTCACCTGTTCTAACGCATCACTTTTTATTAATCATATGCATATTTTCACTGATCTAGACACAAGGTTTTTTCTGTTAAAATAGCAACTGTTTCCGTTTTTTAACTTATATTGTGATTTAAAAAAGTTGATGATATGTCTAATCTTTTCTAAGTAAAAAATAATGTAATTACTTTTGACCCTAGTGGTGCTAAAATTACACACAAACACACATTAATATATATTAAAAATTAATTAAAATAACACTGATATATATATATATATATATATAGGCAACATTTCTATTTTTTAAGTTTTTGATCTAATATTTATATTTTATTTTTTCAACTTCAATTAACAATAACTTTCTTAAAATAGATTTTACTTCAGTTAACAATAACAACACAAGAATTCAAAACAAGAATACAGATTTCCATATATCTTTGGCCCCGTTTACACTAGTGGGTTTTCGTTTTTAAACCGGCGCTTTAAAATGAAAATGATCCTCATCCACACTGGCGTTTCCACAGTGTTTCAGAAACTATTTCCATCTACACTACACGACCGAAACACACGTCACATGATCGTTCATGCATGCGCGTACAAGTGTAAACAGTTGCCTCTTGCGCATGTAGGTAGATGCAGTATTAAAAAATGCAAAGTTTAACTGCACAATGGCTGCTAAAAATGACTTAAAGCCAGCAAAGATTGCAGTTCAGTCTCCATGTTATTGTTTACACAGTCGTCAAGGATACACAGAGCAAACGTGGGCAGCCACGCCATCAAAATATCTCACTGATGCATCCAGATCACACTCACTCACTATTTTTTGGTCCGAAACTGCTCATGTTTTGCAGCAAATGCGAGTAAATTTTCTGTCATCTTTGCAGGACTGTAATATGAAGAGTGTGCAAAGTAACATATTTTAGCAACTGTGGTAAAGTGAATAGCACATAACTGGCACAGTAGCGGTATAAACATGAATATCTATCGGTACAATATGCGTCACATGACTAAAATTGTCATAATTTTCAAATGCCTTCGTTTTCACAGTCCACACTACGTGAAAATGGCGTTTTCAGATTTATCCACTTTGGAGAGTTATGCGTTTTAAAACGAAAACGCACTAGTGTAAACAGGGCCTATAATAATATGGAATTAATCATTCCAAATGATTAATTCTGAGAGAGTTACACATCAGTAGTGGTCACCACCAGGGTTAAGCAATGTTTTCTGTTGGAATTTTGATGTCTAATAATCTATCTATGCCTTTCAGTCTTGATAATCACACTGGAACATAATCTTTTTCTCACATGAACAGGAAAAGATTCACTTCCTTGGTGCCAACTACTTGAAGGACGGTCCAGAGGGCAACGACATCCGCAAAACCAACGTAGCTCAGATTCGCATGGCCTTCCGCTACGAGACTCAGTGCTATGAGCTGAACCTCATTAGAGAGGGCGTGATGGGTGACTAAACAAAAATGCATACATGCAAAGTGTTTGTTTTGCACTGTCCTTAAATTGTCAGTGACAACAACATTTCTGCTATCATTATTGTGAAGCCCATGAGATAACATCCATGAGACTTATATCTTAATGTGAAATGACACTCCAGAACAGTCTTCTTGTACACAGGTGTCTGTCGGCTTGTGCAGTTTGTCTTATGTCTGACCTTTAGGTCTTACTGCAGTTTGCAGTTTACTAAGTTTACATCCGCTTTGTGCCTTATTGTATTATGTTTTTTAGTGTTCATGCTTTGGAAAAAAGCCTGTTACAGTTGACTCAATAAACAAAATCTATATTTAAATATATATTCTGTTTTGATTTTTGTTCTTAGAGTTAACACTATACATGTGAATTGAACTGAACACAAAATTGACAATTCTGTCATAATTTACTCAATTTACTCATGTCGTTCATCATGTATAAGATGTTATACAGATGCTGCAAAGGTTATCAAGTCTAAAAAGGACATCAAAACCACCAACTTCTGTAAAAGTAATACCCATTCACTATATTCCAAGTCTATATACCTCATGTCATACAAGAGCTTTGTGTGAGCAACAATTCACCCTCTCATTCCCCTCTGTAGCTCTGAAATGTCATTTGGACTTCTGCATATTAAAACTTTTGTGAACCTGATATGGGTACATAACAAAACCAGTGCTATTTGTTGTCATTGGTGCAAAACCAGGCACGAAAGGTCAAACATCTTGACGTATAAAGTTTGGGGTACAGTTCGAGAGCTTCTCTGTACAGTGAATATCATTTAAATTTTACATTTTGTTATGTTTCTCTTATATAGTACATAATGTGTATTATGGTATGTAAATAACTATTTTAAACAATAATAGGTTATTATTATATAAAATCACATGATGGCTTACAATACAATGTCATTTTGTCTCTTCTTATGCATATATAGTAATTTCCATAACTCAATTATTCAGTTCCAATTATTAATTTTCAAAGTGCTTTGTTGGCAAAACTGCTCCTGATGAAATATTGCCAACCCATACAGCATTTGTAACATAGCCTATATTTCCCTCAAGTCACTAAACATTTAAAACAGTAGAATCACAGCATAATTTCCGTTTCAAGTAAGTTTTCAGTCGAATGGAGTTCCCAGAAACACGCATTGGTCATCTTATGAAGACACTTTTATTGCAGCACCAGTTCGTGATCTGATTCATCCACTCAGAAGGAACCGAAGCTCAGAGGGGGAACTGACAGCACAGGAGGAGGACTACACGAACACATCCACTCTTTAAGGAACACTTATAACAGCTTCTATCGGGAATATAAACAACACCAGGCGTAACATTGTTGCTAGAAATTATCTGTTACTTTGTGACCCGTTGGTAACGCGCGGTGAAAGTGAATGGATACAAAGTTTCTCTCGAGGAAGTTTTTAGCCGACTGGCTAACCAGCCATGAGAAATGAAAACTTCGGGTCCACAACAGAGTTACAGACTCAGTATTTACTCTAAATGAACTCTCGTGAGAACTTTTATTTCGGTTTGTTTCAGCTGAGTCGAACATATGTGTTGTGAAACGGCGGACAAGTTTGCGTAAGTAAGTTGAGTTTTATTTCTTCATAACAAAAGATCTGAACTGGCTTACATGAACGAGCTCTGGTCGCTGTTTTTAATTATTATTTTTTTTTATTTAATTGAATTTAATATCATTCATTTAATTTTAAACATTTTTGTTTTAATTAATTTTCATGTATTTCATGTATTTGCCTGATTTCAGAGCCTTTAATAATAAATACACTTTGTTTAATTGTTTTAATCAAGTTTCCTTATAGTCACCTTTTATTTACATTTATGCCGAAGTCCACCTTTCAAGTAAATATGCTAATCAAAAATTAATTGGATAAAGTCTACTGACTTTCTCATTTCGCCTTTGGGTGAAAATATTGACATCATAGTTGAGTTATTTATGAACTTCTATAACTCAGTGAGCTGGACAATATTTGACAGAATGTTTTGTCATATATAGACATGATTATGTTTAGTTTTGACAGTGAACTCACTCACTTTCCCACCCTCTTAATCAACCCCACCCAGAAGCATGTCCCCTCATGCACAAACACCTGGGGTGGGTGGATCACCTGTCAAACGTAATATTATAGTTTATTTATGTCTTGATTTTCGACCATTTGAGGACCGGTGTAATACTAGTGTCTGGTTGATGTTGGCATTGTAGGGGTGTTTTGTGTATGTCTGCGGTTGCTGATGACACTTTTGATCACCAAACCCCAAACGCAGAGCTTTGTCGGCGTGTGGTGGCATATCTGGAAGCAGGTGGCTTGGAGAAAAGAAAGGGAGGATTTATTACGCCTCTCAGGTTGTGGGCTTGGTGCTGGGAATGTCATGAGAAGTTCCTCCTCTCATGCATTTGGGAAGTTTAAGTCAGGATGATTGGAGTTAGACGGCTTTCCGCAGACCCTGAAAGTTGTAATTAACCACTGATCTAGCCCGTCCTAACCTGCGCAGGCCATTTCAGACTATGCGTCTGTGACCTTTACTGTGTTAAAGGGTTAGTTCCCCCAAAAATGAAAATTGTGCCAGAATTTAGTCACCCTCAAACCATCCTAGGTGTATATGACTTTTTTCTTTCAGTCAAACACAATCGGAGTTATATTAAAAAATATTCTGGCTGTTCTAAGCTTTATAATAGGAGTGAATAGTAACCAGTATTTTGAAGCCCGAAAAAGCCCATCCATCCATCATAAAAGTAATCCATACAGCTCCAGGGTGTTAATAAAGGCCTTCTTAAGTGAAGCAATGCATTTTTGTAAAATATCCATATTTGTAACTTTATAAACTAGAATTTCTGGCTTCTGCACGCAAGTCCATTCCGGTGGATGAGTGAACTTTGACCTGAACGTGGAAGCGCAGAGGATGCAAAACCAAAACACGAGTCAAGAATTAGAAGTCTAAAATGAGAATTTTTAAAGAGAAATGAGAGATATAAGAGTAGAGGAGTTTGAGTTTTTGCACAGCCCTATTTGTTTTTTAACCATGAGAGGCATCTACTCTCACCTAAGCTTATGTTACTCCTACATCCTATGTCATATGCCAGAATTCGACTCTCTCATGAACGCACGGACGGACGTTACCGGAAGCTAGTGATACTTTTATGATTGATGGATGTGCTTTTTTTGGGCGCCAAAATATTGGTTACCATTCACTTCCATTATAGAACTTGGAAGAGCCAGAATATATTTTAATATAGCTCCGATTGTGTTTGACTGAAAGAAGAAAGTCATATACACTTTGGATGACTTGAGGGTGAGTAAATGGGATAATTTTCATTTTTGGGTGAACTAAAGTTTCATGCCAGACTCTTTGAGTCACAAAAAAACTAGCATGGAAATACTACACCAGATTAAATTTGTAAAACCATCTTTATGGACATTCTGCTGATCCGATCTTCCTGTGAATCAGGAAACACAGGCCTTCCTGCACATGCTCGCAGACACAAGTGGGTCAGTAGATGTGATGATCCTGTAAGGGGGATGGGATCTGGCTCAAATCATGGAGAGATTCCAGTTTGTACGTTAGATGTAGGTCATCCAGAACAAAGACATCATTTTAGGGTCCGACTGATCAAATGTGGTCAATATACCAAATTATTATGTCGTTCACTCCCAGTGCCAAGGAATTTCAGCACGTCCTCACTCTTAGCGTAATGTGCAACGTGTCCAAAACACTTTGGCTGCAGATGAGGGCTTGTGTTAGAGCTGCCAGATCCATCCAGGCTACAGTAGACGAAGGAAAGAGGAATTTCAAGTGGCCTCTTTTTGTTGTCAACTTTGTGCATAGACACCGGCGTTTATTAACGTGCATGAAATTGTGCATATTTTCCTCATTGATGTGTTGACTACTCGTTCTTGTGCCACAAAGAAGGCCCTTCTATAATGTGCACATGGATGTGGAAATACTTGGAATGCCTGTCCTTTTCGTGCCGCGGCTGAAAGAAGCTTTTGGAGAGGAGTGAAATTGAATTTCATTATACTCAAGTGTGTTAATGCATGGCAGTGCTTTAGATGGGCCCAGCTGGAGAGGGTGGGAGTGGGGGTGGTGGGTGTTCCTGGGGATGGAGGCCTCTACAATGCTTTGTCTTCTCCCATGTTCCTGTCGTTGTCAGTCTCCTCTTTGTTGGGGTTTTTATTTTTGGTTTTGCTGCTGACCTTGACATTGACTATCTTTGGTTTCCTGCATTTATGCAACATGCAGAGACCATCACCTTTTATGTTTGCAAAATGTGCTTGTCAGTTGAACCCACTTGTTTTTTTTTCCTTTGCAGTCCCGAAAGTGAAGGAAGAATGGCAGAGGAACTGATGACATAGCTGTCCTACAGAGGTTTATCGGTGAACTTTATTAACTTATTTGTACCGCAAAGGAAGGGTTTCTTCCTTGATAGTCTTGCTGTTGCAATGCCAGACAGTCCTGCATTGTGACGACATCCTCGTCGTCATGCTGGCTCCTGGAGTGGACCATAAAAAAAGAGTCACAGGAGGACCAGGAGGGAAGCCGGCGACGACAGCGGCGGCATGGCCACTCTCGCGAGAACCTGGCGTCAACATCAAGCAGAAAATTTCCCAATGGGAAGGACTCAGCCAGCAGGAGGATGTCCCTAGTGGGAAAGTTCAGACCCAGCGGACTTTTGCTTCTCGTAGGCTTTCAGGGGATCTCCTTGGAAATGGACTTGTCAGCAATGATGGAGGTAATAAAGTGACTGTATCAAAAGCCAAAAGCCTGGGTTTGGATTTCAGAGAAAACCAAATGACTTTTAGACCGGTTACAGGTGAAATCCAGTCTGATTTCCCAAGAAATCACACGCATTCAAATAAATTCGTAACATCAACTCCTGCAACTAAGCCTTTAAGCACTGTAACCCAAGTCCAAGTGACTAAACCGAATGTTAAAAGCAATAATTCTAAGTCAAACCATTTCCCAGATGTTGAAATTACATCTCTACCTCAGTGTGTAGATGATCCAGAGGCGTTGCTGCCTCCTGGGAACTTTTACACCTCCAGGGGTTTCTGGAAACGACTTGAGGCTGATGAATCTTTCTGGGAGAGAGAGAAAGATTCCTTAATGGTGACTAAGTGTCTTGGTGAAACTGGACCTTCTCCCCCCCCACCTAAACCACAGCGTACATTCCAATACAAGGGTGCGAGCAGTCCGCCCGGCCAATGGATCCAATTGGAGAACCAGACTCCGTTAGTAGGCAAATCGGATCAAGTCCGGAAGAATGACATCATATTAAAGCCACCCAGCTGTCCACCTCCTCCTTGTCCAATCAACACTTTCAACGGGTTATCCAGAAACAGAAAGAACAGGTGAATATTTTTCTCTTAGTGCAGATCACATTACACAGTTAATCCCAAACATAAAAAAAGGAAATGAATGAGGTTTTATGTGCAGCATCCAACAATTGTAAGTACTTAAACTCAGTTTCTTATTCATGAATATATCTTGTCTGATGTTGCATTTAATATATTTAGGTAATCACTTATTATTAAATATTATAATATTTAGAATAAGCTCTAAATTTTTTTTGCATTGAGTTTTTTATTGTTTTTTTTGGAAGGTTGGTTGCAGGCTCAGTTTCTTGCATAGTACATAAAGTATCAAGAGGGACAAAATGAAATACAGAAAAAGTGTAAGATCAAAATCATAACTGAGATCTATTCGTTCTGATCTTTCATTGCTATGTGCATCCAGAACTCATCCCAAAGTCTCTGACACCATTTATTCTAACTGAGCATAGATTCATATGATGCAGTTTCCATTATTAGTGCAATAGTTGAAATTCTTTCAGTTTTACCCTTTCAATTCTAATTCCAAACAAAGCCAATTTAGTCTAATAATCATTTTTTTGAGTTTTGGTTTTGGTGTTCGGCCAGTATTTTCAGTTTTAGACAAGTTGCTGCTCTAGTGCCATTAAATGGTCATTAAATAACTGGGTTAATAAAATGGCAAATGCCAGAAACTAGATAATTGAGCAACCCCCTCATGTAATTATATTGTACAAAACGGGTCGATAACCTTCAAAACCTGTTAAACCTGGTTACAAATGATATATCCTTATGAACAATAGGTGTTGGCCTAAAATGGTCTCATAATGACATGCCTGAGCTTGATTGATAGCTCAAATCATGTGGAATGTTGAAAAGAGGTGTGCTATTTCTTTACTAAGTTATCAGATTAAAAAAATCCCATAGACTCACATTGAATGTCCCAAGCCAGAATACCATGGAGGCTTAAAGTGACAGTTCACCTAAAAAAATGAAAATTTTGTCAACATTTACTCACCCTTATGTCTCTTCTTTTTTTTTTTTTGCGTTACACAAAAAAAATATATTTTTAAGAATGTTAGGGTCCACATAACATTGGACTTTTGTAGTATGGGCCAAAAAACAGGGAAGTCTGTTCACTTAGCGGCCATATTTGCAACGCCTCTAGGCAGTTATTTCAGGCATTCAAGGCCAAGTCTTATCTTTTTGAACAGGGAAATCCTGAAATTTCAAAAACCTCTTTCCGAGCTCACATTTAAAAAACATATTTGAAAGCAGCAACAAAACCTGACATGAACTGTTCGAAAATGTTGTTTCTTATGCTCAAATAGCTTTAAGAAACCTTATATTTCAGGCTGGACCAGCCAATGCGCATGTGCAGTCATAAGCTCACATCTCAAGACACAGACAGTTATTGCATTTAGAGCTTCTAATGGAGCTTCTAAAGGCAGCTGCAGTGATGCAATGACTTTACCAATTGGCGATTGGCTCTTTTATTTAGAAGGCGGGACTTATTCTGCCATATATTGCCCATTTCACTTTTTCCAATTCATAGTAATATGACCGTCTTGGTATATATTAAAGCTGTGTCTCATTTCAAAGGCTGCGTTTTCCTAAGAATGCATTTGTCAGCTACATACATCATAAAGGAAGTCTTATTTCAGAACAGTAACCATTATAAAATTGACCGTTATTCCTATTGAAGCGTAAATTGTTGTAATTTCTTAATGAATTTAGAATGTAGTGCTCAGTTTACTGAAATGAAGCAGCCTCAATGACGTATACACCCAACAAATGCATCCTCTGGAGACGCAGCCTTCGAAATGAGACGGCTAAAGTCTTTGAAAAAACTCAGAACATATTAGCAATTGCATAGCAATTCCATGGCAACCACTGACAACACTAGAATTATTCACGTGTAAACACCACTCACAACTTCCTAATAAAATCTAAAATTGTTCTTCTTGTAATTGTTTATTTCATACTCTTGGACAGCTTTGTGTCAGAGGACAGTGAGGAGAGTTTAGCTGTGAGTGTGTGATAGTTTAGCTGTCTGGCCTCGTCCCCAGCTGTGATGTCAGCTGTTCTTTGGCAGAATCGCAGCCCATTGTCCACATTTGGCCTACTTCTGTTTCAGCAAAGACTCGTAGAGGTCACGCAAGGGCTTTCTGAACACTCCTATGGTCATGCTAGTGTGTTTACTTCTTCCTCTAATTGTTTTTCTTCTTGATCATTTGGAACCCGATGTCAATATTATATCACATCTATATCATGTCTATAATTTTAACTGTGTGATATGCACTCTAGTAGAGACCCAAAACCTCTTGTTAGATTACAATACAGGGACTGTTCCTATCACAGACACTCTTGATCCCCTTCTCCACAGGAAGTCGTTTGAGTTTGAAGATGCGGTACGGCTGTCAGCCCAACAGGCCTCTAGAGTGAAGGAGGGCCGCCGTTCGGGTCTTTTCCACGCCCTGTCTGAAGACAGCATCTATGAGGACATCAGCTGTGAGTGATTCTGAGAATGCCAAGACACATGTCATTAATCAGATATTACTGTGAAGTATGGTCAAAAAAATATGTCTGCATGGAATGAAACTCTCAGCTTGATATGTTCTGTTTTTCTCATACACTATTATTCAAAAGTTTGGGGTCAGAAAGATTGAAATGACAGCAAGGATCCATTAAACTGATCAAAAGTGTCAGTAAAGACTTTTATAGTGTTACAGAACATTTATAAATGTTTCTGGTGTTGATCAAGGAGTACTGAGAAAAACTATTATGATTTCCACAAAAATATTTTTCAACAGAACAACATTTTTCAACATTGATTATAATAATAAATGCATCAAACCAGCATATTAGAATGATTTCTGAAGGATCATGTGACACTGAAAACTGGAGTAATGATGCTGAAAATTTAGCTTTGCATCACAGGAATAAATGACATTTTAAAATCTATTAAAATAGACAACAGTTATATTAAATTGTAATAATATTTCACAATATTACTGTTGTTACTGTATTTTTGATCAAATAAATGCACCACTGGTGAGCATAAAAGACTTCTTTCAAAAAATTTTAAAAATCTTACTGACCCCAATCTTTAAAATGACGGTGTACAGTTTATTTTTAGTGGTGCATTAATTATCATGCTGTGGTTTAGTAGACTGGCATGAGAAAACCCTCTCAAAATGTTGCAGCTTTAAATTCATTTCCTTAAAAAGCATCGACACTACATCCATACACAGTCAGTGGTCTTTTTAGATGGTACATGTTAGTTTAATTTTTAAAAATGCATCCAAAGACAGCTGCATTAGACCATCCAGAAGTTTTTGAAAGCAAGAAGGCTTTCATAAACACCCCCTAAGAAACAAGCCCTAATTATAGAGGGCTTCCTTAAGACAGACAACCCACCGACTTATTGATTTTGAAAACATGTTGTTTGGCACATTCCTAATTGTAATTGTAAATTGGAGCCAGTGTAGTGAACACTAAATATTTATTTGCATTACATACTCTGTATTTCAGTGGTTCACTTTAGACAATGTACTAACTATAAGTAACTTTGCAACGACATGTCAGCTAACTCTCATTAGAGTATTAGTAGACTGTAGTAGCCTATTTGTAGACTGTTACGTTAGGGTTCGGGTTAGTAGAATAAGTTGACATGTATTTGCAAAGTTACTTATAGTCAATAGAATGTGTGTTGGGGAGCATTAAAATAAAGTGTTAGAAGATATTAAGCAGACAGTCTACTGATACTTTAATGACTGCTAGTTGACATGTAGTTGCAAAGTTATTAAATGTTAGTAGAATGTATAAAGTGGATTTAAATAAAGTGTTATCGTGTCTTTTCAACTAATCTTCTACAGCGGATATGCCAAAAGAGAACCCATATGAAGACATCAACATTTCTCCCATGTGTTTACCTATAAGACGGCCACGAAACTACACTATTGGACAGAGAGGGAGCCCACACCTCAAGGTGACTGTCATTTTAAATGCATATTAATTTTGTCATATTTCAGTAAATAGTATGTGCTCTACCATTCAAAAGTTTGGGGTCAATTGATGTTCTTTTGAACTTTCTATTCATCAAAGAATCCTGAAAAAATGTATCAGTTTCCACATAAAAATGTTTAGCATTTCTCAAGGATCATGTGACACTGAAGACTGGAGTAATGATGCTGAAAATTCAGCTTTTCCATCACAGGAATAAATTGCATTTTAAAATTTATTCAAATAGACAAACGTTCCTTTAAATTGTAATAATATTTCAGAATCTTCCTTTTTTACTGTATTTTTCATCAAATAAATACAGCCTTTTTCTCAAAGCTAACAGACAGACTGAAAGCTTGAAAGGATCTTTAATTAGAAAACTCATATTCACTATCAGCCATTAATTCCCTCTGTTTATTTCATTAAGAATAAGAAACTTTACTTTAAGGCCACTGGCTACTAAACTGTGGAACTAAACTGTGTTTTCTAATCCACTTCTTCTCTTGTCTGTGATCTTATGCAGCTCTCACCGAAACCCTTCACACTATTACCTAATGGCGACAGGCTGCATAAAGTGGGACGGGAATGCAAAGAATCCGTAACGTCACCTACCCGTACCTCCACTACGAACACTCCTAAATCATCAGCAGCCAAACCTGCTACTGCATACAAGACAAACCAACAACCCCTGGTAAACCCACATGCAGAAACACGTGCCTCAGCTGTCATTAAACATTACGCAACGTGCCTGTCATCACCTATTTCTCTGATTGTATGCATGTGAACTTTAACCACTCTTTTACATAATAAATTCTTTAGTGTTTTATAAACAGAAGAAGAAGGTGCTGCACCCAAACGCTGATAATTTTTTGATACATAAACTTTTTTTTGATACAAAACCACATTTGTCTAGCCTGTTTTGCCCCAGATCTCAAAATAAAGCAGTGAATATAAGAAGAAAGAGAACCAGACATGAAACATGTATGAAAAACATAGTCTGAGAAGAAACGTCAGCTTTGATGCTTAAAGAAAGAAAAGGGAAAGAGAGGGAGGAAGTGGTGAGGAGATGGATGGATGGCTGCAGGAACGCTTCCTTTTTGAGCATGAGAGGTTGAAGATTATCATGAAGTGCCTGTGCATCATACTGGACACTGCTGACTAATCAGCTATATTCAGCTTTGTGCCAGTATGATCCATATTGTTATTTTGGAAAGGCAGAAATCAGCAGGCCGAGGCAACATAGATGAAGCTCATGGAGGAATGCTGTTTTAATAATGAGAGCGAGCAGAAAGGGGTAGGTAAGAGCCCTCCTCTCTTCAATAGAAATCACTCATTTTAACATCAAACAGCATGTGAAAAAAGTTGTTCTGTCAGTTGTCCAGTTCTTCTGTAGGTTGTGTTGAGTGGTTCGCACAGATGTTATCTCATGCGTTCCAAATTAAATATCTGAAGATACAACCAAAAATGTATTTTAGTATTATTCTACGGGGGCTGTTGAATGCTTGCATCTGATTGGTTGACGGACGTTCTAAGGTGTGCAGTTATTTTCAGGCAAACGCACGGCTAAAGTAGTTCCAGACAGGTTTTGACCGCATAACAGTTCCATATCACTTCACCAAATGATTTCAGTTATTTCAAAGGTCCTTACAGCCTACAACAGCAAAAGAACCAAAACTCACAACGACACTGACCAAGCACATAAATTAACATAAAAACGACAAATTATTTTCATGTTTTTTGCCATAAAATTACGTTTTGTTATGTACGGAAAGCACATTCTCTCTTTCTCCCACTCTCTCTCACTCTCAAACGTACATACACTCACATAGAAACTTGTTGTCAGCGCTGCTGTAATGATTTTGTCAGTAAAATAGTTAAGCAACTTCAAAGCTACATGACATTTCTCATTAGTGAGGTAATAACAGCGCTGTTCTTGAAGCAGATAAACTTACAGTTTCGCTATTAGTAGAGACGCTGCTGCCAAACACTGTTGAAAGACGCACAGACTCCGGTAATTCACACATACTTAATCTCTCTCTTTCTCTCTCTAATAACTGCGTTAATAACTGCATTAGTCTGCTATCAATGGCTCAAGCCTCTGTTACTATCTCTAAAATGACGTTTTGGAATTAGCAATGGAGGTATGAGATAAGATGCATAAGAAATTAGTCCTACACACTCCGCTTCATGTCGTGGCCGCATTACCACCTCGGGTGTGCGTTATTTTGTAATAATTCAACATCCTGTCTTTAATTATTGCTTACTTATTCATATACTATTAAAGAATTTATTAATATTTTGAATAAGCTTATGTTTTAAATTTTCATTTCATTTGAATTTTATTTAAACTTTTAGTAATTTTGATTTGTTCTTGTCTTTTTTATTAGTTTTTTTATATATATTTCTATTTAGCTTTATTTTTATTTCAGTTTTATTTTTTTGCAATTTTAGTACTTCAACATATTTTTTTCAGTTAGTTGCCAAGGCAAGATTTCTAACATTTCTGTTGAAGTTTTTCATATTATATTTTTATTTTATTTTATTTCAGCTGTTAGCTATTAACGAAAAAAATATTTTTAATAGTTCTAGTTCTAGTTAACAATAACAACACTGGTTTTGACACATCAATAACAGCAACCCTCTTTACTTGTCTCTTTCACACACTTTCAAAGCTTTTTCCTATTTTCCTCCCATCAAATGTCTATTTAAACTAATATAAAACGAAATATAAAATAAATAATAATTCTGTATTTCTTAAACAGCTTCATTCTGAGAGGAACCTACTTCCTGAGTCTGTTTTTTATCCACAGTATTGATTGTTTTTAGTTGAAAGTGATGGCGTTTTAATAAAATTAGTATTGATAATGCTATATAACTAAAGCCCTGCCCCTGGGTATACTTCGTTTTGCAAAGCATACTTCATTCGACTTGGCGTCTTGGATGCATGCACGAGTTACAACCCTTGTAAACATCTTTGTATTCTTTCATGAGGGTACTTTCTAATCTCTTCGCACAATCTCTTGTCTATGTAGGCCTCTATCATCGCTGTAGCTTGCATGTGTTCCAGTCTGTTCTGTTTATGCAGGTTTTCTTCGACTACCTTGTGAATCGACGCCCACAGGACATGGTTACCACCTGGTGGATAAACAAATTACTGCAAAAACAATTAAATGCGCATGTGCGACCTGCGTGTACAAAGTACATCTGATGTTTGTTTGGTATACTTTTCTTCTAACTTATAATTGTCAACATTTGTATGCCATTTGCGTCTCACAAATTAAAAACTTTGACTGGTTGTTAACAAGCTTGAAATTAGAAATTCATGTCACCATGGTGCTTCAGTTCTTGAACTGAGACAGAAAAGCTTCATGAACCCATATTCAAGTCTGTTTTTCTTTCTGTGATGAATCAAAG
Source organism: Hypophthalmichthys molitrix (assembly GCA_037950675.1). NCBI lineage: Eukaryota > Metazoa > Chordata > Actinopteri > Cypriniformes > Xenocyprididae > Hypophthalmichthys > Hypophthalmichthys molitrix. Next base: position 6,010,371 of record CM075499.1, on the reverse strand, counting down.
TCATGACTTTTCAGTTCTATGCTCAATTACATGGTCATATTGTTCACTGTTTATACTTGCATTCTGCTACATAGCAACCTAAAATCATCCTTCCGTGACTCTATTTGAAACTCATGTGGAGGTCAAAGCATTGAGTGGTGCTTAAAAAGGCTTTAACTATCTCCACACATGGTGAGCATTATGTTTTTTATCTGGGGGGAAGCACAACCATGCTGTTTCCGCTCATCACAGGCAAATGCCACAACAGTGTGCTGTCTCATTGCTCTCACTCTGTGATGTGGGTAGACCGCTGTGGTCTCCATGACTATGAATCATAATTATCATGTCATGTTCTGCTCTGACCAGAAGAGAATAACAGGTCTGACATACACATGTAGACGCACGTCATTGTGACATCTAGTCACATGATAATGTTTAAACATCTTGGTTATACTTTTGTATATTGTTTGCATGTGTTTCGTATTTTAAGCATTTATTTGCAGGGCTTCCATTGTAATGTGTAGATGTGTTTAACTACTGTTCAAAAGTTTAGGGCATTTGTAATGTTGCAAAAGATTTCTATTTCAAATAAATGCTGTTCTTTTTTTAAAAAATAGTAATTTTTGCATTAAATGCATTAAATTGGTCAAAAGTGACTAAATACATTTATAATATTACAAAATATTTAAAAATAAATGCTATTCTTTAGAATACTGAAAAAAAAAAATATCCTGATTTCCACATATATTAAAATATTAAGCAGCACAATGGTTTTAAACATTGATAATAATAAATGTTTCTTGAGCAGCAAATTAGCATATTAGAATGATTTCTGAAAGATCATGTGACACTGAAGACTGGAGCCATCACAGGAATAAATGATGAATATACTAAAAATAAAACAATTATTTGAAATTGTAATATTTCACAATATTTTTGTTCATATTTTAGTTTATATTTTTGGTCAAATAAATGCAGCCTTGGTGAGCATAAGAGACTTCTTTCAAAATGTTTTAAAAAGACCCCAAACCTTTGAACAGTAGTGTACAAAGTTTTATTTAACCTGGAATATTGTGAACAAAATCATGAGGAATTATTATTTGTGTGTTTCTTGTGTAGCTCGTAAACAGGATCCAGGAGATTTTTGATGCCAAAAGAGGAAGGAAACGAGTATGGGCAACGGCAACCAGAGGTGAGAGGATGCATATTTCATATTTACCTGTTTTACCAAGAAAAAAAGTGTAATCAAGCAGTAAATGTGTGTTTTATGGCAGATGAATTGAGTGGAACAGAGAGTGACCCCGAGGAGAGCTCTAAAGGTCAGTGTCTCCCTCAGGCCTCGGCACAGAGAACTCTTGTTTATTCGAGTTTAACTTGTATATCAAACCAGCAGGTTTTATAAACCCATCAATGCTGTTTACATTTTTTCCCTCATAGATCGCTCCCAGCGCACAGTGTACGTTCAGTCAACGTTAAAACGACGGCCGGGTTACCGCACTTTAGAGAGGGACTTGATCCAACTTCAACAGCAGCAGCTTTTTCAGCAGTTTGTTGTGGTGTCACTTAGAAAAGTTTCCCCTGGAAACACATACATCCCTGAGATCACACAACAGTTCCCTACGAAGGTAAAGGGACCTAATGACAAAATTTTGTAATAGGATGTGTCCGGAAATAATATCAGACGGAGCTTGATTTGAGATTTGAATTGTGGAATATGTATTTCACCATTTTCTTTTTAAGTAATAGTTTAAAAAAATATATTATATATGCTTTTTTTTAATATTGTATATTATAATTAAAATATATTTTATATAACATATATTATAATAAAATTATTTACATTTTAATTTTAAATAAATGTTAATTATAATGTATAATTATATATATAATATATTTATATATTCAAATTCAAATGTATATTATTATAATAAAATGATTTACATTTTAATTTTTAAATAAATATTAATTATAATTATGCAACAAATGTAATATATAAAAATGCAATTATTATATGTTTGATTATATAAAATAATATTTTTCTGTCTTTATTTTATTTTAGTTTGAGAAGTCTTCTCGTCTGTCTCGTGAGGCTGAAGATAGATTAAGGGCGATTCCCAAGTTTTGTTTTCCTGACTGTAATGACTGGTGTCCCTCTTCGGACCACAGCAGGTAACATGCTGATTTTTTTATTTTCAAATTAGTTAGTAGATTATTTTAATTGTTATTTTTGGGCATTTCCTGAGGTAATTTGTATTATATTTTCACTAATTACACTTTATTATTTGCTTCTCTTTTTGTCTATTAAATAAAAGATCGCTTTATGGCTATCATTTTTGAACAACAAAAAGGTGTAGTGTCTCGACTCTGGGTCTGGAGACGGGCACATCAACGTCTTCCCTAATTTTTATTGTTGTTTCTATTTTTCCCCTATATTATAAAATTGGAAACGTAACAACAGTTTTATGTTAGTTGACTAATTCACTCTTCTAATATGATCCTTGATTATCACCCACAGTGAAACATTTTCTTTTGTCCTAACGGGGGAGGACGGGAGTCGCTTATTCGGATACTGCCGCAAAATCCTGGTGAGTTTGCAATTATATGTGGTCATATTAATTCAACAGAAAAATGTATTTCTTTGCCCAAACATGCACATTCATCATGTCGTTCCAAACCTCACATAAATCATCATGCAGGTTTGGTACAACATGAAGGTGAATAAATAATGTGTAATGAGAGTATATTGTGTATTCTCAATGGTAAATATGCTCTTGACCTTTGACCTGTGTGTTCTGCAGCCCAGTGGGAAGGGGAAGAGACTGCCTGAAGTTCACTGCATCATCAGCAGACTGGGCTGCTTCAATCTCTTCTCAAAGGTCAGGGGCATTTCAGAGATCAGATATGAATTTCCTGTTTTATCAGCACTAAACTTTTTAGACCGATGCTGAAGTGTAACTGCCTGAAATGTTTGCGAGTAGATCTTGGAGGAGGTGGAGAGGAGGAGAGAGATTTCTCCTGCCTTGGTTCATCCTTTCATGCACAGCGTCATGGAGGCGCCCTTCCCTGCTCCTGGACGAACCATCACCGTCAAGAGCTTCCTGCCAGGCTCTGGCAATGAGGTAAGGTATTGTTTAACTCTGCTAATGCAGAGAATTTTATACCTTTAGTTTGATTTTTCTCTGAAACCTTCTCAGAAAATAGAGATTTTTAAAACTTGTAAAATTTTGAATTTAGTTCGGTTATTTTTATTCCATTAAAGCTGATTGTAAGTATTTATTTACATTTCAACTTTATTACTAGTTATAAAGGACAACTTGACCTTTTTTTTATTATTTGTAATAATTTCTTTTACAAATTAAGAAATGGGTGTAACGCCAGTAAAGAATTATCATTAAAAATGTGTTTTTAAGATGGTATCAGTATTATCTCAAAAACATGCCACTGATCAGATGAAAATCAACTAATTCTAACAAAATTTTGTAAAATACAATATTCATATTCTTATATAATAATTTTTTCAATGAAAACCTTTCACACAAACATTAAATAATATAACCAATGACATGTTAAAATGAACTTTAACCATATGAACCATATGCATATTTGAACATATTTGACATATTGAATTTTTAACAAATTTTAACAAAAAAATTATATTATTATTTTATTTTATAATTATTTTAATAAAATGTAATTAATACTGATAAATAATGAAATAATTAATTAATCAATTTTTAATTAATACAGTTTTTATTTATAGTTAAAATTATTTTAATTTTTTTTTTTTTTTTTTTTACAAATAACAAGGGTTTTTAGGCACTTTACACATTCAAATGTTTTTTTTTTTCTTGTAAAAAATTTACAAAACAATATAGACTCTTTTTCATATTATTTGATAAAATGTTGTTATAGAATTTTGCCTTTTACATAGGGTTTCTTGACCAATTGAAACCTTTTTAATCACTCATATGTCAAGCTACAGGTTTCTCACTATATTTGGAGAATCATCCATGTGTCTTTGTCGTATATGTAGGTTCTGACTCTGTGCAGGCCGGTGGACTCTCGTTTGGAGCATGTGGACTTCGAGAGTTTGCTGACGTGTCTTAGTGTGACCAGACTCCTGCAGGTCTTCGCTTCTCTGTTGCTGGAGAGGAGGGTGATCTTCATCGCAGACAAACTCAGGTACAGACCGCCAACCCATGCTGAGACCCTAATATACCACTCTGAACGCCAACTGGAATTAAATTCGAACCTAACTCTCTTTGTCTCTGGCCAGTGTCTTATCCCGATGTGCTCACTCTGCCTTGGCACTACTGTACCCCTTCACGTGGCAGCACACGTTCGTACCAGTGCTCCCTGCCAGCATGCTGGACATATGCTGCTCTCCCACTCCTTTTGTAATGGGGGCGCTGTCTCCATCACTGCCTGAGGTGCTGGATATGCCCATTGAGGAGGTCAGTTGCCATATTTAAAGGGATAATTCAACCAAAAATGAAAATTCTGTCATCATTTACTCACCCTCAAGTCATTCCAAACCTTTATGAATTTCTTTCTTCTGAAGATATTTTGAAGAATGTGGGTAACCAAACAGTTGATGGGCCCCCAAAACTATGGAAGTCAATGGGGCCCATCAACTGTTTGGTTACCCACATTCTTCAAAATATCTTCTTTAGTGTTCTGTAGAAGAAAGAAATTCATACAGGTTTGGAACAATTTGAGGGTGAGTAAATGATGACAGAATTTTCATTTTTGGGTGAACTATCCCTTTAAGTCCACTTATAATTCTTATCAAGGTTTTTTTGGCACCAAAAATGGCAAAGATCTTTATGTAAATTATCTGTTATGATTGGCTACACTTTTGAACACTAAATAAGTGTTGATGTGTAAATATTGGTGATCATGTGTTAAAAGGTTAGTTCACCCAAAAATGAAAATAATGTAATTTGTTACTCACCCTCATGTCGTTCCACACCCGTAAGACCTTCGTTCATCTTCGGAACACAAATTAAGATATTTTTGATTAAATCCGATGGCTCAGTGAGCCACCAAACCTCTCAAGATCAATAAAGGTACTAAAAACATATTTAAAACAGTTCATGTGACTACAGTGGTTCAACCTTAATATTATAAAGCGACGAGAATACTCTTTGTGCACCAAAAAAACCCCAAAAAACTTTTCAACAATATCTATTGATGGTCGATTTCAAAACACTGCTTCATGAAGCTTCTGAGTTTTTGTTTCGAATCAGTTATTCGGATCGCATATCAAACTGCTGAAATCACGTGACTTTGGCGCTCCGAACCACGGATTTGAACAAAATTTGTAAAGCTTTGAAGCTTCATGGATTTCATAAAAAATATCTTAATTTGTGTTCCGAAGATGAACGAAGGTCTTATGGGTGTGGAATGACATGAGGGTGAGTAATTAATGACAGAATTTTCATTTTTGGGTGAACTAATCCTTTAATGTGTTCATTAGTTTCAGTAATTTGACTGGGTTATGAACTTGAGTGTTTAACTTCAGGAAAAAAAAAATAAAAAAAATTTAGCTTTACATGAACTTTCTTACTCATCTGGCCTGTGGAAAACAGTCTGCCAGAAGGAGATTTTATAGGACGCTGTCATGGATATAAGATGCTTCTAAACAACAGAGGAGAGCTCTGAGATTTGATTATGACCACGACCGGAGTTTAATTTAATAACAGTCATGCCTTGAATTGTTTCCATTGTTTAACAGCTTGAAATTCCCCATGCCGGCAATAAAGTACTATTTGACAGAGGTATAATGTATTAAATCATATCTACAAGATGGTCCAAGTTTAGTCTACTCTTTGACTTGGCGACAAAGCATTACTTGTTTTGCATTTGAGGTGCTATAATAAGTGTTATAAATAAAAATATTCTGAACTTCAAAACTTTTTAGTGAACACAAGATTGCATTTGTCTTGCTTAAAGAACCTGATGAACTTTGGAAAACTATACAAACTTGCAGTATGAAGTTCCTGTCTGGTCCATCTAGTGACTTTTATGTAATTGTATGCATAGGATATTTTTTCTTATGCTTTCTGTTTTGAAAGAGCATTTGAGATGCATACATTTGTACAAATGGGTTCTTGCATTCTGTTATCATTCTGACTTTCCATCCTTCTTTTTTCATTTTTATCTCATTCTTTCAGGTGCTTATTGTGGATTTGTGTGCGGACAAGTTTGTCGTTCAGGTGTGTATGCAGGGTTTAGTTTCCTAATAATACAAGGGTGTGCCCTTTTGAAAGTGCGTTTGTGAGGGTGTGCTCTGAAACTCAAGTCAGGGCCTGAGTAGCTGAACTTTATTGTCAGTCAAAGACATGAATGTGACAGTTTTAAGCAATCTTTTTGTCCATATTTTTCTGTTAACAAATTCAAGTTTTTTCCGACTAATACACTACCATTCAAATGTTTAGAGTTAAAAAGATTTTTTGTTTTTTAAAGAAGTCTCTTTTGCTCACTAAGGCTGCATTTATTTGATCAAAACTACAGTAAAACTGTAATATGGTGAAATATTATTACATTTTAAAATAGCAAAGCTGTATTTTTGCTGTCATTACTTCAGTCTTCAGTGAGAATGTTTACATGCACGTTCTTAACCCAATTATGCTTAATAAGCCGACAATGCATGTGGTCATGTAAATGTGTTAACCCATTTTCCTTTATTTGATACAGCTAGATTTTTGCCCCATTACCCCTGATTTCTCCTGGCAAGTAAACACATTAACCTGCATTCTGTGGGCTTATTCACTTAAAAGAAATGGTGTGGGGTTTATTTTGAGAAAATTTACTCAAACATTGCTAGTCAATTTCACAAATAATTAGGGCTGTCAAGTCGGTTGTTCAGTCGGTACTGAAATTTTAAAAATGTAACTATACCAGCATTTCCCCCTAGCATTTTGAGCGCTGTTGAGCGGATTCTTAAACACCTCTGATTGGCCATTGTGATATGTCTGTGATTGGCTACAATGACCAAGGCTTCAAAAACATGTTGTAAATAGAGATCTTTGACGCTCTTCACTTAGCACTTAACACAAGATACACATGGGAGCATTTGAAAGCTTTCAAACGCTCAGAGTCAGATACATGAATGATTATGTTTTGATTATGTTTTTTGGTCACAGCCAAGAAATATCCTGATTTATCAATAAAGTCTTGTAAACGCAGTTTACTTGTGTTGCCAGGTTATTGGTTTGCTTGTAAACCGGGACAACAGGTTATTTCAATAAGCTAATTTTTATGAGTTATCAGCATACTGGTGTGTATGTAAACATACTGATGATCCTTCAGAAATCATTATGATATGTTGATTTGCTGTTTAAGAAACATTTCTTATGTTGAAAACAGTTGTGCTGCTTATTTTTTTTGTGGAAACTAATAATATTCAGTAATCTTTCATGAATAGAAAGTTTAAAAGAACAGCATTTATTTGAAATAGAAATATTTTGTAACATTATAAATGTCTTTACTCTCACTTTTGATCAATTTAATGCATCCTTGCTGAATAGTTGTATTAATATTTCTTTAAAAAAAATCTTACTGACCCCAAACTTTTGAACGGTGGTGTACTGTACATCGGACACAGATCATCTATATTGTTGCATGCTTGCAAACAACAGAAATACTTGATTAATTATTATTAATATTTTTTGGCTTTTAATTTGCACTTTCAGTTTCTAATTGCTGACAAATCGTTTTGTGAAATGCAGTCATGGGTGACTCGTCCATCTGGTCTCTGTATCAATATTTATTTTTCTTTCTTAAATTTGCTCTTACATTCATCTTTCTCTCCCCTAGCTTGGAGATGAGGACTGTATCTTACCTAGAAAGCTGCAGGCAGCACTTCAGGAGATACTGGAGAACAGGGAGGAGATACTAGAACAAAACACAAGGGACATGAAAGGAGGTTAGACTCATCACGCATGCCGTTGTTCTCTTCACAGCCGAACCCTCAGCGTCTGACACAAAGTTAAATTTTAAACTGGTTTCACTCATGTGATTGAAGGTTTGGTCTATTGTCTTATTGTGTCAAATTAGCTGTTCACCTTTTGAAATCTATTATCTGTTCATGATGTGATGAGTAACCAACCGTTAAACAAGGCCAGTGAGGTCAGAAACATAACAACAATTTTTGTTAAGCTAGCCCAACAGTAAATGGTTACATGGGCTGGATATACTAAATATTAAAGGACCAATGCAATGCTTGATGAGCACAGTTTTCTTTCCTGTGTTGACATATTTCCTATTAAAACAAGAAGTTTTAGGTCTCTTTTTGTAAAATAGCCAATCATTTTAGACATTCTCATTCTAGAGAGCATTTGATTGAAAAACATTTGAATATGAACCGAAAATCCATTCTCAGTATTTTAGTTTGTTTTCATAGAAGAAAAGGTATACATTTCAAATCTGCTAAAAATAATTTTTAGAAGTACATTAGCATATAAATGGCCTCAAAGGTAATAGAGATGGACCAAAAGCCTCAGAAGCTAAATTTATGTTTAATATGTTTAAAGATCTGTTTTCATTATGCTTTTTTTTTTACATTTTCAACTTTCTCTAGTATGTAATGTGGCTGTTTGAGCATGAAAAATGTCTGCAAAGTTACAAAGCACAAAGTCACTCAAAAGAGAGTTATTCTCTATATCATTAAGTACTGGTTCTCAACTCCCTGAAACACCTTGTTTGTAGTCTTGAGTTTTCTTCTGGGAACAAACACAATATTGCTCATTTAAATAATTCACGCCCAAGGCATACACAAAAAAGGGGGGTGGCCTGGTTGACTTGTGTTAGTAGTGTGTTGAAACTCACAGTTATGGTAAGACGTGTGACATTTCTAAAAACATGCTGGTAGCGGTTCACCAATCACAACACATTGGTCCAGCTGATCGATCAAGTCAAGTCATCTTCATTTAGGCTATATATCACTTTTTACAATATAGATTGTTTCAAAGCAGCTTCACGGTGATAATAGGAAAATGAATGGACAGTGATTGTTTTGGCTTTACAGCTGGCTCGCATAATACAGAATTACTAATCGTTTCCACGGATCCATGCGAACTGGAATCATTTTGATAACGTTTTATCTATACCTAGTGAAAGGAAAGGGAAGGAGATCTTAGCAGGGGATAATTTAGTTGACACTTCAGGGCTGCATTGTCGCAGGTCCTTCATCTCATCTGGATACGGCCTGGATCTGGCAGACTATGGTAAACCTCGGAATAAACAGAGAGAGTGATGGCATTCAGGTGTTATGGGAAGTGTTCCCGGTTCCGGCTGACCTAATTTATGAAGCCTAACAATTTACATGATTTGAATTTTAGAAGTAGATAATGTGTTATGTGTATGCCAGTTTAAAGAGACGTGTTTTTAGTCTAGATTTAAATTGACAGAGTGTGTCTGCTTCCCGAACAATGCTAGGAAGACTGTTCCCAAGTTTAGGTGCTAAAAAGGAAAAGGATCTACCGCTTGCGATTGATTTTGATATTCTAGGTATTATCAACCGGCCAGAATTTTGAGATCGCAATAGACGTGTAGGACTATAATGCGTTAAGAGCTCGCTCAGGTACTGGGGAGCTAAACCATTTAGTGCTTTGTAAGTAATTTGCAAGATTTTAAAATTTATACGATGTTTAATAGGGAGCCAATACAGTGCTGACAGAACCAGGCTAATATGGTCATACTTCCTAGTTCTAGTAAGAACTCTAGCTGCTGCGTTTTGGATCAGCTGGAGTTTGTTTATTAGGCGTACGGGGCAACCACCCAGTAAAGCATTACAATAATCTAGCCTTGAGGTCATGAATGCATGAACTAAATGAATCAGAGCACATTGTGCTTTTCGGAAGGAGGGGTTTCATAGAGACAAGAACTAAAGCATTTTCCAAAAGCAACGTAAGCCTAAGTAGATCGTAGAACTATTGCTACCAATAGTCTCTACAGTAAACTTAAATGAGAAACGCAGCCTAGATCATTACAGACTGGGAAGAGAGGTGTGCAACATTGTAAAATATGTGAAAAATAATGTTTTTTTTTTTTTTTTTGAACATTCAAGCATGAAAACCTATTCTAGTAGAGCCCAAAAACAAAATCAAGACTTTAATTATATAATAGTTCCCTTTTAATTGTTTTTTTTTTTTTTTTTTACACTATACATTATCAGTATGTCACATTGTGGTTTTATTTTCCTTACAGACATGTCGGACCTGAGCACTTTGGTGTCAGAGGCGTTCGTGTGGTTCTTTGTTGAGCTGGTTGGACATTATTCTCTCAACATGAGTGACGCAGGACCTGGTGGGACCCGAGAGTTGCAGAGAGACGCTTTCAGGAAATCTCATCCTTCCCGAGGAGTGCGGCAGTTTCTTCAGCTCTTCATGGACACGCAGATGTTCGCTGGTTTCATTCATGACCGAGAGCTCAGAAAGGGAGGTGTTAAAGGTGAGAGAAGGGATATTCCTGGTTAAAGTCATCATTTTTAGGATAAACTGTTCCTTTTAAGTAATGAGAGGAATGTGTCATTGTCGTTTAACAGGGTTGTTTGAAGTGAGAGCTGCAGATTATCTGGATTCATATCCTGAACCTGAACCAAGCGGAGTCAATAAATTTCTCAAGGGGCTTGGTAAATCTTTTTCTGCTTTTGCATTTGTCTTGAATGAAAAGATAAAGAAGGAGAATGACTTATTCTTGTTGTTTTACTCACAAAAATGTTTGTTTGCAGGGAATAAAATGAAATTCTTACAGAAGAAATAGAGAACTGTGTCAGACGCCAAGTATGAGAGGCCACAGCTTTTTTCAGAAGCATGTGATGACTCAACCAGCATGTCAGTTCCTCTCCTGTAGTGAACACTTGAGGGCGGAGATGAGGTCAAGGCTGGAATCAGCTTGCTCTGCCCTGAAAACCCTGTCACAAAAGAGGAAAAGGCTGGAAATGAGTTTATAAGCACAAGGAACAAAGACGACTGAATTAGAACAAAGAGGAAAGGGAGGAGTCTGTCATGTTATTGTAATTTTGATAAATAAGGAAAAAAAACTGACTATGAATGCATAATAACAAGGTTTGGGTTAATGGCCATTTCAGATGTCTTACATGATTTTGTCTTTAATGTATTTTTTATTAAACCAGACAATTAGGTAAGCTTATGTTTTAACCTTAAACCTTTTCCAACTGGAATTTTTTTTTTAAGTTTAAAAGAAAATATGATGAAGGATGGCTTCTATTCCCATTTAATAATTAATTTATGATTCTTCATATGCACAGAAATCGCTTTTCAAGTTAAATGTCAAACATTTATTTTTTTGACACATATGCTCTTTGTGAAATGCCAATGTTTGATTTCAGAGGATTTTACATTTTGTACAGTTTTTTTTTTTTTTTTTTTTGTAGACAAACAAGACTTTTTGTAACATTTGAAAATAAAAAACAACTTTCAGAGGCAGAGGTGGACAGGCATTGTGAATCAAACAATGTGACCTTGTTGCGGAAATTAGAAATTTGAATGAATGTCTAGCAAATGAGAATGTCCAGAATCCATGGGTTTAAAATATATGGGAAACTTAAAATGAAAGGAGTGTATTATTAAAAAACCCAGTTATGTGAATTTGGGCTGAATTTGAAGAAGCTAAAATAGCTTTAATATAGTTTTGGCCATCTGTCTCTGACATTACATGAGTGCATTTGTGTTATTTCATAGTTTTAATGACTTTACTATTATTCTCAACCCTTTCACACATAGAGGTCACTACAGTGGACAGCTATTCAAAAAGCCATTTCTTGGAAATGCATGGGTTTTGATTGCACATTTGCACATCAACCACTACAGTAGACTAGTGCATCATCTTATACACTGCCACCATGTGGCAAGCTATTGTATGTGGAATTTTGTTTTTCTCTCCAAACCAAGACGACTAATGGCTAGTCAGAAATGCCAAGTTGCACTGAAATAACCATCCATTCCTTCTATCCTAGAAGACTCTTGCAGGGAAAAAAAATGTTGTAACATTTAAGGAGTTGTATTGATTATAGATTGGGAGGAAATTCTGATTAATCATCTGTCCACTAAATTGGACATTATGCATCACTAGCTATATTTGAGCTACAAATCATACTACTATTGTGACTGGTTCTTGAAAATACTTCATCTGCAGTAACTTAGTATGAATGAGAATTAGAATGTAATTTGCAGTTACGTCAAAAATAATGTACGTAATGTGTTACTTTACTCGTAACATCAAAAAGTAATCTGATTACGTAATGCACGTTAGAATTATCAGCTAATAAGTGTAAATTTACATACTATGGTAGTCTGGAGGGAGCGTAGGCGTTTTCTGCATAGTCTGAGTTGGGTTTTTTCCACAGAATTGTACCTCCACCAGGCACCAGATGATGGAATCATCCATCCGCATGTTCTGATATCAAAGACATGCAACATTCACCTTGTATTAAAGGGATCGTTCACCCAAAAATGAAAATTCTGTTATTTAATCACTCTCAAGTTGTTCCAAACCGGTATAAATTTATTTCTTCTGCTGAACACAAAAGAAGATATTTTGAAGAATGTTGGTAACCAAATAGTTGATGGGCCCCACTGACCTCGGTGAACATTTTTGGGTGAACTATTCCTTTAAGTTCTTCTCAAACAGGAACAAACTCAAATGTGTTTGCAGTATTAGAAACTGTATTATATTTTTTACTTTATAGATTTCACATCATTTTATTCATTGAGAGTATTACACAGTATTATAATAATACACAGTAAATACACTGTATTATGTTTAATAAAGTGTTAAAATTAAAAATGCATACTGTCCATTCAAGTGACATCTGAAAATCTCTTTGAAAACTTTGTAAATAATAATAATAAAATAAAGTTCAGATCTTATTTTTCATGCCATAAGAGCAATAAAAACAGAAAAATCCTGACAAAGGTTGTCATAATAGTCCTTTTTCACATTTCCGGTTTTCTCAGAAGCGGAAGTCGTCATAGTTGGGTAAACTTTTATAGTGGTGAATGAGAGACTTCGATAAATATATACACAAATAGCAAAAGAAAAACTCCACAGTAGTATTTTCATAACTTTCAAAAAGAGGAAGAAAATAGAGAGCGATTAATAACGGCAGTCCAAAGAAAGAAAGATGCTTGCCATCACTCCCATAGCCATTGTATTAGAATCACCCTCAGCGTTAACTTTTTTTTTTTTTTTGTATCAAATTACGGTAATATCATACTACGTATAGTGTTATAAATATACATACATTTACAAAAAATGAAAATATAAAAAACTGCAGAATTTAAGATATTGATGACCGTTAAAACGCGTCATCAAGTGAAAAGGGTCATGCATTAATGGGTTAACTACGCATATATCCTCCGGTACACAACGGGGCGCTGATGTTCATATGTCATTCGATCCAATCATAATAGAAGCAGAGCGCGAAGCGTGTGTTTGTAAAGGATGGCAGGACCAGCTTCAGTCGCTGGTGATGTTTTTGTTGATGCTCTGCCGTATTTCGACCAGGGTTATGATGCTCCAGGGGTCAGGGAAGCCGTAAGTAGACTGAGTATTTACTTCTGTTCGTTCTGTCTATTTTAAACTACGATAAATAATTAGTATTTGACCTGCCGCCACAAGGCAGATAGCTAACGGCTGCATCTGCTTCTGGTTTTTAAATGAGACAGTTTGGCTGTTTAAACACCTATGTTTCTGAATTACGTATGCTGTAGTATTACTTTTATCTTCATTAATGGGGGACATTAATCGGTTTTGATCAATTTCAGGCAGCTGCTTTGGTGGAAGAAGAGACGAGACGATACAGACCAACCAAGAACTATTTGAGTTACTTGCCCACACCAGATTTCTCTGCCTTTGAGGTACAAGACGCTTTCTGCTACTGTTTTACCATAATCTACATGTTCACTCCATAATTTTAGTGTTGTCTTGTTCTCATTAGACCGAGATCATGAGGAATGAGTTTGAAAGACTGGCCGCTCGTCAACCCATGGAGCTGCTCAGTATGAAAAGGTAAGTTTACTCAGCAAAACTTCTGTTACAGGTGGTGAAATGTTGTCTTTTTGTGTTCTGCTTGTATGCATGACTTGTTTAAGTTGGAAGGTAGGAAATTAAATTGCAGGAAATCTAAAGACTTCTTTGGGAGGAGAAACTGCAGTAATATTGATAGTTTGTAACAGTATTTTTTTTTTCACTCAAAATATAAAGATAAACATTTCAGTTTTATTTTAAAACGCTATTAATAGCCAATTTTCCACTGAAGTATTACACTAATCATAATAATGCTATTGTGATTTATTGCACACATGTAAATAATAGAACTAGCTTCGTTGTTGACAGCATACAAGTGCTGTGCAGATAAGTTTTGAGTTCACATACAGAGAGCTCATCCAAATATTCCTAAAAAAGTGTGTTGTTTGCTGTTAGATCTCACATGCTTGTCTTCTTAGATATGAGCTTCCTGCTCCATCGTCTGGGCAGAAGAATGACATCACAGCATGGCAGGAAAGTGTCAACAACTCCATGGCTCAGCTGGAGCACCAGGCAGTGCGCATTGAGAACCTTGAGCTCATGGCTCAGTATGGAACTAATGCATGGAAGGTGTCTAATGAGTAAGTGAAGAGACTTGAGTCAGTCTATTCAAGATTTAAACTTTGTTAAAGGGTTCATTCACCCAAAAATGAAAATTCTGTCATTAATTACTCACCCTCATGTCGTTCCACACCCGTAAGACCTTCATTCATCTCAACACAAATTAAGATATTTTTGATCAAATCTGTTTTTTTTTTTTTTTATCCTCAACCGAAAGCAATAAAATTACCACATTCAAGGTCCAGAAAATTAGTAAAGACATTGTTAAAATAGTCAACGTGACTATAGTGGTTCAACCTTAATGTTATGAAACGACGAGAATACTTTTTGTACACAAAAACAAAACAAAAATAACGACTTTATTCAAAAAATTCATCTCTCCCCTGTCATTCTGCTATGTTTTTTTTTGTTGCTTTCAATTGAGAATAAAAAAAACCTCTCGGATTTCATCAGAATACCTTTATTTGTGTTCTGAAGATGAACGAAGGTCTTACGGGTGTGGAACGACATGAGGGTGAGTAATTAATGACAGATTTCATTTTAGGGTGAACTAACTCTTTAAGGTGTTTATCTAACAAAATTATTTGGCAAAACTGCAGCTACAGGTTTTATTTCACTGTACAAAAAAAAAAAAAAATGCATAGAAAAACAAAGCTCACAGGAAAAAGCATACATTGACTACAACATAATCGGTTAATTATTATTTCATTGGTTCTCTCTTGTTTTTGCATGTTCATAATGTCTTTGACAGCCTGTCAAAAAAAATGTCCGCACAATTTGCCATGTTTCATTGCATTATCACAAGTAAAACAACTGACTCCAAGCACAACTATGTAATTTGCTTACAAAATTGTAACAAATTTTTAATAATATTTGAATAATGGGTGAAGCTGACAAATTTTCCTAGGTTGGACGTCACTTTTGGCCACTACTATATATCTGAGTAATATTGTTTAAGGAGTTAAAGTTAGTTTTGAATACTGTGAACACTGTTTGCAGGCTCGAGGCTTTGGTTTAAAAAGCTATTTAATTTCTCTTTGGTGCAATATTATTGGAAAATGAAATCAATTCTGAGGTTTATTTGTGCATTTGCTGGTTTTTATGTCGATTGTAATTGGTTGTCTTCTCTGTGAAACAGTAACTTGGCCTTAATGATTGAAAATGCACAAAAGGAACTGCAGAAGGTTAGGTAAGTTGAAGGTCAATGCAATTTACTTTACAAATGGATGTTGTGTATTTTGGTTGTGCACAAACTGTTTAATTAGCTTTTGAAATTAATCTTAATTCCCCACCTAATGTGCTTTTGTTCTCATTCCAGAAAGCAGATACAGGATCTGAACTGGCAGCGCAAAAACGACCAGCTGGCTGGAGGAGCAAAACTGCGAGAACTTGAGTCAAAGTCAGTACATTGGTTTTCATATAGGAACATAACATTCTCAGAATATGTTATGAGCAAATTTGAATGCAATTAGTTGATGTTTCTGATTCTGTTTCCGCAGTTGGGTGTCCCTCGTAAGTAAGAACTATGAGATTGAGCGAGCCATCGTCCAGCTGGAGAATGAAGTGGCACAGATGAAACAGCAACAGGGCGATGAGAACAAAGAGAATATTCGACAGGACTTTTAAATATTGAAAACCGTTCAACAGCATTTGAAACTGTGCAGACTTTGCAAAAGCAAATGATCACCAAAGTGTGACATTGTTTTTTTTTAATGATCGCTTTGTTTCGTTTTCCTGACGAACAGGGAAATTATTCTTTATAAAACACAAATGAGCAATAGTGTTGTAGTGCAAACAGAGGCTCTGCTGGCTCATGATTTTGCACCAAAAATAAACGAGAAGTCCATTTCGACTCGGGGAATCAGTAACTCACTTTTGTGTTCACTATATAAATAAAAATAGTTTGGCTGTAATGTCATTTTTATAATCTTTTTTTTTTTTTGCCTTCTGTAAGATTACCTGATGGACATTTAGTTCATCTTAATGGTCATGTTTTACTCTATTTGTAATATTTTTTTTAAATACACAATAAAATGATGAAATAATGACTTGGATTGTTCCCAGTCAAGAAGACTCCTTTTGGTCTTGATTTGGTCACTTTTCATTCCTGTCTTATGTCATTCATGTTGTTATGCTACATTAACAAACTGTAGATGTAGCGGTAAGGATGTATTAGAATATAGAATAGTTAAGTTAAGCTTACCTTTTGAACGTTTAACTTTTGTTTTGAGTTATTTAAATTTGTTCAGAGTAAGCTACTTGTGTTTTAAATTTTTACATTCAACCATGGTTATTCAGTTGGAGTTAGTGGTTTGTATGTGTGTCTTGAGGTATTTTTAATATCTTGCTTAATTGGGTGTTTTTTCTTTGAAAATACTTTACACTGCTTATTAGCATGGCATAAAAAAATGTATTCTAACGTGATTCGAATAAAACTTTGTTGGTTGCTAACTCCCCCATCACACTTGGGACAATAATATTTTAGTATTCCATGTTTCAGAATCTAAAAAACTTTAACTTGACTTGCTCATGAAGAAAGCCCCCAACTGATAAATAAAGTTACATTAATCTCGAAGTAAACTTTCAGTTCTAATAGTTCACCCAAAAATGAAAATTCTGTCATAATTTATTCACCCTCAAGTTGTTCCAAACCTGTATGAATTTCTTTCTTCTACAGAACACAGAAGAAATTTTGAGGAATATGGGTAACCAAACAGTTGATGGGCCCGATTGACTTCCATAGAATGGGAAGAAGGAAAAATAAATACTATGGAAGTCAGTGAAGCCCATCAACTGTTTGGTTACCGACATTCTTAAAAATATCTTTCTTTGTAACTTTGGATTTATTATTTAGCATGAAAATGAATGAACATAATGAGATTTGGATAAAAAATTAGTTGACATATAGTTTATAGTTCTCTCTTCTGCTGATTTTAAGGCACACACTTTTTTTTCATCTGCAAAAGACGTGATCACGTGATCTCAACATATCTGCCCCCATGAGGCGACCCGCACCGTGTGAAATAGAAGAGCTTTTATTTGGTAACAGATGCGACTGGAGACAACATTTCATGAATGATCGAGTAAATGAATTTAAACATTTCTCAAAAGTACTATTCAATTATTTATCTGTAAAAGAAATTAACGAGAAAACAATGACTGAGTGCAGCTTTAACACAAAAATAGTGAAAGACGCAATTAATCGCCTACAAACAGCTCACTTTCGAAAGAGAGCCGAGAAGGGAAAGTTACGGTGGCCGAGAGAGCTCAACAAGCTGCATATGAAGAAAATACATGCAAATAGAAAAAACACCAGCAAATAAAGAAAACATCTTCATCAGTTTGACAACACATGCGCTGCAAAAGTGCACATGCAAATACAGAAATACAGAAACGCGCTGCAAATAGCACATACCAGGCCCCTTCTGCGATGATCTGAATGATGATGATGATTAGGCTACTTTTAGAATTAAATTAATATTTTAATTTGCCCCGCAATAATTTATAGCGCATCACGCATAACCGACGCGCTGTAATAAGATTAGCTAACTCCTCATTAAAAAAAAACAACTTGTTTAACACCTACATCTCTTCTCATTTTTTTCAATACGTATGGGCCACAAGAGAAATATTAAGAAATAAATTAAGGTTAAATAGTGTTATCAGAACATGTTGAAGTAGAGCTCTCATCGCTTAGTTTTTAGTTTTACTTTCTGCAGTGAATAATTGACTGGGATTTGAGACATAAAATCAAGTAAATTATTAAAAAATATATTATTTATTATTAAAGATTTATTAATATTATTTTTTAACGCAAAATAACACCCCCCAAATCGTTTGGGACTGGCACAGACCACAACGAAAATGTTAAGGGAACACCAACAAGTGATGTATCTGTCTGGGACCGCTGGCTGGGATTGTTCAATGTTTGCTCTTCAGTGGTGTGCACCTGACAGGTGAG
This sequence comes from Hypophthalmichthys molitrix, assembly GCA_037950675.1. NCBI lineage: Eukaryota > Metazoa > Chordata > Actinopteri > Cypriniformes > Xenocyprididae > Hypophthalmichthys > Hypophthalmichthys molitrix. Next base: position 5,991,815 of record CM075499.1, on the reverse strand, counting down.
TTTTTTGTTTATCTTAACGTTCTGATAGTATGTGCATTATAAAATATTTGCAGCGCGTGTCTGTATTTGCATGTGTTTTGAACATTAGCAGCGCATTTCTTTATTTGCATGTGTTGTGGACTTTTGCAGCGCGTTTCTCTATTTGCATGTTTTGTGGACTTTTGCAGCGCATGTGTTGTCATACTGATTTCTGTTTTCTTTATTTGCTGGTGTTTTTTCTATTTGCATGTGTTTTCTTTATTTGCAGCGTGTTGAGCTCTCTCAGCCACTGTAAAAGATCAATTAGAGTTATTGTTAAGGATGAAGATTAATGTGTGCATTTATTACAATGGAGTTGTGTGACGCTTGATTAACACAAGTCTATCATTTGCAGTTTAGACTTGAAATGTAAGAAATATAATATAATATTATATAAAAGACTATAAATACCCATGACCCCCCCTCCCAAAAAATCATCATCAGGTATTGGTGATATAGTTTTTATTGATTTTCAGAATATAGCAATTGTACAGCATGCGATTTATATAACTAGTAAAAAAAGTGACAATACAAAATAGAAATATAGAATATAGAAACATTTATAAAAACATTTTTTTAACCCTTTAACTGATTTCTCAACTGTACGGTAGACCTTACTTTGAGTGTGAAAAAAATCAGTCAAAAGAAGGAGATGAGACAAAAATCTTCCACAGCTCTATTGTCCCACCCCACTGTCTGCTTTTGCCATGGAGGGATGGGACTTTTCAGTTTTCAGGTGACAGCATCAGTTTGCACACTTCAGTCAGTCACACGAAAGAATGAAGTTGCTGATCGGTCATCGAATAATAGGGTCAAACATGGTATCAGTTAAGGAGGGAATCAAATCACAATGTTGTAGTTAGTAGGGTAGAGTCTAAACAATAGAAATATGGCAAAATATAAGAGAAATACAGAAACACCTGTTTGCCATAATTTTCCAAAACTATGCGTGACCGTACGGTTGATATGTCTGTAAAGGGTAAAAATAGCCCAGATGGTAGGAACTGAAGTGTGACAATATGGGTATATTTTTTATTTTTTTCTTCAAGCAGACATAGTAAAAACTTAATGTAATTTAAAATACAATTTCATAAATGTTACTCACACATACATTCATACAGTATTTTATTTTGCGTATAGTGGAAAGGAACTGATCGGGTAATGAAAAGTGAGTGTTACATACATACAAAGACACTTTACTATCCCATGAGGCCTTGGAAGAGGACTTGTAAATTGCATGGAAGCAACACAATTTACATTGCAATGCCAAAATGGCAGATATAGCATGTCTGGATTCATATAGAACAGGGGTGGGCAAACTCGGTCCTGGAGGACCACTGTCCTGCAGAGTTTAGCTCCAACCCTAATCAAACACACCTGAACCAGCTAATCAATGCCTTCAGGATTACTAGAAATCTACAGGCAGGTGAGTTTTATCAGGGCTGGAGAGCTAAATTATTCAGGGCAGTGGCCCTCCAGAGTTTGCCCACCCCGATATAGAACATATACTTTTTTTATATTAGTGGCGAACTAAATTCTTCTTCAAATGTAGTACTTTGACAGTGATTTTGCATGTTTTTAGAGAAAACTGATGAAGAAGAACACTATTATGGCAACAGCAATAGTGTCCATTTTGCAAATATTGGTAATTCATTTCACAATGTGTGAAATCAAGCAAGTGTAGCTAGTATTTGCATTCACACTTCTACATATGGTATGATCTGTTTCACACCGCAAGCTTCTGCAGAGCATAAGAGAGTGCTTATAAAGTAACACATGTATAAAAGCACTCTGGAATGGTTGGTTGTACCTGTCAACCAAACCAAAAAATTAGAAAAACTCTGGTTTGAACATTCAGGAGCTCAAGTAAAATGACTAAAAAAAGAATTTATTGACGATAAATTGACTTAGATATTTTACAAAACTTGCAGTATTCCTGTTGTGAAAAATGCTTTATATTGCCATATTACCTGAATTTACTGAAATTTGCGGAATTTATTAAAAAGGTTATGAATTAAAATCACTGAAAATGGCCTGGATATTATATTGACCAACCACAACACAATATGTAATGTATTATTTATTTCTAAACACCTTTTTTTCCTTCTTTTTTTAAAATAAACTTAATTTCATGTGTACCCTGATAATTATGGAAGGTTTCTAAGACATACCAACACTGTTACAGGTATGTTTATTATTCAGTAAAGCCCATAAAATAGTACCGCAAATGTAAAAAAAGATTTACCATAAACTGACATCTCAACCGTACGGTAGAGTTTTATATCTTTTAGATAAAAACATAAATTTGGAAAAAAAATGAGGTCATTTTTTATATGCTCAATAATAAGAATTTTAAGAAAACTATTTTTTTCATTGGCTCCATCTAGGGGTGAAAGTTAAAGGGTTAAATAAAAAAAAATGTTTTATTGTAATTACAATGTAAAATGAATTGATGCCAAATGCAACTTTATGATATTTTTTTAATTTAGTAATTCACAATATGGATAACGTTACTTTAAAAAGTCGTTTGGTCATTCTCTGTGACGAACATGAGAGCGACGGAATGACGTCAAACACATCGGATTTTCTGAGCGCGTCGAACGTCAGGCGGTTCAAAGAGGAGCAAAGATGGCGGACAACAAAGGCCAAGATTGTACGGAGAGCTCCGCAAATATGGAGGTAGAGACTTCGGGAACAGAAGATAATGGAGACGGCGGCGCAAAGGACCCCGAAGCGGTCATTTTAATCGACGCAGACCCGAAGGAAGGAGCAGACGAGCCCAAGTCTCAAGAGACTGTTCCCGAAGCTCTGACGACATCCAGCGGCAGCAGCGGCGCTACAGACGGAACCCCAAATGCCGAGAGCACTGAACCGCCGCCACCGCCGTCGTCGTCGTCCTCCTCAGCGGACAGCACCGCTGCTGGTCCATCACCCGCTGTCGTTAACGAGATGTCGCCTCCTCCAGCAGCATCCTCCTCCTCTTCAACCCCTGCCGCCCCGATAAACCTTTTGGATACGTGTGCTGTGTGTAAACAGAGTCTCCAGAACCGTGACTGTGAACCCAAACTCCTTCCCTGCCTGCACTCCTTCTGCCTCAAGTGCATCCCGCAGCCGGAACGCAAGATCACCGTCCCGGTGCAAGGGCCCCATGGGCAGGACACTCGTATTGGTAAGTTAGGAAAAGGGAAGTGAGCTTTGTCAGTTCTGTCCCCAACAATCCAGAAACAATCCATTGCTGTTTAGCAACTGTTTACACATGATGATGTGCAGTCACATACATGTGAGATCATCAGGTGCTGTTTGGTGTTTAACCCATGCATTTAGTGTTTATTTCAATACACTGGTAACTGTCAGAATTTATTTACTCTGTTAAGTACGGTTCAGCAAATCATGTGAAGTTAGTTGAAGACCATCAGTATTTTCTCTGTGTTCATATGGATGCACAAACCCAGGGGTTTTCAATCTTCTAGATGCCACAGACCCCCAAATATGTGCAAGGGACCCCTATCCTAAAATCTAAAAAGCACTTATTTACTTTTATATACAAAAACCAAATATATACTGTGGAAAAAGTAATATGATAAATATGTATAAAATATTACTTGGAAAATATTTATTTTCTATTATGTTAAATTATTTTCTTTTTTTTTGTTATGCTCGCTATAGTACTATACTGTTAGATGTTTATTTATCTTTTCATTCATTTAAATTATTTAATCTTAATGTAAAAATAAACATAGAAATTATTATCAATATTTACTATATAGCAAATGGCAGTTGCTTCATTGTTTATTTTGTCTCTCTGTATATATAATCAAAACATTCTCACCTATATACAAGTATATCCAACTGTATTCACGTACATACAGTATACTCACGTAAAGCAATATATTTTATATAGCAAATCTCGGCTTTGTGATTGTTTATTTCATCGAAAATATTATTGTCCAGCTCAAATTTGCTAAATGCAACTGTAAGGCATTAAGACATTACTAACGTTAACATCATAAATTTCTGTGAAGCTGCTTCTTAACAATGTGTATGTGAACGCACTATATAATTAAAATTTACTTAACTTTACACTGTTTTTTTTTCTAAAATAAATAATTAGCCCCCCTTTGTGACCTATTTCAAAAACCCCTGCACTTAACCCACCTTTACATGCTAATGATGGATTCTCTAATGAACTAAGCTTTTGAAACAGTCTGTCTCGCCTAAATTCGTTTTGATTTGAGTTATATTGAGTGTATAGATGCACGCTCAGTCAAATTATGTGACAGGTGTCAATCAAGAGTGATGGGCTCAGTGGACAAGCTCAATTAGTTGCTGATCCAGCTTATTAGTCAAGTGGTCCTGATATTTTGACACATCATTGTCTATGTATTATTGATGATCAGATTCGGTGCTGTCACTATATTTGTGCCACCAGTGAACTAATGTGGTCAAACACAAGGTAACTAGGATTAACCGTCCAGAGGAATTGATAATGCAGGGGTCATGGCTTGTGACCCCAGATCATGTACTCATTCATGCACAATGGTTGTCTTTCACAATACACACTGTCATCCCAAATGCTGCATTTTCTGCTGGTAAATCAGTCTAGAATCGATGCTGTGGTGATCGGTTTGTTTTTATGATGCATGGTTTTAGCATTGTTTGTTGGAGCGTTTATCTCTGATTATTGATGCAGTGGAGATATGAGATGATTAGCCTGAATTTTGGTCAGTGCACTTGCTTTGCCATTGAGTCAGTGCAGTGTATTATAATTTCATTATGCTTACGTTTCTTGTAATAAGTTAGCACCATCCATTGTAGTTAATAATAAATGAACTAGATTCAGCATTAGCTGCAGCATGTAAAGCTATTTTCTTTTTATTTTGTGTTTGGTTATTCACCCTCTAAACCGACTCTTCACTGTTATTGCAGAATGCCATCAGATCAATATTCTCATATTGCATCAGCGCTCATTACGCTGCAGAATATTTTGCTAGGCTTTTTTTTTTTTTTTGTGTTAGGTTTGTTAACTTTCCTTGAATACTACTAGGGTAGACTTTGGTGTCACATTACTTGTTTTTAATGCATTACAGGCATGAATCCCATGTTTTTCATAGCAAGAACGATTAGACAAGGTAAACTATTACTATCTAACTTAAAGGGTTGGTTCTCCCAAAAACGAAAATTCTGTCTTTAATTACTCACCCTCATGTCGTTGCACACCCGTAAGACCTTTGTTCATCTTCAGAACACAAATTAAGATATTTTTGAAAAATCCGATGGCTCAGTGAGGCCTGCATTGCCTTCAGCCGGCAATAACACTTCCTTTTCAATGTCTAGAAAGCTACTAAAAACATATTTAAAACAGTTCATGTGACTACAGTGGTTCAACCTTAATATTATAAAGCGACTAGAATGCTTTTTGTGTGCCAGAAATAACAAAATAGCGACATTATTCAACAATATCTAGTGATGGGCAATTTCAAAACACTGCTTCATGAAGCTTCGAAGCTTTACAAATCTTTTGTTTCGAATCGGTGGTTCGGAGCACCTATCAAACTGACAGAGTCACGTGAACTATTGAAGATTCAAAACACTTATGACGTAACTAAGCCTCGTTTACTGAAATCATGGGATTTTGGCGCTCTGAACCACTGATTCGAAACAAATTATTTGTAAAGCTTCGAAGCTTCATGAAGCAGTGTTTTGAAATCGCCCATCACTAGATATTGTGGAATAAAGTCGCTATTTTGGCACACAAAAAGTATTCTCGTCGCTTTATAATGTTAAGCTTGAACCACTGTAGTCACATTAAATTTGCTTTTAGTAGTTTTCTGGGCATTGAAAAAAGGAGTGTTATTGCTGGCGATGCAGGCCTTACTGAGCCATCAGATTTTATCAAAAATATCTTAATTTGTGTTCTGAAGATGAACGAAGGTCTTACGGGTGTGGAACGACATGAGAGTGAGTAATTATTGACAGAATTTTCATTTTCGAGTGAACTAACCCTTTAAAATTCTTAATTCAGAAGTCTACCATCTCGAATGTATCAAAAAATTTAAATCCTACTATGTTAGAATTTGGACTTACTCTGTTGAATTGATATACAATTCTTTTTTTTTTTTTTAATTAACCAATTTTAATAGGCAAAAACAAGTAAATAATCTGTTTTTGCTCTTTTTTTTTTTTTTTTTTTTTTTTGCACATTGTTTTTTTTACAGAATTCCACAAGCTCAATCATTCAGCCATGTTATTGTATGGAAAATTATCAAAGACAATTCTGTAATTTTTTGCATTTTTCTGTAAATTGCAGTGTTAGTGTAATTTTGAATTATTCTGCAACAATCATGTTATTTGCAACCCTGTTTTCATTCATTAGAATTCCATTCCATTCCATTAGAATTCTGCAACAATCGTGTTATTTACAACCCTGTTTCCATTCCAGTCATATTTCATAATTTGCAATCCTCCTCATGTAAGAAAAGTAAAATAAATCAACTAATTAGTTGATGATCAGAATTTTCTAAAAGTCTTGTACCTAATTTTACTGACATTTGCTGAAATTTTTTTTAAATGAGATATTAAATATTTGTAGTTTTATGTTTTGTAAGAGTCAAATCATTTTGCAGTATTTTTCAAAATAATTGCATTTTAAAGCCCTAAATTTAGACTGTTATTTGGTGGTTTACTCCTTTTTTTTTTTTGGAATCTGTAATTGAAGGGTTTGTTCACTTACCAGGTTTGTTTTGGGCTTGTCGTAGACGTTTAATTAAAGTTCAGGGGGAGGTAACTCAGCGTTTACCAGCGTGACTCATCACAGTAACCCGACTGAGAACTACGTGTGACACACTCTGTGCTGTTAGTTGAATCTCAACAAACACTTTGTTGTACTCAAGCATGTTGTCTAACTAAAGTTGTCAAACTGTTATTCTCAGCTTGACTGTAGCCGTCTGGTCTATTTGCTTTGTTTCCAGACACTTTTCTTGGCATCAGCAACCCGTCTTTGTAGACGTACGTAAACCATGTTTATGAATTTTAACGGCTCTTAGCTAGCTAATATTTTTCAATAATGTAGACTAGTTTGTTAGTACTGTTATGTGAATATTGTGAATTTTGCCAGACTGAATCTTAAAATGTCAGTTGTGTTGTAAAATTTAACGATCTTGGGTTTTATAAGACTTCAAACATAATTTAAATGCATCATAAATATTAAAGAAAGTGGTTTATAACCCTCTGTTTGAATAATAAGGCATTCTGATTGCATTACAGGGCTCTGCATGTGACGTGTTGTGGAATAGATGTGCCTCAGGCAATGCATCACTGGCTCCAGTTAATATCACTACAGAGTAACTCAGCTGTGAGTTGCACTGTGTTTCAGTGCAGTGTTTCTCCAGCTGCTCTCACCAGCCAATCATTTGCAGGGTTTTGCAGCTGGGTGCTTAGGGGAAACCGGCTGAAAGCAGTATGAGCCAGTGCAAACTGGCTCAAACTGGTTTGGACTAGTTCTAGCCATAGCTTTGTAGGGGATTGATGGGCTGTCAGGGAAAAGAGGTGGGGGGTGTTGCATGTGATGGATGGGGGAGGGGCATGTCCAATCACTCAATGTTTTCAAATTAAATTAAGATGAAATTAAATTAGTTTTATGAATAGATCATTATTTGTGGTGAAATGCTGCTGCATGACTCACACAAAGAGCAGACTCTTTATTATTGCAGTTATTGCAGCAAATGCAATAATAGTTAATAAAACCTTATGAATTATTAATTAATCAAAATCCTTTTTGGATTTCAAATGCTTAAGAAGCCATCATTACTTTGTGTTTATTATGCATGCACCCTCAGTAAGAAATTCAACGTTCCCTATAGGAAGATTTTTTTCCCCCTTCCTTTCTCATAATGGAATTTAAATGAAGACATTCTCCGGTTTTACAATATCCAGTTCTAAGACTGCAAGTAGTTTTCCTGGTTACATAATTCATGTGTATATATATCACGTGAATGTGTACCTTTGATCTTAGGCTGCATAATTTATTTTAGGTAAAAACAATGATGTGGCTGAAAGAAATCACCCATTCACATGTATAAAATTTCTGAAAATATCATTGCTCCTTCTCAGTTGTATTTAGGGATGTGTCATAGTAGTCGTCAATAAATCTACTAGTCCAAGTAGTTCCATTTTATATATTATAGTTTATTAAAAAAATATCTCCATATATGGGGAGTAGAACCTGGGTCTCATCGCACAGCAAACAAAAACTGTACTGCTGTACTTTCAGTATTATGAACCAGGTTGTTGTTGTTTTTTTATTGTCCTGTCATGTCAGTTATTGTCTAGGGCTTCAAGTGAGTACTACTCAAAAATATATGCATGAATCTCCTGTATCACTCCTCTGTTTGTTTCCAGGCTTTGCTAACTCTTTGTTTCTTTATGTTTTTATGCAGTGAACGTCATGCGTTGCACGGTGTGCCATCAGGAGTACAAACAGATTGACATGGTGGACAATTACTTTGTCAAGGACACTTCAGAAGCCACAAGCACATCAGTGGAAAACTCTACACAGGTCAGTATCGCTCTGTGATTTTGATTTAACTAGAGTATAACAATCTTTCCATCAGTCCTACTAATTTGGCATTAGTGAATAATTTATTTAAAATGCTTAAAATTAGAATAAACGCTGTTAGCCCATAAATGTATTTTAGAAAGTTACTGAATCGCATTGCTCTTCATTTTGTGAAATCAAATTGAGCAAAAAATTGATTTAGAATCAAATTCATTGGTATTCACACCCATATTATCTTGGATGCTATCATTCATCATTGATTGTGAGCCAATACTTCAGTCCTCTAGACATTATTTTAAAAGATGTTGTCCTTTATTTGCTCTATAACAGGTTTGTACCAGCTGTGAAGACAATGCCAGTGCCATTGGATTCTGTGTGGAATGTGGGGAGTGGCTCTGTAAAACCTGCATTGAAGCGCATCAACGGGTCAAATTCACTAAGGACCATAAAATACGCAAAAAAGAGGAAGTATCTCCTGGTATGTGATGTAGACTAATTCATTTCCATTTTCAATTGCTTAGATTTGCAAGGCAGTTGCAATACGATTGTTTTCATTACGCTAAAAGATGCTTTAGTCTAGTGGTCTTGTTGTAGTTTGGATGTTTCACCAACGGTGTGGAGCATCTGTTTTGCACGTTTAGCAGGCTGAGTCGTTGTACAGTTGCTATGGCAACAGGCAGAGTTTTGAGTGAGTGGCTTGCTCGGCCTGTACTGTTTTCATTCGAGCTAACCCACTTAGTTTCCTTCTTTTCGATTGAGTTTGGCAAGGGGCATATGAGAACATATGGCAGTCATAGACTGAGAGAATAGAGGGTCAGGGCAAGAAATAAGCAGCAAAAGATGAATTTGACTTCGGTGGTTCTGTTTTGTAGAATCAGTTGGGACGTCAGGCCAGAGACCCGTCTTCTGTCCAGTGCACAAACAAGAGGCCCTCAAGCTCTTCTGCGAGACATGTGACACTCTAACCTGCAGAGACTGCCAGCTGCTTGAACACAAAGAACACAGGTCAGACGGACCACACTGTTTACAGTAACCATACACCATCATCATCTTTATAATGATCATCTTCATCTGCACTGTATTAAATCAGCTGGCAATATATGAAAGAGTTTTTGAAAAAGAAAATCAAATGAAGAGAGAATAACTACCTAGAACAAAAACATGCCATTAAAGGAATAGATCATCCAGAAATAAAAAAAACAACAGTTTGTGGCTCCAAAAAGGACCTCTAGTTAAAAAACCTATACCAAAATCTGTTTAAAATACATTTATATCATACTAAGTATACTTCAAATCCATTAACATATTTATTGATGCATCACCTAAGACTTACTGATATAAAATTTCAATTAAACTTTATTTAGAGTATTTCTTTATTGCACATTTATATTTAGAAATGTCTAATGCCTAAAATGTGTTTCAATATCACTATAAATAAGGATTATATAATCTTTGTATAATATCAGTTTTTAAATGCAAGAAATTTAAAGTGTACCTAAAGTATATCTTTAGTTGGACCTCAGGACTACTTGCGCACAATGAAAGTGCATTACGAATAAAATTAGTTGTTCCAATGTAGTAGACTTTAAGTATACCAGTTTAGTATACTAAAAGTCCATTTGCAGGGTATTACTTGGCACAAAATAAATGTATTTCAAATACATTTTAGTTTTTTTTTTTTTTTTTTTTTCCCCACTAGGGACAGAATAACATAAAAGCACCATGTAATATAATCTTCACCTCCACCACCTGTTTTATTTTGCAGGTACCAGTTCCTAGAAGAAGCCTTTCAAAACCAGAAAGGCATCATTGAGACATTCATGACTAAGTTACAAGAGAAGAGGAACTTTGTGGAATTCTCTGCATCTCAGGTGCAAAACAGGTAGGACTTCTGTTGCATTGGTTTTATAGTTGACGTTTAAATTCGACTACCAAGTCTTCTAGATCATTTTTTTTTTTTTTTTTTTTTTTAAAGAAAAGTAGCTGGACATGATTGAATGTTTGGCAGAATTGTATTGATTTATCGTTTCATGAACTACTGAGCCATTTTAATGTCTTTTGTTCCCTTTTTTCCCTTTAGAATCAAAGAAGTTGCTGAGACGCATAAGAAGGTGGAACATGAGATAAAAATAGCAGTCTTTACTCTCATCAATGAAATCAACAAGAAGGGCAAATCGCTACTGCAGCAGTTGGAGGTAAGTGTACAGGCATCAATAAAGCAATAAATATGAAATGGTCTGAAATTCCAAGATGTTGGTTCGGACAGCATAGATGATCTTAACAAATAACTGAGGAAATGGTGGCCGATTATGTTACTGCTAATTTCTGCTAAATTCAAGCATCATTGACAGAAGGAATAATGTGCATGATGTTATTTGCAGTGTAAACTGGTGCGATCTTGTCATAATGTGCTTGTGAACTGAATCAAAGGACAAAGGCTGACCTCTCCATCAACCTTTACAATAAAAAAGGGGTTGAAACTGCAGGCTTGCAATGGCTTTAAAAGAAAATCTAATAAAAACAAATAAAAGGCCTTTATCAACATGCAAGGGCACAGACAATTGAATTTAGATGAAAGTGTCTGCTAAATTAATAAATATAGATGTGAAGCCTGTAGATTCAAAGTTCAGTTAATACTGAACTGCTCGGCTAAAATAACAATGAGTGTCATGTTTGTGGTGACAGTCAGTGTTCATTTTGACAGCAAATTTTGATTTGATTTCAGTCATAGTCTTTTGACTAAAATGCCATGTCATATTTTAGTCATCTGAATTGTTTTCATTGTAGTCAACTAAATATCATAAGATTTTAACTAAACCGATTAGATTTTAGTCAAGTTTCACAATACAGATTGTTTCAAAGCAGCTTCATAGTGATAGGAAATGTTAGGAAAATTATTGGACAAAGATTGTTTTGGCTTTACAGCAGCTCTAAGAAAAAGTTATCGAGTTAAAGTAGGTTTTTGATTGAATCAATTCTGTTGTAAAAATTGTTAATTAACTTGGGGGCCACATAAATTACACCTTTTTAACTGAAAACAGAAGACTTTTAATGGGTTCTTGCCGTTCATTTATGTGTTTAGTCTATAGGCTTGTGCATTTGAATGTGTATGTGCGCAGACGCGTAGTCTTTTTTACAAAGTGACATTGCCCAATTACTTGTCTGGCTCGCATAATACAGAAAAATTAGTTGTTTCCGCGGATCTATGCGAGCTGGAATCATTTTGATAACGTTTTATCTATACATAAGGAAAGGAATACCCCCTGAAGCATTTAACATCTTTCTGCATACCCCATCTCTTCCACTTAGACTGCAGTCACACCTTCTCCATTAAGGGACAATAGTTGCCCCCTTAAATTGATTTTCCAGTGTATTTTTTTACTTTTTATAAATACCTCTTTAAAATAAATAATGTTTTAAATAAAAAAGGTTCAATAGAGAAATATGCACTGATGGTAAAAACGAAGTGATACTTTTAAATATTAAACTAAAACCATTAGTAGGTGGCAGTAAGTCATTGTCTTAGTGAGTGAGTCATCGAGTCATTCATTCATTCAGTAATGAAGCAAGTGGCTGCATTTATGAGTGGGTCATTGAATCATTTACTCTTACGATTCGTTCAGAGCTGCAGATTCATTCACGAAACACAGCTGCGTGTTGCAAAATTGAGCAAACACTGACAATACTCCATTTAAAATGTTTATCACTTAATATTACCCTTTTTTGTTGAACTGTTATATAAAATCAATGTCACATTTGCAATCATGTGGATATTTGGGGAAAAATTTGCATTCTTGCTCGTATAATATATTATCAACATTAAAAAGAAAAACTCACAGGGATTTTGTATCGAAGAGACTTGTAGTCTTCAGTCGATTTCTATGCACAGCCTGTATTTAAAGGTTATTTGTTCTTCATGCTAGTAAGTGCTAAATCCCCATTTTTACAAAGGTACATTGTTGAGAATGGCAGTAATGTAGCGCAATTTGCTAAGACAGTATCTGCACGCAACATATTTGCATGCTGCTTGTATGGATGCAGTCTGTTTTGACCGCAAAAGATTGGATGTCACGACATTTTGCTGTTAGAAATACATGCTTGGTTTTATTGTTATTTTAAGGTAGTGTAGAATTAAATGAACGGTAAAACTCAGCATCTTGTTCGCGTACTCCCTCTTGTCATCTCACATACCCTCAGGGGTACGCTTACCCCAATTTGAGAACCACTGGTTTAGTTGACACTTCAGGGCTGCTTTGTCGTCATGTCTAGGCGCAGGTATTTCATCTTATCTGGATACGACCTGGAGAGAGAGAGACTAATATTAGCATAGACGCCATTGTTCTTATGATGTAGCGAGTAGATCAGGTGTTATGGGAAGTGTAACACCTGTCAACTAAAATCGAATGGGTTTAAACTGCAATGCATTAAGAATTTCTCTAAAATTTCCAAACCCATTATATAGGCTACTCCTGAAGTAAATATCTATTAACCTGTTAATATGAATGATATAAAAATGTGAACATGCAATACAGGCACAGATTTAACTGCTGTGACATAATATCTTAAATAAAATCACTTCTTTTAAAGAAGAACATATGGTCTTCTTTTCAATGAATGATATATTCATGCTTTATAACGACTTGCATACAACATTATTCTTTTAAAGCAGACATATTTATTTGTATAAATTAAATATAATGAATCTTCATTAAAGAGCAGTGAGTGATTTTTCTCTGTCTTTTGTTGTTTGATTAATATTAAGGGCACAGACGGCAGCAGGTTTATTATGCTGCTTTCACTTTAAGACCGAATGCTGGGATAAAATACACTGATGCACAGAAGAACTGTTTACATTTTCTTAAGACTTAACTGAATGTTTACACTTGAATACTCTCCAAAATGGACATTTTGGCATAATGTTGTGTGTATTTGTCTGTTCATGTGCAAAAACACACGAAAGAAGGCTCAATTCCGTACTCGTGCGCTTTTGTGTCGCTTTTTCAGATCTATCCATATTTCTGCTCTTCTCTTTCTCCCAGACGTTTACAGTTTTGAACCTTTTATGAGACATGCAGCAAGTGTATGTCAACTTTTGTCCCGCGGGGTAGATCAATTCAAATGTGTGCATCTACCACGCAGCAGGACATCACTGGATCTCTTCCCAAATCATCCCCCTCTAACATTTTAGTCTTGTTTTTATTAGTCGTTCTCGTTTTCGTCTGTGAAAAAAAAATTATTACACATTATTTGTCAACGAAATTAACACTAGTAAGAGTAAAAAGTATACGAGTGTATATTTAACATGCAGTAAGTGATGCATGTATTGAGACACAAATCTACTTGTAGCAGATGCTTTGGAGCTGCTTGTTAATTCTAGATGTAAAAAGTGATTTGTCTCAGCTGACCATTTGTGATCAGATCACCTGAGATGCATGTTGCAGACCTAGTGCAAACAAGGTCATTGTTTTTTTTTTTCTAGCCACCACACTGTGTGAACCTTATCACATGCCATAAACTTTGCAAATTGCTGTGGGGGAAGCTTTACCGATTGTGTGAATTGGAGCAAAACTGCTAGTGTAAGAAAGAAAGGACACCAGTTTACAAGTAAATGATGCAAGACAGAAGAGCAAACCCCTCCAGGCAAAATTCAACAATGTATCAATATCTGAAGGACAAGGATTGCATGTTTAAAGGAACACTCCACTTTTTTTGAAAATAGGCTTATTTTTTAACTCTCCTAGAGTTAAACAGTTGAGTTTTACCGTTTTCAAATCCATTCAGCTGATCTCTGGGTCTGGCGGTACCACTTTTAGCATAGCTTAGCATAGTTCATTGAACCTGATGAGACCAATAGCATCTCGCTCAAAAAAATGACCAAAGAGTTTCGATATTTTTCCTATTTAAAATTTGACTCTTCTGTAGTTACATTGTGTACTAAGACCGACGGAAAATGAAAAGTTGCATTTTTTCTAGGTGTGTTCCTTTAAGGATGATTTTGGTTTGTGAGAGGCCAGTTGTGGAAGTGCTGAATGTCTGAAAGGGGCAGTGCTGTTTGTCAGACACCTACAACACTGTGCTTCAGGGCTCAACTCAAATTAGCCCCAATTGACACCTTTGACTGCGATTCACACCAGTCAGTGATGAATCAAGCCTGGCAGATGTCACAGTGTTTAAATGGTGTTTGATCTTCAGGGAGTCTTCACTGTTAGAATCTCATGAATGATGAAGCCCCTCAAGCCTAGTGAAACTTTAAGCAATAGAGGCCTTGTTTACACCTGATGTTAACGTCCAACTCTGGTGATCCAATCACAAGTGGTGAGCAGGGGACAGATAGGCCCTGTTTTCACCTGGTGGTAAGATGCGTTTTGGTCGATCAGATCACAAGTAGACAACGATAAATACAGGGTGTAAAACGTTTTGAGCCTGAAAAAGCCCATTTACCCGCCCACAGACCCTTCCCTCGAAGAAATCAGGACAGAAGTGGTTGAAAGTGGACAAAAACACCATGGATTAGATGGATTAAAACACCAGCAGGGTTCCCACTCATCCTGGAAAACCTGGAAAATTGATGACAAATTTTCCAGTCCTGGAAAACACATGGAAAATTAGAGAAAATGTAAAATGTCCTGGAAAATCTTGTTGTTGTCCTGGAAAATTATTTTTTAGTTTTTGGATTTTTCTTAAGTCGAGAACAAAGAGTTTATTACTGGCCTAAAAGAATCACCATTAGTTGCAGAAAGTGCAATGTTCAGGAATGCTGAGTTTTGACATGTGAGAGTAGTATTTTCAATGATGTTTAGTCTTGTGTTGCCACTTGCAGCAGTTACCTAATGTTATTAACTGCTTAAATGCATGCAGCGAAGGTTAACTGGTAAGCATCTATGTAATTCAGTAACTTGCTAACTACAGTGCGTGCATAATTATTATGCAAGTTGATTTTCTGATCATATTTTTTCCCAAGCATGTTACCTTTTCCAAACTAACCAATAATAATAACTACTATTTATTTTGTATTTAATCATTTATAAGTGATACATAATTGTTCATGAAGACTGGAAATGAAAAACGCCTTATATTCAGGTGTGCATAATTATTAGGTATGTTTTCTTTTACAGATTAAATGAGCCAAAAAGAGATTTAACTCAGATTAAAAAGTTAAAAATTAATAAATGCCTATGAGAAGGATGCAATACTAATGCAGTACTAGAAAGTGCAGTTAAGGCATGACCAATGGACAGCAAAACGCTCATTGGGTCAGCAGGGTCAGACAAAAACAGGTGGAGAAGGAAAAACACATGTTAACTGCAAAAGAATTAGGAATTAAGGTAAAGAATTAAGTGTGAAACCATCAGGAACCCTTTAGTCTCCAGCGCCACCATTTTCCAGAACTGCAACCTACCTGGAGTCTCCAGAAGTGCAAGGTGTAAGGATCTCAGAGACTTAGGTTAGATAAAGAATCCTCAAAAATGCCCC
Source organism: Hypophthalmichthys molitrix (assembly GCA_037950675.1). Taxonomy (NCBI): domain Eukaryota; kingdom Metazoa; phylum Chordata; class Actinopteri; order Cypriniformes; family Xenocyprididae; genus Hypophthalmichthys; species Hypophthalmichthys molitrix. The sequence continues at coordinate 5,975,770 of CM075499.1, read as the reverse complement.
CATATAAGAATCACATGCTGAATTGTTGTAAAATACAAGAAGAATTTTTGTTATAGGCTTTATAGACAGACAGATTGAGAGTGACTCTTGAAGGACCAGCACCATATACTCTTGTACCACTGTTTGAAGAATTTATCTTCCAGAAGTTCATTTTTAGTCCATCTCTTATCCTTATCCATCTCTTTAGTCCATATCTTGCAGACATAATGATCTTCCAAAACCTACTGCCAAAAAATAGATGTGTGCATTAAGTGTAAATGCAGACTTATAGACCTGCCACATATTTTATTATGGATATGGATATGGGTTATGGATTTCTTTGTTGTTCACTGACTTTGTCTTTGACTAATATTTTTATTTTCAAGTAGTAAAACAAAACATTAAAATAGTTCAAATGATTGACACTGGCAATGAGAACAATTTGTCATAATGTATGATTAATAATTTAATGTATGATTTAATAATTAGCAATTGCGAGTTTACATAATTGTGATATAAACTCGCAATTGCGAGAAAAAAGGTCAGAATTGCGAGTTTATATCAGTTTATATCTTGCAATTCTTAATTCTTTTCTTAGAATTGTAAGATGTAAACTCAAAGTCAGAATTGTGAGATAAAAATTTAAAGTAAGTCTCAATTACTTTTTTTTTCTTTATTCTGTTATCCATAGTCATAATGTATGATTAGGAGCTCTTGTTAAAAACTTATTTTATAGTTAAGTCATGGCAATAAACTGTAGCTACGCCTTTTACAGACTTAGAAAGCAATATATTAGGCTACTTTAGTACGTGATCCCAGTCTTTCATTCCTGTTGTGGTAAACTTGTCCCGGAAAAGTCCTGGAAAATGATCACTGAAAAAGAGTGGGAACCCTGACCAGGTGTAAACGGGTATGCGTCTCCCTCGTCTACTTGTGATCCGACCGACCAAAATGCATCTTAATACCAGGTGGAAACAGGGCCGTAGTCATCGATACCTGGTATAAGATTTCATGAGGGGGTCTTCTGACTACATACATCGGATATTGCAGATGGCCCACATTTCCACTTGAGAGCTAAACAATGACACAACTGTCTACTTGAGTACTTTGATGCAGTGGTTGTCACTTTTTATGTTTTGTTTTAGATGGATGGGGAATATGTAGTAGCTGGAGGCACTGTGCATTGTGACAGAAACGGGATGTCCATTTAAATGTGTGTCTCATTAACACATTGCACATTTAATGTAAACCAGTGTTGTTGTTGTTGTTGGAAACTAAAACTTTTATCGATAATTAAAATAAAGCTGAAATAAAATGAATTATAAATAGTAGATGAAAACCTTAAACTTAAAAAAAACAACAAAAAAAAACAAAGATTGCCTTATTTTTAAGTTTTTGTTATAGTAATTTTACCACATTTCAGTCAAAATTACTATAATTACTATAACAAAAACTGAAAAAAAAAAAAAACGAATTAAAGCTGAATAGAAATATTTAAGATAAACAACATCTAATAAAAAAGACAAAAATGCAAAACAAAATTACTAAAACTTAAACTAAAAATTAAAATAAAACTGAAAATATAAAAATAAAAGCTATTCAAAAAATGAATACTATAATATAAAAATAATACTAAAATAACATTGTGTAAACTGCTGTATTGACTATAATGGGATCTGGTTGTGTGTTATGTTTTGTATTAGTCTAACAAGTCAAGGAAACTTGACATGTGAGCACATTATCTCTCGGCCTCTCAAGTTTATGGTTTGACTCTAGCAAGTCTAGAATTTGTTTAATTTCAGTTATTCTTAATATTCTTCTCTTCATTCCCTCCATCACCATGTAAAGAGTGTGACCAAAGAGAGGAGTATGAAGCTGCTCAGCCAACAGAGGGACATCAGCATCCTGGCCCAGCAGATCATCCATGTGCTCAACTTCACCAACTGGGCCATTAGCAATGGCAGCAGTACAGCCCTGCTCTACAGCAAGAGACTGGTCAGCCACAATGCTTATTTCTTTCACAAAAACGCTGTTTCCTTTTCTTTTAGGTACCATTTTTGCAAATGTGTAATCTGTACTGGCATTACACCTTCCAAGAACAGTTCTTCGGAGATTCCACCTTGTATTTCAAACAAAGCCACTTCCTTCATTTTAAAGGATGTTGTTTGATCAGAGTCTAAACCTTGTCAGCTACTTAAATGACAAAAAGCATTGCTATTGTAGACTTAGATTCTCTCCTTTGTGTCTTTCCTCATTTGCTTTTTTGGACTTTCTCAACACTGTAGATCACATACCAGCTGCGTTTCGTTATGAAGGCCCGTGTGGACCCAGTACCTCAAAGTAATGGAGCAGTCCGCTTCTTCTGCGACCCCACCTTCTGGGCCAAGAATGTGGTTAACCTTGGTATTGACTCAACTTTAACTTAACTTGCAGCTAAAATCTGTTTATAGCACACAGAGAAACCATGTCCAAATTTCAGTGACAAACATGCACAACCAAATTTTAAAATTAAACTTTGTCTGAAATATCATACTGTGGTTATTTTATTTTATTGTTTTATTTTATTTATTTTTATTTAAATGCACATTTGAAATATCATATTGTGGGCATTTTTTTTTTTAATTTAATTTTATGTTAATTTATTTTATTGTATCTTTTGTAAAATTAAACATTTTACATGCTTCAAGATGCATTGATCCCTGCTCTCCTTTTTCGTTCAGGCAATCTTGTTATTGAAAAAGTGCCACATACTGCTCCTCCACCTGGCATGATGGTCAATCAGCCGATCTCTCCCAGTCACAACCACCCTGGTAAGCACTCAGGACAGATCAACCTGGCCCAGCTGAGGTTGCAGCACATGCAGCAGGCTGCAATAGCTCAGAAGCATCAGCACCAACAACAACAGCAGCAGCAGCAGCAACAACAACAACAACAACAACAACATCAGCAACAAATTCAGCAGCAGATGCGTATCGCCTCACAGATGTCCCAGCATCCCAGACAAGGAGGTCCACCACAGATGATACAGCAGGTAAGTTAGAGATTAGAGCTTTCCTGCTTTCCGTGCATATCTGGTTTATTCTGGTCTAGCTGGTGGACCAGCATTGTCTTTGGGTGGAAGCTGATGACCAATGAAGCCTTGCTGGTTAAGCTTCATATTTGTCAGATGACACCAACATTGTTAAAAGTGGTACCTCTTTTTGAATTTTTCCTTTCTCAAGAAAGGAAAATTTGTTTTTGAATTAACCTTATGATTGGTTCCGAATATATGTCAGCAGAATTATATTTGGT